>VZSV01000053.1:4099972-4114028 GCA_013398735.1 Nothocercus julius
TTTTTGGTAATATTATCCTCCAAACTTCTTTTCTTTCTCTCCTTCATTTTCTTCTCTACTGATTTTCTTTCTTACATTTTTTTTAACTGTCATCTTTTCTGTCATACTCTGTAGCCTCTCCACTGTTTTTCAAGTGCTTTTTCTGCTCTCTTCTCTCCCTTTCCCTCTCTGATTTTTTTTGCCATTGAACAGCTAAATTTGAAGGATTACAGGGATATTTTGTTTTCTATAATATTCTATTTCACTAGAGCCTGCTACTATTGAAATCAATGGCAAGCCTCCCATACACTCCCAGGAGAGCTGGAATGGATCCTAAATATTTGCTATTTGCCAAATGGTGGGAGTCTCTGAGTCCAAAGCTGGTCTGTTTACATCAGGATCAATTACAGACTTCAGTTTCAATCAGAACCATATGCTCTTTCCAAATTATGAATTTTCATAGTAAAGTAATCTGTAAAATGCATACTGAAGTACAGTAATTCCTGCATTAAGTGCTGAATCAGCATTATGGGAATGGGGAGAGTTACCCTGTTTGAGGATGAGGGATGCAGAACAGCTCAGAAATGATGGACTGGGGCAGAGCAAAGGGGACCCATGAATAGATGGTGAAAAGTCGGTCATGTTTAACAAGTAAATGGAGTTAGAAAATATTTCACAATGTCTTCCACCAGTTACTGAGTGAAATTCTAGCTCCACTGACGTCAATAGCAAGCCTCCCATTGACTCCAGGCATCTGGAAGTTCACCTACCAAATATTCATTTGGCTGTTCGAAGTATGTGCATGAGTGAGATCCTTTCCCTTGGGTACGAGGTATTCTTTTAAGAAGTTTTCAATGTTGCTGCATTTTGCCATTGTGACACTCACTTTCTTAATGTGTTTTATTACCACTAGAGACTCTCAAAATATTTTGATAAATGTCAGCTTGGCTTTAAAAAAAATACTGACTACTTTGATTTTATATTGAAGATTCCTTTTATTTATACAAACACTTGGAAAATTCAAAACATCTGGAACCTGAGGTTCTTCTTTGTTCACAGTGTTTTAATACATTTTCTGTCCCTTCTGTGGATGCAGCCCTGTTCTTTACTGGTGGCTGAGGTGACCCATATGGCCCAGGAGCTTGAGATAACCTTACCCCTCATGGCACTGCGAAGCACATCTGGACACAGACACCTGGGGACGGACCCTTTGCCGAGGATGGACTTATCTGTTGGTCCTTTGCAAAGAAATGGCATGTGACAAACTCGGTGTTGGCAAAGGGTGCTCCTGGTCCAGGAAACGGAGCTTCCCGCCTCAGGGCCCAGCCTCTCCACAGCCGTGAGGACAGGCTTGAATCTGTGAATGCTCTCGTTGCCTGTAATTGAAATGCATGTCTTTAAAGCTCTTATTCAATTTAGAAAGAAAGAATCTGATTCTCAAGCTGGGAGAATCCCTGCTGTATGAATTAGGGATGGAAGTGCCCTCTCCTTGTTGTCAATGCCTTGCATACAATATAGTCACTATCTTTAATTTCTTATTAGATCTTTTTTTTTCATCTCTGGTGTCTCTCTTTTATAACACTGTCTTCATGTTTATTTTTCCCCTGCCACCTTGGGATTACACTCCGCTTTTTTTTTTCTTTCCACCCTGGCCTTTCCCTTTTCACAGGCTCTCCCAGCCAGGATGCAAACCCATGAATATTCCTGGTTCACGCGGCCCTTCCAGGCCCAGCCCGTGCCAATGGGTTTCAAGTTAGACCAGAAGGGTTTGTGTCCCTCAGTTTTCTCTGAAATCGCAGCTAACTCCAGCCCTGGTTCCTCCCTGAAGGAAATAAAACAGTCTTATATTTTCCCATGTGCGGCAGCACCAGAGGCTGCACAGCCCCTGTGCCATTGCCTGCCTGGGAGCGTGTCCAAAGGCAAAGCAACCCTGGGGATAGCGGGAAAAGGAGAGTGAAGCTGGAGGGAGCAATGAGAGGAATGGGATGGGAGGGAAGGGCAAAAGGAGTGCTCATCCGCCCGCGAGGGACTCTCTTGCTTCCACCCCGACTCTGGAGCGCATCCATGCCAAGGACGCTCACTGCCGACTGACGCAGCTAGCAAGACTTGTCCAAGCGCAGCTCCTCAGCAGTCCTCATTTCCCCTTGGAAAGATAGACACGCTCTCAGTCCAGTCCTCACCCTCCCTCCAGCAGAGTGCCAGGCAGCATAGCTCTCCTCCAGGAACTGCGGCCACGGAGAGCTCCAGCACTGCTGCTCTTCACGTCAAGACTGGCTCCACGAGGGACTCTTCAAATCCGTGCCTTCCCCCTCTTGCCCTGAAATCTGGGATTTCCCATGGTGGTTCTTCTGGATGGCTCCTGTTCCTTCTCTGGCACCACTGCATTTAGTGGCTCTGCTCAGTGTGTGTGCTTGCACGTGCAACAAGCGTTTCCACATGCTGATTGTTTTTGCAAGGCTAATATCACCAAGGAGAGTGGAAAGGGAGAGGACAGCATGGAGGGAGGAGCAGAAGTCTTCATATTATGATAGATAACAGGAAAGGGAGGTGGAGAAAAGGGCCAGCTTCTCTCAGCCCCTCCTAAAATGACTCTACTTGCCATGTAACTGTCCTGCTGATTCCCAAGACCACCCTCCGACAAAGTGTGCTCTTCATATAATGCTTCTCTTTCAGTTTGCAATATAGAACAACTTGGCCCCACTGACAACCAGAACTGATACTGCCACCTGGATCTTGTAACCTTCCAGAAGGTCTGGGCAGAAAAACCCAGACTCCAAGATCTTCTCACATAGTGCTACGTGCTTTCCCAGAATGTGAAAAGCAGGCAAAACCAACCCAGACGAGCAGTGACCGAAGGACATGGCTTATCTGCAGTGGGCTGGAAAGAGGGGAGTGTTTACCAGTGTATTGGGCTCCCTAAAGCTGCCTTGCTGCTCCTCTAACTAGTCACAGTTAATTCTCCATCAATATGTACAGCACAACCTGACCTTGTGAATACACTGGGAGAGATTACACGGGTAATTCCCACAAGCCGGTGTCATCCCCTGGCAGGCAGAGTGAACGTTACATAGGCACGTGCCTCCTAGTTTTCAATAAATCTCATTTGTACTGAATGCAACTTTCTGGAAAGACGTGAAATGCTTTCTATCTGATTTTTTTTTCTTTTTGTATTCTTTTTGTTTTGATTTTTTTTGTTTTTTTTTTTTCTGTTTGTCACTAAGTTCATTTAGGTTGGCCAGCCAATGGCTGAACATGGCATATGTTCAAAAAGTGGCCTAGACATAAAAAATTATTAAAAAGCTTTAAATATGTATAGTCAGAGCTTTCAAAAAGAACTTTGGCAGTGTTTGACTGCTGAGTGTTGATTTACAAATTGCTGCTTGCTTCTTTATCACATACTGAATTTTAACCCTCAGTTCCTTGATTTTAAAGCACATATCAACAGTATGCTAAAAGAGACTAGAAGATAGGCTTCAATTATTTCATTTTCCAGAGATTAAAAAGGTTCTTGTAAATGACTGATACAAATAACTGGAAACCCAGTTAAAACAACTGGATAACAGATGGCAAAGGAAAGTGGTTTACTGTAAAGTGTTGCAGAGTAGAAGATCATTTACAAGAAGCAATTACACAAACATCCCTAAGCATCCAAGATCCCATAAAAGGGTTGCTGAGATGGAAGCACAATTTCAATTGTGGATTTTTATGCTTTTAATAAAAATAAAATCTTTATTTAAATTTTTTTCCATTCTTACTTTTTTCCTTCCCTGTCTTATGTCCCTTCCTTACCAGGGAAGCATTAGTAGTTCTTCTCTTGTGCAAGTAATGAACCTCGCCAGACAAGCACTCCATCCAACAAAATCTTTGAAAAAAAATATTCTTTTTAATTCTTCATGGGTCTTATTTCCTCTGGGGTTAAGGATCACTTAACGATCAAGAAAGACCATGCCTGTCTTGTGAACATACGTGCTTGTTACAAATTCAAACAGTAAAGTAATAGCAGTATTTTTTTTTTTTTCAGTATTGTTAGCAGGAGACAGCTGAGCTGCCTCATTCTAACAGCTAGGAAACTAAATATGTATCTGTCCTTACCATTTCAAGCCCTTTTAATCCCTCCAGTTAATCCATTTTGTATAGTGACAAGCCTTTCTTGTAGGGCCTTGATATAGTGATGGGCTAATAAAATTGCAGTCCCCTCATGATGGATGTCTGCAGACCAAAGAATGTCCACTCATCTGATAAAAAAAAAAGAAAAAAAAAAAAGTATTTCAGAAATTAGCAAAGGCAATTCTGGCCTGTGTTTTCTGTACTTCTGAGGACAAAAATCCAACAGCATCTGTAATTCCTAAGATATCACTGAGAAAGAAAATGAGACAGGTAACAGAAAATCAAAAACTGAAATTTTTCACTGTCCCAGCATTGATGCAATCATTTTATTACTGAAGTTTGTCTATCTGACCATTGGTAGGAATATGGGTTATGGTTTTCCTTACAGCTTTAATATACAGGCTCCACCCAGCTCCAGATGGACCAGGACTCCTAGCAAGACTCCTATGCAATGTGATCCTGAAGATGGCTCATGCAGTGGGTGGTAGTTTCTCTTGGTATGAAGGCCCAGCCTGGGCACTTTCTAAGGGATTCCTCCTACATGGGGCATCCCCAGGTCTAGAAAAAAATGGACTGCATCCCTGAGTGCTGAAATAATACTTTCATAAGGTCATACAAGCATGAACTAGATCAGCCTTGAGACTGAGAGCTTTTATCAACCCCAGCACCAGAACAGTACAAATCTGCAGACGTCAGAGGAGATTTTCCTGATGCACATCAGCACTAGCGAGAGGAGAAGAGAGATGCTATCAGACTGACACCATCGCCTCATTGGTTGATACAGCCGTGCAAATCTGAGAACTTGGCAGTATGACTGTACTCTAAAATCACGGTGGCAGTGTTATAATGCATACCGAGCAATGGCTGAGGTCTCTCCGAGCCCTTGCCAAGCTTCCTGCCTTGCCACAAGCGGTTATTAGATGCAAAGTTCTAACCAAAAGGTTGCTGATCTGCCGGAGATATTGAGAGATTGATGGTCTTGCACTGCTGGCACCCGTGATGCTGCTTCCTGTGCCGCAATATCAATCAGGGGCTGAATCACAGCAGCCCCGGTGGCCCCTTTGCCAGCTTGAGTAGCTCTGGGCATGGGCCAGGTGAAGGTCTGTCCGCCCCGCTGAGTCGCAGGTATCTTTAATGTGGGCAGTGTCAGCTACGCATGAGCACACGATGCCTTGGCCTACATCTGACCTAATGTTCAAAGGCTTGCTGCTTGGAGCAAGGCTCCACCGGGGACAACTTAGTGCATCCTGAGATACGTCACAGAGCCAGGCTTGTTTGTCCTCGTTGCACGCAGAAAGAGCCTGGGTGCCAAGTTTGGGGGAAACACCTCACTTCCACGTAACTGGCTACATGAGGTCAGGGAAGGGAAAAATGTAATCTCTTCTAAAATAGTGTAATCAAGCAGTATGGGGGATATGCAGAGTCCTGCAAACAGTCACTGCAATTTGTAGCATCTGGAAAATGTGCTGGTGCTCTTTAGGTGGGCATCTTCTATGAATGAGTGCCCTAGAAAAAGACCTTACTGACAGAAGTTTTGCTGAAACAATGAACTTCACATGGCAGATTGAGGAAAGCTTGCAGAAAGATCTTTTCTACACTATCGCATGATATGGCTCCCAGTCTGAATTTCATCTTCATTAGGTACCTGACACATCAAAGCAGCTATTCTCTGGTACCTAATAGACAGCTTATAAGGTACTAATAACATATCAGCAAGTGTTCCGTATTAAACATATATCATCTGCACTAAGAGAGAAGGGAGGACTGAATGACCTTATTTTAATTAAGAAGTCTTAACTAAGCCACTAATACTGCACATTCCAGATGTTAGTTATGTTCCCAGCTATCGCCATTTGGCCTACTCATTAAATTGCATCTACAGTTAATTGAGAGCAAAACATTTCATCCAGAAAATTGCAGGCTACATTAGAAAATCAGACTAAAGATGTGGTTCAAAAGCGAAAGTAGTTACTGTGTCTCTATGGCAAAAGCAACATTTTTTAAAAAGAAAAGGAAAAAAAATTGTTTCACAGAAATCTCTTCTATGCCTTAGTAGCGGTAGGTCTGCATGGTGGCATTAGGGCAATCTGGGAAGACTCCCAGTTGGAGGCAAGGATGCAGGGGAACAAGGCACTGTGCAAGTAACGCAACAGCAGGGCATCTCTGCTACCACAGCTATCGGAGAAGTCCCAAGAACAACCCAAAGTATATAGGACAGCAGTAAAACTACAGTGCTCTGTATAGCAAACAGGAGGCATAGCTTGCCACCTTCCAGTGACGATGAAGGACAACCCTCCACCTTCATCAGCTTCATCAAACTTCCTTCTCAGCCTGGATGCAGGCCTCCTGTTCAGCCCAGAGATGCATGTTTGGGTGCATTTGACCCATTGCACAAGGACTAGAGTTGGACTCTCCATGCCTCAGGCTGTGCTCACTCAGCAGATTTCGGAGGTAGCCCCAACTGGGAACTATGTCTCAAGACAGATTGCCTCACTTCTTTCCCCCTCCTCGCCCTGTGGCCACAGAAGCCTTGCTTGCACCTCATTCACTGGTGTAAACAGTGCCTCTCTTTCAGCTGAATGACTGCCTTCCTCCTAATTTTTCAAAAATGTCCCAAATGCTTGATTACCTAGCAAGCGCTGCCCTTCCTCGTGTTCTGAAGATAGCTTGTGGAATCATCTGTCTTTGATAGAGAGGGATTTATGTTTGTGCTTTACATATCAAAGAGGATAAGAGCAAGAGAAGAGCCTGGCTACTGAATAATATAAAGCAGGTAACCAGATTTAGAACAGTTGTTCACAGTACAAGTATTTTTGGCAGCTTACTCTTCCAGTGCAGATTCGTAAGTGCAGCTGTTAACATTTTCTCACCCACCTACACAGTCAGGACGGCCAGTGTTATTTTTTTTAATAGGATGACTTGCATCCATTGGTGAAAGAAGTTTTTCTGGAATCTGCTGCCTTCAGCAATCTCACTCACAAGGGATTTAATAGGAAACCCCTCTTAAAGGTATATGAGTCAGTTATTAGGGTTTTCTTTTTTTCTTTTTTCTTTTTTTTTTTTGCAAGCTGCACAGAAAGAATCAGTCAAGAGTTTTGCATCCATAGCTTACAGAGGCAAGCTAGGTTTCAAATAGATCTCTAATGAAGAGCCTTTCAAGGAGGTCTTTGTGCTTTGATTGTTTGAAAACTTGGTCTGGGAATTGCCTCACTGATGCCCCCCCTCTCCTTTCACTGTGATCTCTCTAAGAGTAGCCCATGATGAATTAAAATGTGTGTTACATTCCCCAAAGGTTGTAACTGCAACATCTGGAGACATGTCACCCAAAAGTAGGAATGAGGCTAAAACCAAGTCTCTTCTTCCTGCTCTTCATTAGCCCAGTAGCTTGCCTGGAATAGGACACTGTTTTTATTCTGAGTTGGGATGTGATATTCCCCTCCCATCTCTCTGTCCTCCTTTGGGGTCCTCAGCTACTTCTGCACTGCCAGAAGTGTTCCCCTAATGATCTAGAGGAAAAGTCTGAAGGTATGCAGGGATGAAATAATGTCCTATGTGGTGATGTTCTGATTTCACAAATATGTCTGTGAAGCAGTATAATAATTTTCCAGACTCGAGCATTTCCCTTAAAAGACTTCAGATCAGTGGCCAAAACACATGTTTGCTCTGACAACTGAGAAAGTATTCCAGGGCTGCTTTGACATCCGAAAAAGGCAGCACTAATGTGGAGGTCTTTTCTTACCTGCCTTCCCCGTGAGATACATAGATGGGCTCACTACTTTTTACTTCATCTTTCATGCCCCTCAGAATGGGACAGCGATGACAATTACACTTCAAATTCACTATTCTTCTCCCTACTTGTCATATCAGAACTGCTGGAGAAACTGTCATCCTGCACACTACACAGTTCCTTGAAGTAAGGAATTATTGATTATTTCCATCTTGCTCCATAAGTAGCTCAATCTCAGGCACATGAAAGTAATCAGGTTAATCAGGAACACAGCTTGCCTGTTCCTAATATTTGACAAATAATGCCTTCTGTTCAAGAACAACACTGAGCCCAGTGGTGGCGAAATGCCTTATACTGTTGTTTTCAGAAGTGCATTCTGAGTTGATTTTGTAAACAGTATCCAGCCATGTCACACAAGGATGCTTTTGCATAAGCAAAGGAAAGGAACACTCAAGCAGCACTGGAGCCCTGGACTTGCGTCAAACTTATCAACCTGAGTAGGAAATACAATACAGGAGAGTCCCAAGCTAATGAAGAGGGAAAAGGAGCTTTTGCAAGACAGTAGCTGCTCTCTGCATAGTTACTGTCTTACATTTTGTTCTGACTTTAAATAAGGAGTAGGAAAAACAATGCCTTGCAAGAATTAACGTACATATTAAAGCCCGAACAAAACACAGTGAAAGTGAAACTTGCAAAAACATTTTCCATTCTACATGTGTCCATGCAAAGAAAACTGCCTCTCTCATGACATAACAATATCTCATGACAAAAATCTGTTAAAGCATATCAGAGGACACTCTCTGGAAAAATGCAGTGGATGATCAAAGAGCAGGTACCTGGGAGGCAGCCTTGGTGCTGGGATGCGAGGTGACATGAGCTGCCTTCACAGATGCAATCACTTCTCCTTCTCCTTGCCCGGACTCGTGCCCTGCATGGGTGCATTGAGCGCGCGGCCTCGCAGGCTTCCCCAAGGCAAGTGGCTGTTCATCACTGACGATTGCTGCATGCTCGCCCGCTGCCGCCTGAGGTGCTCCCCTTGGGGAAGCGGGTGATGAGTGCATGATGAGCCAAGAGGCTGAGGAGGGCTGAGGATCCACGTGAATACCACCAGCCTCCACAGGCTTGTGGAAGTTGCTGCCTTTCTCTTTGGGGGCCTAAGGATGCCCTAGAGGATGGGCTGTGTTCGGCCTGCTCTGTAAGCAAGGCACTAACAGAAACGTACAGCCCATGGCTTTTTGGACAGGGAGGAAAATCTTCTGATTTTTCGGGGGAAGTGAAGAAAATTTTGGATCAGATTTTCACATCTGCAAGGGACATAATCAGCAGTTCACTATCATAAATGGTCATGATGACATTTACCCCATTGACATGCACACACACGCACACAATTATCTCACCAATGCTTTTGCTGTTTAGCTTTTGCTATTTCCAAGAGGGTTCAAAAATGGTGGAAAACGAGTAGTCTTTCACTTCAAATATTCAGTTGTCCATATCTAAACCTGCTTGCATGCAGGAACACAGCAAGTACTGGCAGGTCCCATCCCTTCCCAAGCCTGAGCCTTTGAAACGTTTCCCGAGTTTTTTTCCTTACCACTGGGTGTGGAAAGACATTTCTACAAAATGTTCATGTCATCTACAGAGCTCTGGGTGGGAGTTTCACTTGCATGTTTTTTCTCCTAGTCATAAACAAACCTTAGACATACTTAGCTCAACTATTGACCCTCCTGATTTCATGAGTATAATATTTCCATGTATGTGGCAGTGAGGCTGAACTGCCAAGAGAAAAGACACATATTTTTTAGGCCTTGTCCACCTTGGACAGTGCTAAGAAAAGAGAGCTCATAGTAACAGCCTTGAAAAATGTAGCACATGGTTTCTCCACGTTCCAAAAACTGCAGAGCCAGTTGCTGGTTTAGTCTGAACAATTTCTTCACCCTTTTCCCATTTCATGTCAGTGTGGGAAACTGAACAGATACGTCTTGAACAGTCCTTCTATTACAACCCTGTCTCACTGCAACAGCCTTTCTAAATCTTTGGGCTATTGCTCATTTTGCTCATTGGGAAAAGGGGAAACCATCAGGAACGTTAAGAGCAGATCATGACTCGGGATTTGTGGCTTTGGGGGCTGGTCCTCAAAGCAGTGCAGACAATTAAAAGCCAACTCTTTCTTGCCTGCAACCCACCAAGGGGCTAGAAGGTACTTCAGGACTCTGACAATCTCTCCACGTAGTTCAGCTTATATGACATGCAAAGGTAGTGATGACTAAAAGTATCCATGTTTGTCTTGGCTTTTGACCACTGAAGAAAAACATACCCTAGCCACATATTTTCTAGCCGTTATAATGAAGATGCTTCTGACATCATTAGTGATCATGCACACATATTCATTGCTTGATATGTGAAATGGGGATTCCTCACTGGATTCCTAGGTCCTATGACTTTTTTTCACATAACGGCTGTAGTGCCTAACCTGAACTCCTCAAAGAGGATTTATGGGACAAGCAGCTAAGAATTTTGTCCTACTGACAAAGGATCCCCAAAGGCTGTAATACACCTGGTCCTTTTCGTAGCATGAGAACTATGAGAAGCTGGGAGAGAAGTTTTGCCTTCAGATGGAAGCATGGCTTATGGAGTTTCCTGCCTCCCTATGTATTTTACTCAAGCAGATAAGAGGCATCTATTGTCAATTCTATTTGCAGCCTTTCAAAACAAAAAGAGCCAAAAAACTTCTGTGTGAATAAAAACTGAGGCATCATTCTGCCTTTGGCTTCAGCTTGTGCCAGCATAATTTGGCTATCTTTGGTGGACATATGAAAATGAGGAAGTAGGCAAAAACAGATCCAGGCCTGTGAATTAGTTTCTAGTGTAAGGTCTTTAAAACAGACTGCTTTGGAAATCACAGTCTTATGCAGAAAGACATTTTATTTAATCCTGAGTTTTCACTGACATCAGTTCAGTTTTGAAGATGACAACTTTCAAAGTAAATAAAAAAGGAGAAGAAGCCCAGGAAGTGCACGAGAATTATCATATCAAGCAGCCTTTTGCCTAGCAACTGCTATACACAGAGCATATTAAAACAGATGTTTTAACAGGAAGATCTTCATCAGTTGCAGTTTTTGCTAACATATACTCAGCAGTGGCCTTGAGAAAAGGAGCTCATCTTAGAAAGGAACTTTTAAATGAAATGAAACTTAAATGTACATGTGCAAGGTAGCATAGAGAGAGCTGTGGCTTTCTTCCCCATGGAGGCATTTTTTTTTTTTATTGTTGGAGACTTCTTAAAGAAGGCTTCGGTATGTCTGGATGCTAATTGTTGAGTTGTCTAGACAGTGATGATATTATTACCAAGTTATGCACAGATACTCACTTTGTCACTGTTTCCAGTGCTGCCTACACATATTGCTTCACTGAGTACTGTTGACATGTGCAAAAGCTCCCTAGATATTTATTTTTCTCATTTAGACAGAGATACAGCATGTTTTTGAAAACCATTATGCACTGAACCATTTCTAATGTTTGAAATGTCTTGTGGGTTAGAACTGAAGAATAATAAAAGGGATAAAAAGCACTGTGGGCAGAATTTGATGGGCTTGCTCTTGTTACATACCAAAGTACTAAGTAACAGAATGGAGAGATTCGAACATCTTCTGGATGTGCAGGACAACAAGATCTGTTCCTGTCTGCTCCAAATCTTGTATGGTATACTTGTCCCCATGATTTGTATTTATCAGGGCTTGTTGTCCTGGCCGAAAAAAAAAGAAAAAAAAGAAAAGAAAAAGAAAAGAAAAAGTTATCAGAGGTTAAAAAGGACTTTCATAGCATGTCTAGTGCTCACAAAGCCATCTCTGGGTAGTTTTCAAAGGTAAAAATGAGGATTACCGGGAATCGTGCCATCATGCACAGAAGTGACCTGCTGCAAGGTGATGAGGGTGAAGTCACAGAAAAACCAAGTCACCACATATCAGACCAGGAAGGAGTGTAGGCTCCCCGTTTCAAGCCTGCCATCAGGAGCAGTGCCTTCCATGCCACATTGTCTTTCACTTGAAACACATGACAGCCTACTGTTAACTTGTCAGGGCTGAGTGTCTCATTGCCCCTCTCACCTGATTCAGCTTACCTCAGGTCTCAAACCTGGCATTCCTGAAGCATCCTCTGGGATCCTCAGCCTATCAGACACCAAAAAAGAAGAAGGAGTGTGACGGAAAATGCAGCAGCCTCTGTGGCGTACTTTCAATTGGCACTGCTTCTCAGCAACTAAGCACTGAACTTGGCCAAGGATATTCCCCTTCGTAGATCCATGCTGGCTCCTCCTAATCACCTTCTTGTTTTTAATACATTTAGAAATGCCTTCCAATGGCATTGCTCCATCAGTTTCCCAGGTATTGAGGTGAAATCGACTGACCTATAGTTCTCCATATCCTCCTTCTTGCCCCTCTTGAAGATAGGAGTGACGTTCATTCCTGAAGCCATGCTCAAGACTATATGTGCTGGTCTCCATTTGCTGGAGCACATTTGGGACTCACAAGCTGAGATCCTAATGGAAGGTCTGGGAGAAAAACTCAAGGAGATCTGCATGCAAAAGCTTCTATGCATCTCATGAGTCCTTTTGACATGCCACTTGACTGACATCAAGTAGACCAAATGGCTCAAAATCTAAGAAAAGTCTTGATGACACCTGAGTCAAGTTGAATGTGATATGCTAAGCTCAGGATGCCAGTGAGTTAAATACAGATATATGGAACTCATACATACCTTTGGGGGTTCAAGGCCTCTGTATCTTAGATTCCCTGTTACGAAATGAAGAGAGACAATCTTCTTGTCACCTGGAGGTTGTTCTGAGGATCAGGGTTTGAAACGCTGGGAGTAACTCAAGTGTTCAAAGGGACTACAAGAACTGCACTGTTGAAGTAAGGGATTTCAATTAACACAACGGCAAGTTCAACAGTAAAGATTTATCTTGAATTTCTCTGTGTTAAGTCACACAACAAGCTTAGTAGGACTTTTTCATGCTTATCCCAAAGGTTTTTTGTGCAACCTTTAAGGAGAGCTAGTTATAAAGCAACAGCATCTGACCTTTTGTCTATCTATTGTTTCTAAGTAAGTGAACTGAAAAAGTTGCTCCAGAAAAACGTGTTCATACATGCTGGCCAGCAAATTATATATGTGACACATACTAGAGAAAGCTTAGGGATCAAGCAACCATTAACAGTTAAAAAAAAAAAAAAAAAAAGCAACAATATAAAAAATGAATTTTTATTCAGACATATTACATATACATGCATCACAGGAGAAGTCAGGAAAAGACAGCTTCCTCTCAGGCCATCATTACATATGATGGTGTTTCAAAGTCTTCTGGATACTTGTCTACTTAGTTATTTTGTGTGTCAAACTCACGTTGACCAGGATGTCTCAAGGACAAATATCCCTATGCAGTGAAAAAATGGCTGCTTTCTTAAAAAGTGATAACTACGGGAGAAGTTAAAACAGGAGGATTTATGTTGTTTTGTATTTTTTAATGCATATTTTGCTTGAGTTTTGAAAGTTTTACATACAGCTTAGTCAAATATCTGTCAGGATGGTTTACGCCATCACTGAACGGCAGCCCTGGCCAACGGCAGAGCTGTGGCGCATGCACTGGGCTGGTCAGCTCTTGATTCCTGAATACTTGCAGCAAGATATGGTTTTTCAGGATAAACTCTTCCCAGTTTGCCAGCTTGGTGAGGAGGGCTTTAAACTAAGCAAGAAGAGGGAAGAGGAGTGTCACACAGACAGGGCAGTCAGTACCACGCAGCCAAAGTCAGATGGCATCCAGTGGGAGTATGGTAGTGGGGAAGTGAGGAGAGGAGACGATTATAGAGGGTCCTCTTTCACCCCTCCCCGGAAACCTGCAGGCTCCATTACTTCCCTGAAATGCCTGTACACCAATGCGCGAAGCATGGGGAATAAGCAGGATGAACTGGAGATCTGTGTGCAGTCCCAGGGCCATGATCTCATTGGAATCACAGAGACGTGGTGGGACA
Source organism: Nothocercus julius (assembly GCA_013398735.1). NCBI lineage: Eukaryota > Metazoa > Chordata > Aves > Tinamiformes > Tinamidae > Nothocercus > Nothocercus julius. Next base: position 4,113,806 of record VZSV01000053.1, read on the forward strand.
GCTCACACGACTGGAGCGCTGTTATGGAAGGCTATGCGCTCTTTAGGAAGGACAGGCTGGGAAGGCGAGGTGGGGGAGTTGCTCTTTACGTGAGAGAGCAACTGGAATGCACGGAGCTCAGCCTGGGGGGGGATGACCAGCGAGTGGAGAGCTTGTGGGTGAGGGTTAAAGGGCAGGCTAACGTGGGAGACACTGTGGTGGGGGTCTGCTACAGGCCACCCGA
>VZSV01000053.1:4118339-4139217 GCA_013398735.1 Nothocercus julius
CCAGTCCAAGAACCAAATGAGAATTTGGCCACTGAGAATTTTGCCACTAACTTTAGTGAGGCTAGCATCACTCTCTTAATGATGCCTTTTTTTCCTAATAGGCTCAGTAGGTTAGAGAAGAGAGTGTTTGAATGTTAAGAATATTTTCCAAATGTGTTAAGAATAGTTATATCAACAGCACTGCCGGCTAGCGTTAACATCTTGTGGTTAAAAGCAACTGGATGGTTTGTGACAAGCCTGCTGCTCCCATGTGCCATGTATGCAAAGGTATTCTCATCTCATAATTCACATTTTACAGTGGTTTATTTTTGTGGTTGGGCTTACTCAGTTTCAAAGAGCAGAGGAGACTTTTTGTAAGATTGACCCTTCTCTGGCCTTTTTTTTTTTTTTTTTATTTAAATGCTGGGAAAAATGAGCAGGATGCAGGATTGCACAGAATCAGCAGAATATGAATATAGGGTTTTTTTGGTAAATATAAATGATACCAACATGTACCTAATGGCAAGATCACCAAACAAGAACTCTGAAATTAGGAAATGCCAGAAGTTTCTCTGATAAGATTAAGTTAACCTACATTGTATATCAGCAAAGATATGCAGTATGTTATTGATTAAAAAGGATCATAGAGCAATATGTAAATATTATCATTTAACAAGCAAGAAAGAAAAAAAAAATTCACAGATTAAAAAATGTCCAAAATAATTTTACCATTAGAGATTAGATTTAGAGAGAGTGATTTTCTTGGATTTGTGTTGCTTCATTTCAAAACATTAATGTTGCTTTCATATTGAGGGTGCTGGTGTTTCTTTTCATATAATGTCTTGTATATCTTAAGCATTCTGTAAAAAAAGCTATGGTTTGCATCCTGGAAATTGAAAGCATGTGACTGTTTTAATACTCTCTGTCTGTTGAAGAAATGTTTTCCATGGTCTTTAGAAATGATATATACTCAGACAAAAGCAAAGCATAGAACATTTTCAGTACCAGCTGAGTGTGCAGCCCTTATTAATATATTTAACAAAACTAGTTGAAAAATAGTTATTGCAAAAAAATTGCTATGATAGATCTCTCACAAATTATATTCTTCTTCTGGAAAATGCCAAAATGCTTCTCCAGTAAAATATTTGAATTTACCAAAAATATTAATATGAAATTTGATTTTTTAAAACAAGTATTTTTATCACAAAGTGTTATCAAAATCCAAAGAGTTCATATGGACACAAGTTGTCCTGCCAAACCCACTGTCTCCATTTTCATTCTTCTGTTATTCACCAGCTTCTCTTTACGGTTATCTGTGATGAATCATCTAGCTAATATAATTCAGAATCACCTTCATTTAAAGTCTCAGCAATGTTTATGCATATGGTATTTTAAAGAATTTTTTTATCGGGAAAATTGATGACCATAAGTTAACTTTTCCAGTTAGACTACTTCATATCACTGACTAAATCTCTTTTCATTTCACAACAGAAAGCTTCCCTGCTATTACATCTCAGAGAGAACGTCCCATTGATTCGCACCACAGAAACTTTTCAAAGAAAAGTTACGCATTACTTCTGAAATACAAGAGTAGCGTAAACATTTTCTGCTGCCATAAGTAAGAGGGTTGCCTGAAAAGTGAAACGCCCACTTTGCTTTTTCCTACTGGTCCTTGTCAAAATATTCAGTGCTACTATATTTCAAACCCTACATGTTTTATACTTCTGATGGTGATAATCCACAACCGCATTTATTTCTATTGACCTTAAGATATGGAGCTATTCGAAGAAAATGTGCAAAAGAGGCTTACAATACTGTGCACTCTCCAAGCCTTTATCATCTGCTAGAAATAAAAATAAGGCAAGTGACTAAAACTTGTAGGTTATGGATCTGAAGTGAGTTGCTTGATTTTGTTTAGTTTGCAAAGAAGATGCAAATCCCCACTCTCCATCTGCAGTGGAGATGCTTATGCTGCAGACAGCACATTTCCATTCCAAAGTGCGGCTTCCCACTGCCACCGCAAACGGTGGCATTTTATCTTTCAGGGATGGTCTCTTAGACTGTAATTACAGCACATCGCTGTGCTTTTCCCTTCAGCACCGGTGTTAGTACACTCCATTGGTTTGTGGTTTCTCAGTTGAAACTTCAGCTACCTACTGGTTAAAAGTTGCACATTTTAATGAAATGCATTTATCACAGGTCATCTAAGTTTGTGGGTCTAAAGATATTACAATGTTCACAGAGAAACCAACAGCCAGGCACCTGCAAAAGTTCCTAGTCTTTCAAAAATGTGTTAACATTACCAAAATGGAAAAATTGCTTCTCTAGAAAAATGGTTAGTGGACAGATGAAGTTATAATTTTCAACAAACCACTTGCTACTTGCACATGTCAGAAGGATGACTTGCAGGCATGGAGAAGGATGGTTTTGTGGCTAAACCACTGGAATAGCACTCATGCAGCCAGGGCTGAGTGCTCTGCTCTGCTCCAGTTGTCCCTGCACAAACTGCCACCAGGTTCCTCTGCCTCAGCTCCAGCAGGGAGGCAGGTACCGATACCTCCTCTGGTGTGTGGACATGACATGTCCTGCTGGCAGGACTTCCGTTCCACCCCTCTTTCTCTGGGTCCTGGTCTCTGTCATCACAGGCATCGAGAGTAAGAAGAAGAGCTTGCTAGCTGCTGTGCGTTGCTTTTAACATGTGTGGATTTTATGAGCTGGGACACTGCCTCTGTCACTTGCACTGCAGCTCTCTGCAATCTGTGGTGTTATTTCATAAAGAAACATCTTGTTGTTACAGATTCAGTTCCAGTTTGAGCTGGGCAACTTGAGATGTATTTGCAATCTCAGGCTAAGACAAAAAGTATCCTAAATCTACAGACTTTACAGCAAAGGCATGTGGTGCATAAACTAATTAGATTTTTGTTTAATTTCAAACCCACTCTAGTGTGACTGTTTAATAGTCTGACTCAAGATTAATAGATCTTCACATAGTTGAGGATAGGCTATCATTAAAGTAAAGCATAGCCTGAAAAAGTCCTCCAAGATTGATGTGGTCATATGTGGAGCAGCTCTTCTTAACTGCTAAAAATCTTCTTTAGTTTAAAAATAAAGGCTCTGTAAAAGCACCAGAGGAAATCACTTCATGAGGACAGACTAATAGAGGATGCTGGAATACTCAGTGCTTCTTATCACCAAACCAAGCAGAGGGATTTATGAATTAATCTAGTCACCAGGCACCAGCTTGTCTGGATTCATTCAGTAATGATGGGTTTGACTGTTATTGCTATTACTTTCCATAACCAAAACACTGTACTGAAGAGAGAAGATCTGAAAATTCAAGGCAAGAGAGAGACATGTATTTGTTGAGAAAGAAGGGCTCAGATCTCAGCCACCGTGAAATGACATAACTCCATTGCTTTTAATTCTTTTCCTATAGACACTGGCTGAAGATCCAACCATCTAGCTCAGCACATTAATCTTCTGATGTTATCCTGAAAAAGTACATCTTTCATCTTTCATTCCTGACATGCAATTGCAATTGGAAACCAGGCATGCTTTTAATAGGTCATGATAATTTTTTTCCCATCCTAGGAGCCACAGGATGACCTGAATAGTTTAGTGGCTCAGCTTCAAAAATGTCTATGTCTCCATTACTCCCTACGTTGAACTTGGGATGCTTTGTAGACCAGGGTATCAGCAATCAGCAACACAAAATAAATCTTATCTATTGAGCTACCTGAGGATAAAAAAAACAGAAACCATTTGCTGTAAGCAGCAAATGCTTGCAGCATCTGAAGGACCTGTGTGACTTTTTTTACATAAGAATGCTTGTTTGATATATATTGCAGTTAAATATTGAGAGCTTTCATAGGCTTAAACGTCAAAGCTTTGATTTGGAGCTGGCTTTGATGAGAGGCCTCCCAGCTCATAGTAGGTGTCGGAAAGCCCCTGGGGCTTCTAGCAGACTGGGATCATGCACGAAGTGCTGCCTGTGAGGATGAAGCCCTGGAGGGGCCAGGCTCTCGTTGTGGGTACTGAGAGGGACAAGACGACTGCCTCCTTGGAGCTGAGGCAGCAACCCCTGCACACCGGGAGCCAGCAGCTCCTGCCGCCTCACAGCAAGGCCTCTCATGAGCCAAGCAAAATATATTCCTTAGTGAATCCATGCAGGAAGCAGCCACTGTGAAATTATAGAGGAAATAACCGAGCACCGCTCTATTTTGGGAATAACTTTAAAATAAGGTAGCCCTCTCTTTTTTCCTGCAGGCCGCAGGAAAGCCTGAACAGCCCTGAAGGAAGTTCCCATGCACAAACGGCTTGCATGTTCCCATTAGCCCACCGAACCACCCACGGGGCGGCCTTCGCCAAGCTGTTAGAGAAAGACACATTTTTGACGGCATGCACTGAGAGGTTCTTGTATTACACATATTGCTCGATCCAAATGACTGGTCTGAAAACCTAGTTTTTGCTGCCGAAATACTTCAGACGACATCTGCTCCGACAGCACACTGTCTAGCACTTGAGGTCTGGCACCCAGAGCCCATCGCGCTCGGCGGTGCCTGCCGGTGTCACAGCTGCGAGCAGCGCCAGCCCCGCCGCGGGATACGCAAAACTGAGCGGGGCACCGAGGGGAGACGGAGGCTCCTGGCTGGGCGAAGACTTTCCCGGAGCCTGGAACAGCTGATCTCATGGCTGCTGACTGAGAAACGGATGTGAATTGGCAGCGCTGTGCGCTCAGAATGTGAGCCAGGCCAGAAGTCTGCTGTGTTTGAATATCTGTCAGGATCATCATAGCTGACCTCTCCATGTTAAAAATAGGATTGCTATGAGAGGGTGAATAGCAAGCATGAAAGGATGAAAACACCCTAGCCAAGATTCTCAAAGCCATCCAAGGCATATGACTGCCTAGTTCCCCTTAAAATTCATAAGTAATGGGTCTCCAAAGCTCCAGGCACTTGAAAAAATACAACGCTCTATTTTCAAAAACACGAAGGCAGAGGTGGGAGTGGATCATACCAAGCTCGCAGAACAAGCTGTGTGAAAATGTGAAAAATGTGAAAAATCATTTTGTTCTTTATTTGTACATTTTAAGTTTGGTGGTTGTTTGACTCTTCAGATCAGTTGTGCCTTCACTACCAATTAATCTAGTGTAAACATATTTAATCTGTAGTGAAATCAATTGTAATTTAAGTCTATCTCATGATGATAGAAGAAACAGAAAAAAACTTCCTGAGGCCAGAATCAATACCCCAAACTGTAGACAGTTTTACAGATATCAGTCTGGAAAATAAATATCTCTGTTTTGTCTCAGCTGAGTCAAAGAGATGATTCATATGAAATATATGCACTTTTTCATTAAAGAATTATTTTGCTCTAAATTTCCAAAAGATTTACTTCCCTCCTCCCAAAGCATGATACGCAATAAAACACTTCTTTAAATTGCTGTGAATCATTACAGTGACCTTTGGTTTCCTGGTCCTTCAGATTTCAACCCCTGCCTTCAGGGGTAACCGTAGAAGGCTCCTATTTTTGTGGCATAAACTGACAAGAATGAGAGGCAAATAAAGAGCTGTGTTTCAGTGCTAACAGTGAACTCTAGTAATTTTTTTTTCTCATTTTCTTTCTCTGTACCTCTGTATATACAAGGGTCTCTGGGAAGATGTCCAAAGGTACCTGGAACGTCAATATAAATGGTTAAAAAGTCAGAAACATCACGGAGTCTGATTCAGGATCCTGCACTTCGTGTGTTTGGAGGTCTGACACAAGCATGTCCCTGACTCCAAATCACTACCCATAGGCCAAACTAGGACCTCAAGGAAGAATAGAGCAGCTCAGAAATAAAGATTTTTTTTTTAAGATCTATATGTTCATGCCACAGATACTTTACAAATACATGTTTGGCAATAACCAGCTAGAGAGCACATTATGGCCCCCGAGGGAGTGGATTGAAGTGAAGATGCTGACATTGAGACATCCTATTAATGCAACATTTCTGAACTTGATTTTCTTGTACCATCAAGAGTGCAATATGTCAGAAACCTGATCCCTTGGGACCATTCAAGGTTGAGCTCCTAAAGAATGCCATTCATGCTAGTCATTGCTTCAGATGGGGTGGCTTGTTGATAGTCTGGAATCAATCCCCCATTCCTCTGCCTTTTAAAGTTAAAAGAGAGCAATGTCTGTAACAATTCGTTTTTCTGTTTCCATAATTTTGCTCCCTAAAGTTAAATAAAACATTCCAAAATGTACCAAAATATCACTGAAAATCTCTCTTCTTATCTCTTCACTGTCTGGCCTCATGCAATACACTGCGTAACAACCAGTAGCAGCAAGCTACATAATACAGCGCTAAGACAATGGCAGGGTGTATAAGCACCAACATATATGAGCAGGAATACCTTCTTTTTTTTTTTTTCTCTCTATGAAAAACAACCTCCTAAACAAGACTTCCACATTTAGCATTTTTTTCTGACTTCATTAACTTCCTACTTAGTAGATATTCTGCAAATGTCCCACAAACAGTGTCTGTCTATCTACCTGTTAATAGATATGGACCATTAATGATGAATTGCCTTCTACTAGAACTGAGAATATTTGACTTTTTCAGCAGCTGCCTATACTGTACTTTCTATAAAGTTGTTATATGCAAGGTGTAGCTTCCTAAAAATGATTTTTGGCAGTGTTTCTTGTCACACTGCATTAGAACAGAAATATTCAATCTCAAATAAACTTTCTCCAAGTAATGGTTTTGTTTTGTTTTGTGAGAGAGCAGTAGTCAAGACACATGTGGAAATACAAATTGATTCTTCCACCACCACAAACCTACCATTTTACCTGTTTGTTCATCCTGGGGACCATTTTTTCCTTTTTCTGATTCCATAAGAAGTTAATCACGATAGTAATCGGTGTAGATGGACAAGCCAGAGCACATGTTGTGTGCTGCTGCTGTGCCACTGCAAATTCCTGAACAAGCTCCTTTCCACCCTGGGGCTTGGCTCCTCACAGGGAGCTGCCACTTCCGACCAGATCCTCCTCCAAGAGCTGTTTCAGTCGCCACACACAAACTGCCTTTTCTGCTCCATAGCATTGAACGAACCAATTAGTGGGAAAAAATATATTTTGCACAGCTGGCAGCCAGCACAACTTTCAATTCAAGTTATTTATGCTGGCATCATGAGCCACTCCCACCCTACTGTAAGATACTGCAAGGACTTTGTACTTTTAGGGGGAAGTTACCTTTGTGTAGAAAGGCATGATAAGGGCCACATGTCACTTAATTTCATTTTAAAACTCTAGATAGATCCGAATATTTGATTATTGCAGGTTCATTATTTCATTTTGGATCCCCAATAATGTGCCCTTCCAAATAAAAGCCTGAGCATCGTGGAGGAAGCATTCACTGCTTTGGATTTAAAAGCTGCAGTATTCTCCATGCTGACTAACCAGGATCAATATAATAGGAAAACAATACTTTTATTGTTTAAGCTTTTTCATGACTGAAATGCATATTTCCCACTATGAGGTACAGGCCATTCACATTTTTATATAAGGAAGTTTCCAAGATTTCTTCCTTGGAAATTGTGTTTGCCTACCAGAGAATACTCAACTATGAAAGCTAAAATAACAAATTCAGTAGAATATGTTCTATTTTAAGTGTATTTGATGGTGTGAATAAAAAGTTCATTTAAAAGGAGCAAAATTAAGAATATTCTTTGAGAGCATTGACCATTGTTTCAAAAGGAATGAGTCATGGTCTAGCTCTTCCAAAAGAGCATGTGGGTGACGCAGGCCCTAGACACTACTCTAATCTGTGAAGATGTCTGCAACTACCAACATTTTCCCTAATGAGACCTCAGAATGTCTTGATGATCTTCCCTAATTGCTCTGTATAATTGGAAGTTGCTGCAGCCCCACTCTCTGCACCGAGAATGAACATTTCAAAAATGCTAATCTGCAAATTATATGAATACTGCCTTAATTGGGCTGGGATCTTTTGGGCTTTTTTGCAGTCTTGATTATTTAAGAGAGAAAACAGTGTAAATCAGGAGTCAGAGATATTGATTATCAAATTGCTGACATAAAGCATCAATGAGCAACAAAAATGCTGATATGGTTACATTAAAAAATGATATTTTGCTGGCAGGATTTTACAGCGGAGTTAGTCTGCACTGGACGTTCTCTCACTAGTATGGTGATACATATAGTTCCTGATGAGATTTGTGTTGCAAGTAAGGAATAAACAACATTTCTGAATACTTCCTTTTTTTTTTTCCATGAACTGAAAAAGTCCTACCAAAATTCTCATTTGGGGGAAAGATCACTTGTAGAAAAAACTTAGGAAAGGCAAATGATGAAAATCTATAACATCCATGGGTATCTGCCAGTCTGTGTAGTGAAGCACACAGAGTTCGCTTCCACCACACAAGGGCCAGCTCCAATGAATACTCTGGGGCAGAGGGAGAATTTTTATTCTCAGCCTCCCCAGACTGCAGAGTCACTTTGGAAGATGTGTCTTATCCACCTTGTATATTACTCACTCATCCTGTCAGCTCCATAAGTGCCTAGGAAAGGTCTGAAAAGAGCTCTGGAAACACTGGGTCTACCTTTATACCCACTTATTTCCAAGCTCCTTGCATTGCTGGTCCCACGTACCCACGCCGTGATAGGTGCAAGCACTGTCCCACTTCCAGCTTTTGACTTTACACTAAAACCGGTGCCTTTGGCAGTAGTGGCCTGGAGTGGGTTCCCTCTGCTCTGACTGTTAACGCTGTGGAGAAGGGGACAAGCGAGGCCGAGAAGTTAAAGCAAAGGTCAGCCAGCCCAGCTTTACTTTTTTCCTCTAACCACTTCCAACTAGGATAAGGATGGTTAATTCAAAGCCAATGTTGTGAGTGCTATATTTCCTTTTTCTTCTCTCCTGCTTTCCAAGGTGAGCTCCCCTCCCCATCCCTGATAAGTGTTTGTGTCCCCTCAAAGTGACTGGAAGCTGTACTCGGCTGGTATCCAAGGATTCACCTGAGGGTGGAGCACTATGTGCCAGGCTTCATGGCATCTCACTCTAGACCACTCCCTCTCTAGACCACCTCCCAATCCCTGCCTGGATTGACAGAAATAGTCAGCACGTGCAATTTTGGGCAGTTATCTAAATGGTGCTCCAGAAACTCAGGCTGTGCTCAGTTACCCCACTCCTAGTGGCCAGCAGAACTTGGGGGTACAGAAAGAGTGAAGAGCCACACTTTCCCTGACTCCTACTCTTAGGGTCCTGAGGGACCCTAGATTAGGCCTGTCCAACTTCAGTACCTCCCTAGGGCACCCAGTTAGGAACGTAGTCTTCTTAGACTCCTGATCTAGGCAATGGGGGGAAACAGGACTCTGCAGAAAGCAGAACATCCCACATGGACAGAAGCAATGCATCCCATGCAGATAGAGACACCGGTCATGCTGCAGAGGTCCTGCCTGCTCCGCGCCACAGGGGGACCCTATGCTTAGGCACAGAGCACAGGCACTTCACATTAGAAGGATGATTCTTGCTCGAGGAGTCTGCCAAGTCCTTTAATCTGTTCTCAGACTCAGTCAATTACTAACTCCTTGCCATGGATTGGGTTGCATTTATCTCTGTGCTGTGCTAATGGCTACAATAGGTGTGTGACACAATTTTTCTCTTGGGATTGGATTTATTTTCTTCTTAACAACATGGCATTTTGACTGCACATATGACCGTGCAGCTGCTCTTTGCTAGGTTTGTAACTTGAAAACCAGGAAGTCTAGAGCACTGGTTCTCAGCATGTGACTGGGTAAAAGCAACAGAAAACTTGAGTTTTATCATGGAAAACATAGTTTCAGTCCTATTATCTGGCTTTGCCAGCTGTAGCTATACTTCCACAAGTAAGTGTGGAGATGTATAGGCTCAACACATCCCTAGTACATCATATGCATTCGTAGGTCATTTGTTGGAATATTGGTCAAAAAACAATGAGCAGTATGAGCACAGACAAGGCAGGCTTATTACCCTTCCTGATCACTACCATCGGAATAGCTTTGTGGTGTTTGCCCTATTCTTTTTTTTTTTAATTTTTTTTTAAATGCATAAAAGATATGGGAGATAGAACCTAGCACTTCATCATTTCCCTTGTAATCTCTTTTATCGAAAATGTGTTAATTTGGAAAAATAAAAAGGAGGATAAAAGGATGATTTATAAACACACATAGTCTAATAAATAAGCTTATAACATTGCAAAAGAGCCATTGTTAAATATGTTTTACATTTGAACGGCTATAAAATTTTTAAAGAAAGCTCTGGTGAATCTGGTTTTAATGAAGTCTTTTGTCTCTCTAAGGCAGCATATTCCATGTGGAGAAGGTTATTTTCCAGCCATTTCTGATACTGTTAACTCTCACGGAGATGGCAAGGGCACTAGTTTTAGCTGCGGTGTATTTCTAAAGTAACAAGGAATCCTGCTATTCAACACATTCCTCTATCATGCATTTGAAGTTGAGACTGCCAGAGTATTAGGTATGCAAAGCTGGGATCTCTCCTGAGTAAGAAGTCAGTGGCAAAAATACAACTAGCAGCTCCAAAGGGGTAAAAGATACAGGATCTGTCCTCTGAGTTTATGCCTAACTAGCACATACAGTCTGGTTCACCTTTCCAAAATCCTTGCTTTTCATACATGAATATCCAAGCACTTTTGATTTGCCAGTCTCTAACAGCGTTGCCATAAGATCCCTTGTTCCTTCTGCTGGTTACCAGTGATTTCCTTACACTTAGGTGTATGGCTTGCTGTTTTTTTTTCTTGTTTCTGTTCTGTTCCCCAGGCAAAAAGATGTAATTTGTGAGCCAAAGGTTTCTTGGACTGTGCTGGTCAAAATAAATACAAAAACAAGCCCCTGAGGTTATGTATGCATTCCAGCCTTTGAAAAGCAGCAGTTCTCCATGAAGTGTTAACTACTACTTAAAATTAAAATGTTGACTGAGCTCATTATAGAGGCAGGACATGTGGTGAAAACCAAAGTCCGTCATGAATGCAGAATATATCTAACCGATGTGAACACTGTTTTGTCTCTAGCTTTTAATTGAAATGATGGGTACAATGTACCCTACTAATTTTGAAGATAGAAACAGAAACATACCGAGAGAAACAGCAGTTTTAGAGGTAGACATTCATAGTGCTATTTTTCTTTTACTGAAATGCCAAGCCCTCTGGAGCCCACTGGAGCTCAGGTATCCTTTCAGTTCCTTCACAGTTTTCCCTTGTCCCAAGAGGTATGAAGTGCCTATGCGTATGTCCTGCGCAGCGCAATGTGGGCCTCTAACCAAGGTTTCTTTTTATTCATACGGTCTGCTCTTAGCTTTTTTTCCTGTTCCTCCAAATGACAGGCTTTATTTGACCTTTCCCAAAACTAACTCAAAATCTCTCAGCAAGCAGTCATATATCTTCATACCATTTCAACAGCATGTGAGTGTCCTTCCATGTTAATAAGCTGGGAATTTCTTCATCAGGCTAGTAGATATGGATCAGCTCTTCACATTGAAGCTTTGGACAGGACTGCTTAGCACACCCCTTCCTTCTTTTGTAGGCTTCTAGGGAGAGATTAATCTGTTAGATATTTTTCTCTCAGCTTCCTCTTGCAACTATGAAGTTTCTTAGATTTAGCTAAAAGCTCAGAATTAGCGAAAAGACCTTTGGCTTCCTACAGTTGAAAAGAAAGTCTTTTTTCCAGGCCTCAGTGACTTGGTGTTTGACTCTGTAGGCTTCTGTGTTCATGGCAAATCCTCAGGGCGCTGGAGAAGCTGCATGAGATGGAAGCATTAGTGTAGCAGCCAGGAAGGGCAAGTTGGTGATTCCTCCCTCTCCCACTTCCCATTTCTTGTCCTGTAAGGTGGTGCAGAGGTAATGTGTCTCTGTCAAGTTTCTCACCCTGAAGAGAAGGGACAAAAGGAAGGAAGGAGCTGTAACTCCTTTTCTTACACCATTTAGTGTACGATGAATCATAAATCCTCTGGGGTATACATCTGAGGTGGTGCATCTTGCTTGTGGCACTGGCTGCAGCGGGGAATCTAGTCCTACAGGGATGAGTAGTAGCTTGCAGCTGACTAATTGTCTTTAAAATGAAGAGTGGCCTTTGACATCCTATAGTTCTCCCTTGTCTGTGTGGGTGTTAGCTTAATAGTAACTTTGAACTACTTGTAAACGCAAGACCTGCTCCTTGCCCTTCCCTTTCTCTTGCTAAAAAAGAATGTGTTTATTACTCCTTGGCATGACCAGAATGGCTTTTCTTCGGCTGAGTTTGCTGCTTCTGTGGCTAAAGACGTGCTTGCTCTTCTCCTCAACATTTTCATTTGGAATGCACCATGACTTGCTTGCATTTAGCAGGTTTCCCACTGTTCTAGTCCATCATGTGGGGGATCTACATTAGCAGCAAGTAAACATTTACTGGACCCAGTTCAAAGGCTCTGAGCAGTGACAGAGCAGAGGCTGCTGTAAGAAAAGCAGCCACGGTTCACAAAGCCGGTATCCCACACACCTCACAGACGAGGGAACACATTTTCAGCGGCCCCAGCTCTGGATAATTTATGAGAGTTTATAATACTAACTATTAATGTTAAAAATGTTACATCCTGTGTAGAGGTGGGCAAAGTAATGAAGCATTAAGTCTGGCTGCAGCTGAAAACCTGGCTCTGTCTCGGCCCTGTGCCCATGAATGACAAAGTCGGGACAGAGCCAAAGCACTGAAAATTGTCTGGCACAGCTTCCTGGCGGTCACAGTGACCTTATGTATATGCATATACGTGTGCAAGTGCGTGCGTGTGCACGTGTGTGTAACACATTATGTACATTTCATGTTTTCATACCACATGATCTGTTCCAAAGATTTGATCATATTTTTGCCTCGCAGGGCTAAGACAAATGTTTGGCCTGTCACTCCCTTCACTATGCCTTCAAATCTTTTTGGCTTTTCTGTGAGTAATGATTAGACATAATTTGAGACTTCTTTCAGCAGGGCCTATCTCTGAACAGCACGATATAATGAATTGCTCCTCCCTCTCAAAAGGTAAACTGCTGCTGAACTCTCAGCACTGTATCCACCTGCTTGATGAAACATGTTTTGAATTACATAAGACAAAGTGATATTTAGTTTCCCAAGCATCAGTGGTGAGAAGTTTGCACCTAAGAGGAGATTATCCCTGAGCCACTTTTGTAAGGCCCAAAATGTAAGCATTTGCATTATGTTTTGAACAGCTCGGAGTCAGGGATTAGCATTTCTTTCTAATTTTTTTAATAAAAAATGTAGCAGATTTGCCAAATCTGAACTCTGATTTGCCCAGACTTGTGACCAATATTATTTTCGAGTTTGAGATCATCTTTAATTTTTAAAAATGTAGAAATATTGATCATTGGAGTGTCTTTCTGAAAATACAAATCCTTCAAAAGCTGAGCTTTTCTATTGTTGGGAAAGGATAAGTGAGGTTTGCATGTGCATTGCACGTATCTTGAATTCACATGCATCCAGACAGAGCCAAACAATTTTTTTTTCCTGTTGAGTGATAGTTGCTAGGTTGCGTGCCTTCAGTGCAAACAAGAAAGTAGAGAAGTCAGCTGAATCCCCCGCTCAAACCACTCGTGATTTCCTCTTTCTGACCCTAAGTACTTCTTGCTCACTGCCCATGAATCCCACGAATCTTCATGCCAAACACCCAATGGGGTCTCCATCATGTTGGTCTCCTTACACACTTTTGCATTCTTTATCTGCAGAGGGAAGTGCCAGTAATTGCACAACATGTGCTTTCAAACATATTTCGGGACAGAGATTTATGCACTATAGAAACTAAGGACTAGATATATCCATGCATGGCTGCAATATTTAAAACCTTCTGGAAGCAGATGCTAACCTGTCTCTCAGGGCATTGAGAAACCTATGTTCTCTTCTCCACTTCTGTGGGTCTTCTGGGTGTCTTAGAGCTATTAGTTTACCTTTCCATCTTCTATGTCTGCAGTAGAGGAATGATAACAGTTCTGACCTTTTCTGTAGAGCCATATGCTAGAGTTGGATACTATTTCAAGGGACTATATATCATGACAATGATTTTATAAAACCCTTTGTCTGCCAGCCACCTACACACACTCACACACACAGAGGCACCCATACACACAAACCCCACGGTTTATGATGTACACACATATATGCTTATCTATCCCATATGCACACAAGCATGCACACTACTTTGTGAGTCATTTAGAGCCCAGAGTAAAAGACAGATAGGACTTAAATTAGTTTTGTCAGAATTGGTAAATAGATTCAGTTTGAAATAAAGATTTTGCATGCTGCGTATTTAGAAAACTTTTTTTTTTTTAGCACAGCAACAGAGTATTCTTAAGAAAGCTATTAAAAAAAAAGCAAAAATTATCCACTCCCCTTTTTTTAAAGTATGGGAAAGCTTTACTTAGAAAATAAACTTTCCCTTGTGCTTTAATTGCCTGAAAAATATGTGGCTTTTTTCCTGATTTCCACTTCAACCTTTGCTTTACCCTGCCTAAAGGTGTAGTAACATTGTGGTCAGCACACTTGCTCGGTCCTGTCTTCATGCTGTGTTCACAGGTGAGAGCTGTGAAACAAGCATTGAGGAGCAGTCAACACTTATTTTGTGTTGTAAGAGTTATGAAATATTGTAGAAGAGTCAAAAGAGAGAAGTTATCTTAAAAGAAAGTATTCTGCAGTGCTTCTAACAGACTTTTTTTTTTTTTTTTTTTTTTTTTGGAATGGGCTGCTGGGTCTTCTTAATTCTCCACCGTCAGAGCTGGGGGCAAAAAGTAGCTACATGACAGTAATGTTGAATGTCAGGAAAAATACTGTTATCAAGACAGTCAGGATGAAATATATCCTATCCTTTCTGTGTTGTTATTATTAGATCCCTGCTACTTTGGAAGATAGTCAGAATAGGGGCAAGGCTAAAGTGTGCAAGAGTGAAATGCAAAATTGAGTGCAGGTGTCACTCCGATAAAAAGCTGTTTGAACAGGCATTACAATACAGTGAAATTTAAGGTATCTCAAACAAGAGAGGAGCTCAGTGACTGCTGTAGCTGAAATAATTTGGTGATCTGGTCAGATGTTTCCCTAGCTTCACTTTATTTTTTAAATTAGTAGAGACAAACCATATCTGGGGCCAGCTAAACATGCTATTCCAAACTTTTCAGCCTCTGTTGACTTCCAGCCTGAGCCACTGAAAATATGGAGCACTTACCTGAGCCCCTTAACAAAGCCAGAGTTATTAAAGTCCTGACTTTACCTATTAATTACAGCATGGCCTTTGCTACCTCCAGCAACATATAGGCTCCAGGACATACACTGCATTACATGACAGGCCTAAGATTTGTCTGCCATCTATTGGTCACGAGCCTGAAAAGTTTTTGAGTTTTTGCTTCTTGCTGTTGTCTGCAAAGCGGGCAACCCCTGATGGTGCTGTCACTTCTGCCGCCCTCTGGGGCTGGGCGAGAGGGGCTGGCTTTGCCCAGGGACTCCATGGAGGTCACCAATCTGCAGGAGACCCTTTGCAGGACCCTTTCCACACGTGCACGGTGTGCACTGGGGCAAAGATGAGTTTCTGGTGTGCAGAGAGGATGGTAGCAGAGTGTCGGGGGCAGTGATGGGGATGGTGATGGGGACCGGGCTCTCGTTCCTGCAGCAAGGAGGGTGCCTGGAGCGCAGCCCAGGTATGCTGGTGTGGAAACCTCACCGGTGGCCGGTGTGTTGGTAGCGAGTGTTGGTGCACTTGGATGTCCACTTAACTGACTGCAGGGACATGGGCTTTCCGTGTTCCCAGGCAATGTTCTCTTCATTAAGCCATGCATTGACGAAACTTTATTTATTTGGTGTTATATTTGAATCCGCATTCCCACTCTGACTCTTTGCACAATAGATTTTAGGCCAACGACTGTGCACCAGTGTAAATATTACAACATCTTTTGGCCAGATTCAGTAAGAAATGCCTTCAGTAACCATGCCTGGCTGTTCCTTGCTTCTTGAGTAAAAAAAGGCAGCAACTGTGTGTCATGGAATAGTTTTTTTGTCTTCCTGCAGCCCACTTTCATGGTAAGCCAAACATGTGTTTTCAAAGCCAGGATCTGTGATCTTAAAATTCACGTGGCACGGAAGGCTGTGGACATTATTTTCTTTACCAAATTGAACTGTGATATAACATGAATATATTCCCTACAATGAAGTATGGAAATGCAAAGCACAGAGGCTTGGTGCCCTTACATCAAAAGTGCTGTCTGAGCTCCTGGGACTGTGTTTCAGGCTCCAGTCTCATGTCTCTCTCTCAGAGCCCGTCCTGCTCTTCCCAGTCCTTTCCCAGCATGTAGCCCCACCAAACTGCCTGCTCCCAGCCTGCTCCCAGAGCCCTGTGATTCACAAAAGGCTGCTATGCAAATTCACTTCTTAAATACTAACCAAAAAATGACTGCCCTGTAGCTGTGGGTTGACCTTCCCTCCCTATTTTCATTTTTTGGATTTCCTTTTCTCTTCTCAGATGGTGCATGTCTCACCCAAGACACTCACTATTCTTTGCCAACATGATGACACTCTTTATGTTTATATACGATTCCCCATTTTGTAGAACCTGAGAAATAGTGTGATTTATGCGACTTGGTGCAAACTTTAGGATGAATGGAGCAACACTAAAAGTGCTACTGTTTCTAAACCTCTCTGGCTCTTACTGAACAGCTTTATCCCTATTTGTCTGAGACCTCAATAAATGAGACAACTTCACCTGTCAGATATTGTCCTCATTTAGAACAAATCTGCCACTGAAATCTATAAAAGCCCTATGTTAGACTAGACAGTATGCTAAACAGTATGACAGTATGCTAACTAGACCCTATGCTAAATGTAGCACCTTCAGAAACTGTATTTAAATGTTCTTTTACTTTGTTTTCCTCATGTAGAGACAGAGAGAGAAAAGCTTATGTTATTACATTATTTTCATTAGTCACTCATTAGTATTAATACTCATTAGTATTAATATTCAAATATATTTTTCCATAGTTTTTTAAGACACAGAGAGGGTCACAATGTGTTCTATACTGATTCTTTACTGTTATTTCTTGTCTCATGACATTGCTAAAAAGCATATATCAAGAAAAAAAATACGGGGCAATAAATTATGTCCTCAAGTTTTCTTTAGTGCTTTTCCTCCTCATAGACCAGAAGGGAAGTTCAAGGAGCAAAAGGAACTTTTTAGTGATACAATCAAGATGATGTAAGTAATGCAGCATCAAGGAGATGACAGGTCAAGAGACAATTAATCTTATTTAAATCCTAAATTAAGTCTTTGTCAGATTCCAAAGGATTAGTATACTCTAAATGAGCTGTTTGCCTGCTGTTTCTAAGCAGAGCAAGGGAAGAAAAATCTAACTTGTCTTTCCTGACAGTTTTTGAAACATAAATGAAAAAGACTCTTACGTGTTATTCTTTTAAGTAACTTTTAAGCAACATTACGAAATTGAGATTTGCTTTTTTTACTATCTATTTCACTAGTTGGTATTGTGCTCTTTGAAATGAAGACTATGCTGTAACTGCACTGTAGCTCTCTTATTTTCTTGATTTACAAAAGTTTCTGTAGGACCATAAAGACATTTCAAAATGGAACAAGAATAAAAATGGATGAAATGCAGGATTTAGGGCTAATGATACTTTTCCTCCTTTTTCTTCTTGTTTATTTTGACGTGGTTTTGTTTGGTCAGGACCTACATCAATTTTTTCAAGACCTTCTCATGACCCAGAAATCCTCAAACAGTGTTTCTAAAAGGAAACATGCATGGTGTTTCCGCAATATATCATTTCCTGAGTCTTTCTTAGTAGTTTCACCTCTGTTGGCATTCACTTCCAAAAACTCAAAGTGCCTAGCAGTGTCAAGTGACATGCTTGAAACCTTGGAATGGTGAGTCAGCCTAAGAGTCAGAAACCCATGTTCCCAGGCAGTCTGTCTAGGAAATCCAGCAAGGTTGAGGGAACTCTGTCCAATTGGTATTTTCATACATAACCTTCTAACTAGCCCTGAATAAGGCAAACAGTAATTACCTAACAAAGAGCTTAAGCCTCAGTCCAACTGGAAAAGGTAAAGACTTGGATTCTTTTTACTATCTGTGAAAAATAATAATATGATTTACTTGTTACAGACTTCAGTAGAACACAGACTGGACCTTTAGAGCATATCATCTTTGTATTTCAGACACTGTAAGAAATAAAAAGCTTTTAGAGTTCTATTGCAGTATTTTCAATTCATGGAAATCTCTACTTAGTACCTTACTGATGTAAGAAAATATTATACAGGTTACAAAAACTGATTTTACCTTGGGATTCATACAACAGGTAGAAGTGTTTGAGTATCCCTTGAAGTACAAAGTCATTAAATGCACTTTAGCAATCAGAGTAGAGTACTATGGACTGAATACCTGACCAGTGTCACCCAAAACTACCTCTCTAAGCACTCTGTACTGCACTAATTGATCTCTTAATTGGCTCAGTCAACACAGCAGTCTCCATCACACAACAAGCACTAATTGCTACAAGCTCGCTTTCAAAATGTTAAGTACTTTGAAGGCAGATGTATAGGCTTGAATCGACTGTATAGGCTGGGGGGCTGAGCGAGAGTTTTTGTCCTGGGAGCTCCAGGACGAAGGCTTGCTGAGGGTCCCAAGGGCACGTAGAGTGACAAGGATTCTGCTGTTCCCCATAGATCATTTATAACCTAAAGTATATGTAAAAAGCAGAAGTGGAGGGTCTTTGTCCAAAGGCCAAAAATCATTTGTAAGCAATATATACCATCACCTGAATACTCTTTCAGATAGAAAACTACAAAAACAGAGGAAAACTTCTTCTCAGAGATCTGTAGCTATAAAGATGTCCTAAACTCCGCCAAATGGATATTTGCTTTCTGCATGGCCCAGTTTAGAATATAATGAGCCAAAGAGCTACTTTACAATCACTTAGTCTTCATAATGTACCTGGAGACTGGATAATGATTTAAGTGAGGGCAGTGTTATGGCATCTCTACTCTGACAGATCTGAATATTAAGAGGGTGGAATCTCTTACTCCCCTCAGGGCAAGATACATTACCTCAGTAGGTGGATTAGTGGCAACGTGCCTGACAAAATGCCTCTAAGGGCTTGTCTACACAAGATAGTTGCACCCATTTAACTAAAGATATGATTTTAAACCAATTGAGTTAAACCTATGCAGAGGCCTGCAAACACAGTCTGTCTTGCAACTCATGTAAGTCGACTGAATATGGAGAAAAAAAAATCTAAGAAAATGTGGGGAGGGAAAGTAACTCTGAAGTCAAAGAAAGTTTATGCTTTTGACACACACATGCGTGCGCACGCACACACACACATATATTTTAAATTAAGAGATTAACCATAATATGATGCAAACTCCTTACCAAGACTGAAGGGATGCCACCTTGCTTTCAGTTTGGTTGTAGGAATCGTAAAGACTGAGTACTGTTACCCTCTCCTCATTCCCCAACTGCAACAAATTGCTCTCCTTACCCTTTCTCATCCTTTCTCTTTAAGAAATCAGCAAAGAACAAGCAAAAGAAGTTCAAAATTCTCAAAAGGTTAGCCACAGATCAATAGGAAATTTCTTGGGATACAAAAACTTCTATGGAATTGGCTGTTAGTTCTGATGACGTCTTCAAAGGAAGTAAGAAAGAGTACATCTCTTTTAGCCTACAGACTAGCTCCTGGATTGGGGTAAGGACATTTCACTTCTGGCCCTACCTGGTTCAAAGTGAGCTGTGATCACAAGTCATTCTGAATCAAACACTGGGAGTTACATTTTACAGAAAGACACAGGCTAATAAGTAGATGCATACAGCAGGGCATCTAAAGCCTTGGCATGCATGGGATATTTTGACACGTTCTGTTTTTAAAAACGCGTTCCAAAAATTTTATTTTCATTCCAATACAGAATAAAAATACATTTTAAAATCTTGAAAACTGTCACAAAATTGAGTTATTTTCTGAGGTCAGGCTAAGTTTGGTCTGCAAAGTGTATTACAGCTGGAATTCAGAGAAAATATTGAGAAAATATTCAGGTTCTGTATAAATTTGGAGGATAATGTTTTCCTAAATCTAACAAGCCACAGTCAGTATTAGATTGGTTCTGGAAGCTGAATTCTGGAAATCAAGCTTTCATCTCTGATTGACTGAGGAAGTGCTCAGCACTAGTCATGATCTGATGAGATAAGGGAAAGTGTTGGAAGCTCTATACTACCTGTTCCTAGTGGAAAGATCAAAGCGAATCAAACACACAACAGTAAAACATTTTTAATGTTATTTTTATAGCAACCATTAAAATTATTGGCAGAATGATCACTGGAATTTAGTGCAGAAAAATCCTGCTCTCTGTCTGTGTTGGCATAATACTCATGTGAGTACTTTCCAGTTCCTATGCAGGTGGGATAAACTTCCCAAACACCGGGCAAGTTAGCAAGGTCACTAAAAGGGAAGACTTTTTTTTCTTTTTCTTTTTTCTTGACCCCAATACCATTTTTCAACTTGGCCCAAACAACTTCTATAGGGCTGGGCACATGAGCCAGAATGTTTACAAAAGCATCCTTCATACTGTATGTTTGCTGCACCTTAGAATTTAATTACACTGGAAGCACTTTTGCAACAAAGGCAAACAAGGTCATCCCAAATATAAAACTCAATTGCAGATGCTTATGAAAGATATAGGTGATGAAATAAAAGAGAAATCACTCTTCACCTATTTTTTGCTAAGGTTAAATCAGAAAGTTCTCTGACTTATGCCAATCTGTCAAGGATTTGGTCTTTCTGTATCTCATGCTGCATCCTGTAGTGAGGAAGAGGAGAGGAGAGGAGAGGAGAGGAG
>VZSV01000053.1:4139441-4160925 GCA_013398735.1 Nothocercus julius
AGAGGAGAGGAGAGGAGAGGAGAGGAGAGGAGAGGAGAGAGGAGTCATCTTTCAAAAGGTCCTGAGGAATACTGCTGAAAAGGCAGTTTTGGGACTGGAAACTGAATTATCTAACCAAGGAGAAGAAAGCAAAAGGTTTTTGTGGCATACACCTTCTCCTGATGGGCAGGGCATTGGCTCTGGGTCAGAATGATTCATGTTTGTATCTTATCTATAACACCAGGTTTGAAACTTTATTTTTATCTCAGGTTTGCATGATTTCCTGAGTGAATAGAATGGGTTGGAAAACCTGATAAAGGGAAGATGAGCTGATCTTCTTCAGCCACATTGAAAGTGTAGAAATCTGTTTCATGGCATTGTGCTCTGATTGATTACAGTTAATTAATGAAAGCAAGATTCAAAGTTATCCATATTTGAGATTTTTTTTCTGTACAATTACATTTACATTTCCAATGTGGCTGAAACAAGTGTTTGAGAAGGCTAAGCTCAAGGATGTGGCTGCAATAAAGAAACTTCATAAAGGAAGAATACCAAAATTTTGTACTATCCATTTCCTCCATACTGTCTTTCAGAAGAATTGCATTTTCCCAAGCAGCCTAAACATCTTTTTTCTTCCTGTTGTTTTTTATCCAAATAGTTTCTCAAGAGCATAGAATTTATTCCAAAATCTCAGGCATATTAATATAGTCTCCAAAGACATCCTCTTGATAAAAGAAAAAAAGGACTCTCCTTATTCTGTTAATTGGTCTTTTAGCTTCATCCAGTGCTATAAAACACTCATCCGTCTGCCAGCTGTGACAAGCTCTGCTAGATCAAATGGCATTTGTTATCCTCTTAAATTTCCTCCTATTTCCATTTCCCAATTTTGCATTAACGCTATTGATTTTACCCTGTTCCTTTCGATACTCCAGACTTAGGGTCAGGTTTTACATTGCTTTCGCTCAAAGGGAGCAAGGCATCTGGGCTTCATTGGGCAGTGGGAGTATACTGGGACCAACAGAAACTTTGGATAGATATTCTCTCTACCTTAGGCAGAGATGCTGGGCTATAGCATAGCTGGACTACTACAAGGGTATACAGTATGTGTTTATAGAAATTGTTTCCTATCAGAGAGAAGGAAAAGAGAAGTAGTGGCTCTAAATACCCACTAAACACCTTCTTGTGTGTGCGATTATGCATCACAGCAAAATGTATATCTAATGTATAACAAGAAGAAGTGCATATCTGGAGCATCCCCCACTGGTGCAGGACAGCAGGGTAGTGTGGGAGAAGAGCTGGTGCTGACTGAGCAGCTTCTAGAGACATAAAGACAAACTTTGGTTTAGATTTACTCCACCTCAGTTTAGACATTTACAGAGTAAACTTGTTGCCCTGTGAGTAAAGAAACACAAATGAGTACTTTACCCCAGGATAGTTGTCCAGAAGAGCCCGAAGGAGTCATAGTCTATCCTCCCTTATACATCTGAGCTGTGAAAATTATTGATGACAATCACTTTTGAACAAAACCAAAAATAGAAGTTCTCAAGAGCATAGCAAGAGAGAGAAATTTAGGGGGAATATTTTCATTTGAACATAAGAAAAGGATTTTTCACCATGAGAGTGACAAGCACTAAAACAGGTCCCCCAGACAAGATGCAGAGTCTATATCATCATGGATATTCAGAACCCAACTGGACACAGTCTTAGGCAGCCTGCCCTATCTGACCCTGCTTTGAACTGAGGGGCTGGACAAGATGATCTCCAGAGGTGCCTTCCAACTTCAGCTAATGTTTGATTCTTCAGAAGGTAATTTGAAATATGGAGGAAAACAGACTAAAAAGAACCCTGGGTATATAACAGATTATCCCAGAATCTTTCAGTGAGATAAGATAATTTTTGTATGACACATACATGTGGCAATATAGTGTCTCTGATATTTCATGTTTGAAATAGGCGAGACATGAAAAACCATTAGTTACTGAAGAAACAACAGAAATCGGAGGGAGAAATCAATGGATTATTTTCAAAGAACAGGAAGGGCAAGGAGTGGGGGGAAAGTATCAAAAAGCATGCAATTAAAAGTCGGTTTGATTGTCATTATGTTCTTCACATGAGCATGGGCAGCACAGCTCATCTGTGTAATGACATACTATCTGTCTCCCAGTATCAGGCAATGCAATTAAAATTGCCATTCAAGTGAAGCTCCCAAAGGAGCTTCCATAGAAGTACTTCATCTATAGTGTAGATGAAGGAGGGGGATAATACTACAGATATCCAATATCCATTAGGCGTAACGTTAATTGTACTCTGGGTATTGAAAAGCATTAAAAGACTGCAGAAAAATCTCAGCAAATGCCATTCTCGGGAATTTTAGCTATTATGCTCTAAACAACAGAATACTCTAAATGATAAAATAAGGCCCTGGTTTTTGAAAAAGCCAGACATGACTTCAAATTGAAGGACTGATGTAATGATTAGCATCTCTTTCTTTCCAAGATCTGGGCTGGAAAATTGTGAATAGCTGAGAACTGTAAATAAATTTCTGGGGTTACCTAAAGAACTCCAATGTGTTTCAAGTCTTCCAGGTGTTGGCCTGAATATTTAGGATATCAAGAAATCTCTTCTTGCTTCAAGGTGTTACTGAAAAGTTCAATTTCTATCTATTTCCAACCAGTGTGGGAAGGAGATGAGGTGCTCTGCCGTGCCTGTCACAAAGCTGTTACTCAGGCCTCCTGAGCAGGACCCAGTTCTTTGCCTTGAAGAGATATTTACTTACCTTTTCTCTTTCTTCTGGGTTTCTGCATGGTAGTATTTGTTAAGGATTGCACCAACTCATCTATGATAACACCTTCCAGAGTGGCATACACGAAAATACCTTTGCTGACGTCAGTGAAACCTTTGGTACAAATTACAAGGCAATAGAATTAAACCCAATAAAATATATATTTTAGGGAAATAACAAAATATTGCAGCTCAGATGAATTTTTGCATAAACCAAAAATCAGTGAAAATACTCTTTAACTGAAGTCACACTACTGTTGCATTTGTTCTGGATTAATACGTATTGTTTTCACAATTTATCTGACATGGACATTTATTAAGGTGTATCTAATGTTGGTCAGTTGCTCTTTTTGAGGGGAGGTGATCTTTTTCTTTGGGAATAGAAGAGTGTTGGGGAGGATACCATTCCAGAATGTTTAGCAAATTATGTTTCAAAATTCCAAAGGGTTTTGAAACATGTCAAACAAATAACATATAAAAGGGTTTTGAAACATATCAAACAGATCCTAATAATAAATAGCCCTTCCTCATCTGAGGACATCCAATGAGTCCTGAAAAGGTCTCCATCAAAAGATAGATCATGTAAATAAGAATGAAGTCCTACCACAGTCTGCTTTGAAACGTATCTCCAAAATACCGGGTACTTAAAAGAGACTGTTGTCTCCACACTAAACTTCAATTATTCATGCTAAATCAATCCTTGAAATATCTGTACTGTTTGTATGCTAGAAACTCTGGTCTATTTACAGATTATTTTTAGGCAAAATGTACAGCAAAACTCTTTCAAGCTAATTGCAAAATGTATTTGTGACTGGCCTGAACTGAACCTAAATCTGAACTCTTGCCTGGACTGCTTACCTGCGTGAACTAAGCTGAAGCGAAGCGGGAAAGGTGGGGGCAGGATTGCCCTGTAATCTGCTCGACTCTGGGCCCATTCTCAGCTGTATTCCAGTGGTAGAACTCACAAGTGGGTCCACTGAAACAGTCAGTGCATGTCTTCCCGTCAGTGTGGGTTAAAGTTAAATTTTTCTATCTCAGGGATTGAGAGACAGGCTTGGTCCATTCGGATAAAGGAAGACATCAGGGTAAGGACCAGCATAGAAGAAAAATGTGGGGTTGAAAATGTTGGAAAGCCTATCTTTTACTTCTTCTGTCACTTCAGAAGTGGGAAGACTAAAGCTGTAATTTATGCTGATAGGAGATATACTGAGGCCCTTTTCCAGGTGTCTGGCTTAGATGTGGTAGGGCAGCAGGGCCCTGGTAGAATGGTTAAGGTTGGAAGGGACCTCTGGAGATCATCTAGTCCAACCCCCCTGCTCCAGCAGGGACATCCAGAGCACGGGGCACAGGGCGGCAGCCAGGCGGGTTGGGAAGATCTCCAGAGAAGGAGCCTGCACAGCCTCTCTGGGCAGCCTGTGCCAGGGCTCTGTCACCCTCACAGGAAAGAAGTTCTTCCTCACATGGAGATGGAACTGCCTGTGTTTCAACTTGTATCCATTACCCCCTGTCCTGTCACTGGCCACCATGGAGAAGAGCCTGGCCCCATCCTCCCTACATTCCCTGCCTCAGGTACTTGAACATGTTGATCAGGTCTCCTCTCAATCTTCTCCAGACTAAAAAGGCCCAGCTTGCTTAGTCTTTCCGTATGTGACAGATGCTTCAGCCCCTTAATCACCTTCATTGCTCTACGCTGGACCCTCTCTAGAAGCTCCACGTCCCTCTTGTCCTGGGGAGCCCAGAACTGCCCCCAATACTCCAGGTGCGGCCTCACCAGAGCTGAGCAGAGGGGCAGGATCCCCTCCCTCGCCCTGCTGGCAACACTCCTCCTCATGCAGGCCGGGATCCCCTTGGCCTTCCTGGCCATGAGGGCACATTGCTGCCTCATGGGTAACTTCTTATGCACCAGGACTCCCAAATCCCTCTCCGAACTAACGGACTAATTGGCTAGCTATGAACTCTGGGAATCTGACTATGAAGTCAAGAGCTGGCAGAAAGGCCCAGAGCATCTGGATTGAGCTGTGTCACTTGATCACAGTGATGGTAAACATTCAGAAGCTCCTATGAAGGAAGCTGTGTGAAAATCTTTCTTGCATTGACCTGCAAAATAGCTTTAGCCTTCAGCCATTGTGATAGTAACTGTTGAAACGAATTGTTTAGCGAATGTGACAACCTGACTAAAGCAATGAGACAAGATGGTGGCCATAAAACAAATGTTAAAGTTGGCTTTCAAATTATATAAAGGAAAGAAAAAGCCCAGTCAGCTGGATCAGTTTTATTGACTGATGCTTATCCAACCTGTTCTTAAAGATTTTTAGTGATGGGGACTCTAAATTTCACTTGAGCAGTTTAGTCACGTTCTTTGACATCCTGACTGCTAGATTTCCCTAATGCATCTCCCAGATTTGCCTTGCTGCACGAACCTTTCAGTCTGGACTAATCTCCTTTTCAGCTAGTGAAGGCTTAAACACAAAAGCATAGGGATTGATGCGATCTAATCATCCATCTCAGCCAGTACTTGGCCTCCAAATGAGCCAGCAACCTCAAAAGGTGGATCCAGCAGTAGGCTATTACTAGATAACTTGCAACAGGTAAAGCCTTTTCTCAGCTCCCACTGATTAGAAGATGCTAGTCCTAGCTAAGGTATAAGCCTTATGGAGTTAAAATAATAATAATAATAATTAAAACCCCTAGTTCAAGCCACACATAGATTTGTTTTGTTTCACAGGGTCAAAGAGCAAGCTGCTGAGGTTTTACAAAACCCAGCTATCCTAAATTACACATTAGAGAAATGGAGTGGGGAGGGGAAATGCTGTCTTCTGTTTAACCCACAACCTGAAAACTTTGGCAGTTCAGATAAAGTGGAACCTGAATTTGAAGCCACACTGGTTTGTAAACCTCAGACCACCTCTACATAGCTTTAACACCCCTTAAGACACAGCCCAATGGGCTGCAACCTATCTGTGGTGTCTGCACTCCATCAGGTTTCCCTACATCAAAGCCCTGGAGATTCTGGCAATTTGGATGGCTAAGCATGACCCAAACATTAGCTAATTTCTAAAGGGTACAGCATGAAATATCGTCTATGAATTCCAATAAGCAGCGTCTCTGAAGATGACTTCTCAGAACTGCGGAACTCTTTATGGATATTTTAGCATAGATGATGCTTGTAAGTAATCTCATTCTAAAGCAGTTCGTTTTCAAGAGTACACTTACAGCACTAATTGTTTCCACAGAAAGTGGTATTTAATGCAGCAAGATCCTCTCATTTTCCCCCTCCCTCCTTCCCCCATATCACTTGAGAGCACCTCTCTCTTCCCTTTATGAGAGCCACCTCATCCAGCCCTGAGGCTGAGAAATTCATTTTAGTCACCAGCACCACGGTTTCTCACTTACGTTGTTATTCCAAGGATAAAACAACAACAAAAACAAAACAGAGAAACAGATTTTAAAGAATAATTGACTATTTTCTCCCTGATTTTTGACTGCAGGTCGCTTGTGGAAGTGTCACAACAATCAGTCTTTATCGCATTTGTTGTTTGCAACGATTTGGCAAATGAATTATTTGGAGAGGTTTGATCTTATACAAATTTTAAATAGTGATTACAGGAGAGTTATTCTAGATTTACACAGAGAAGTGTCTAGAGCCATGCCTTTCAGCTATGCATTTTTTTTTTTCAGCTAACTATTTAGTGAAGAAGGATTGCTTGTAGTGCATGATTAGGTCACCAGGTTGTTATTCCTGATGACACAGGCTCTGTAGTCCTATGATTTTGGGGAAGTTAGATAGGTTAAGGTTTTCAAAGCCGACTAGAGCTGTCAAAACTAAATTCAATGCATGTCTTTTAAAGCCTCAGTTGTTATATATACATTTTTTCTTCTTCTAGTCATTGTTGTGCTTATTGTTTAAAATTGGACCTATGGACTCCATTCAGGCCTTTGGGTCCCTTGTGCTAAGCCCTACAGAGCTGAAGGGAAGAAGTGCATGTCCCTAAGTATAATAAGTAACAGGACAAGAGAGAATAGCTGATAATGATGTAGAAGGAAGCCAGGCTGGTCACAAAAGTAGGCAGTAGTCCCATCAGTCATCACAGAGAAAGGCATGAATGTTGTTCTATGAATGTTTGATGGCAGTTTGTCTCTCATTTCCCACCTGAAAAAAGGACAATAATTACAGTTTCTTACTTTATAGAAGACCATGTTAAGATTCTGTTGCTAATATGTATCACACTTTGAGAAGTGGGTCTACAGAAATATCTTTATATAAATAAACATCAGCAACGTTGTCAGCCCTAAGAATTCAAGTCAGGTGATTCAGTCTGATGCGAAACCTGGTTATCTGTATTTCCAATAGCCAGCCTGGTTTAGCATAAATGTTCATGGTTACAAATTCAGCAATTCAGTATTTGCTACAGATACTCTCCAGCACTAATTTAAAAGTGACTCTTTCCAGAGAAATTCAGGATCCAAGGGAAATTCGACTCTCAAGGGAAATGCTCTCTGAAAATTGCACATGGACAAACAGCATGTGTTAAAACATGGGCAACCACATTTCACTTCAGGCTCTCCATTCTTTTGTGCAAAGAGCCTTTATTTGTGGTAGCACACCAGTACTCAGTAAATCCGGTTTCTTTCCCTCTTCATCACACTGCAACCAAATAACCATCTGCTTGGAGGAAAAAGTAAACTAAATGCATTTGCTGCTTAGTAACTGAGGAGAGCAGTTGCAGAGTAAACCTGCTAGCTTATGAGTGAAGCTAATGAGTGATTCAGGACAAGGAGATACCTGTGTGTGCCCTGAAAACACTCTGGAAGGCTTCTGTCTTGTTCTCTCCCATTGACTACTAAGAAGCTCAAGGTGGAAAACCTAAAATAACCTCTGTGTGAATATTCACTCTTTGCTCTTCACTACCTGAATAATCAAAATCATTTGAATTATTTTTTGATCTTCATTTTGAGCCTCTTCTCTTTTATAACCTGTTGAATAAATTGCCATGGAATAAATGTCTCTACCCACAGGAGCACAGAAAGGGATCCTGTGCTGTGAACATGTGAGACGACAGTCCTTTGGTACTCTCCTGGCCATGAACCTATTTGGAAGAGCAGTTCTAGTTTGGGGTAGTGGTGAGCACTCCCATCCAAACACCAAAGCATATTGATCTTCCTCAGTGCTAGCTGGAACCCAGAGCTTTCAGTGCCTTGAAATAGCTCAGTCCTCCTCGGGATGAGAACAGTAAACACTGTTCCCATTGGAGGCAGTGGGTGTTTTGGAGGCTATCAGAAATAGGGTAAGTTCCCCCTGGGCAGGACTGAGCCCTGAATCTACAGAATCAAAAGTAAAAAACTCTGGCATAAGCAAACACTTCTGACATTAAGGTCCCTAAAAATACAGTTCCAGAGCAATTGGTTTTCTGCGAAGGACAACCTGTTTTCCAAAAGCAGCTTCATTTTTGTGTTCACACACTTTCCAGGCAGTACCACTCTGAAGTGTGCACACTCACCAGCTTCAACACCTGCTCAAAAACTGTTGCCAGCGACTATGCACACAGAGCCCACTTAACATGTGAAAACTACTCAAAAAGCCATTTGGGCTCCCAAGTTATATCAGCATGAAAGGGAGGAGGAGGGCAGCATGCCAGTGGGTCTCAGGATACAGATCAGCACCTGCTGAGCCCTGCTGAGTTATCAGCACTCTGGTATCAGGGAATAATACCGGACTCTTTGAAAAGAGAGCTTGTTCTTTTTTTTTTTTTTTTTTTTTTTTTTTTTCTGAGCTGAATGAGAAGGGCTTAAAACAACTGCAAAGAAAGGGAAGTGCCACCTCCTCCCATCATCTAATAAGGAACTTTACAATGATAGATGTTTGCTGATAAGTCCCAGAACCAGACCTCAAGTAACAGTGAGAACCCATGAGGCCAGAAAGAGCCCTGAAAGCATGAGTCAAGTACTCAGAACTTGGAGACAAAAAGGCAATAATAAAAAATCTAGCGTTTGGTAATTTTTAAAGAAACAAAATCTCTCTTTTTTTTATTTTTATTTTTTCAGCCTGACTCATACCTTTTGAATTTTTTGGGCTGAACAGAACAGAAACGGTTCCTTCAGAGGAATTTGGTTATCTCTGGGGAAAATGCATTATTGCAAACATGTTTAATTTCCTGAAACACTCTCTTCAGTCTATAAATTCAACCATTAATGCTTGGTCAGTGAATTCCTCTCGGTGTTCTTTTGTGCTTCTTTCTCTTCATGACAATTGCTTCCTTTTTCCCTGCCTGCTTTGCCTCTGACACAAAAGCTACACTAGATACTGAGAAAGATAAGCGAGCATTCAGCTACTCTGTGAATGCACTCACAGCTAGGCTGCACGTGAGCAACAGCCACTATGGACAGTTACAGCAGAGTGGACAGAGTTTAAACCATATGGACTCAGGTGAATGAGCTCTTCAGTTGTAGCTCTTCAGCCCTGGGTAGGAATTAGTAAGGGAATACATTAAATTAAAGACTCTGTTTGTAGAGCCCAACTCTTTTCTTTAGCTTTCTGTGAAACCTTAAAGCCTTGATCATTTGGTATTGACTGGTTTTAGTCAAAATTTTTTGACTTCTGTTTGAGATTGCTTCTCTTAAGCTTCCTGTTTGATACTTCAATATTGTCCTCTTGTATCTTCAGTGGCAACAGACAAGATACTGCTGACATAGAAGATACAGCATGAATTCAATTCTATGAGGTAGGAAAGTGAAAAGATTTCACTTCTGTTCTGGCACACTAAATACCTCTATGTAAGGAGCTACAAGCTTTCTACATACGTACAATATGGCCTTCCAGGAGTTCACAACATAGAGTTGCATAGTTCATACTCCAGCAATGTCTTCTATCTGCAATTTTCAAAACATCTTGCAAATACAAAGTAGCTCTCACAGGCCTGCCCACTGTGAATAAGTACGTAAATAATGTGTGTAAGTAAATATTAGGCACTGGAGAAACAAAAGAACAAGCAGCCATAGACACATTTGGGAAAAATCCAGCTCCTAAGAGATGAGATTCTTCTCATGAGGACTGAAGAACTCAAAATCCTTGGTCATTTAGCCCTCCTCTTTAAAAGGCAAATGCAAAGAAAATAAGCTAAATGTGGTGCAGAAGGCAGCTACCAACTCTGAAGACTGTAGCTTGCAATATTTGAAGAGAGAAGGACAGTTGTTCAAGGATGTAGCTGATGATTAAAATCATCCTGCCAAAAGTCATACAATTTATCACAGACCTATTGCTCTATACTTGGAGCCACTCTCAAATTCTTTGTCCTTCTCCTGGGCAAACTATTTTAGTGGGTTTGGATGGCTATGGTATTTCTGCTTCAAGATCTTTAGCGCTAGCTAATTCTGCAGTGGCATAAATCGTTGCCTTGGAACAGCTCATCTGGAAGTTGAGAAGGGAAGAAAGACAGCTCCTGACATAACATTCATTGGTTTTGCTTTTCACTGCATATGACTTAAAGCAGGGTAACATCTGAGAGATGTGCCCAAATGAACTCAATCTCA
This sequence comes from Nothocercus julius, assembly GCA_013398735.1. Lineage (NCBI taxonomy): Eukaryota > Metazoa > Chordata > Aves > Tinamiformes > Tinamidae > Nothocercus > Nothocercus julius. The sequence goes on from VZSV01000053.1 coordinate 4,149,729, forward strand.
CCATAATTCACTTTTTTATGGTATGTAAAATGAAGACATATATTCACTTGCCCTAATTTAGGCATCTTGCAATTAGAAATCCAAGCTGAAGCTCTCATTGCATTAAATGAGAAAAACAGATACCTCCAAATGACAAGAGATCTTTTAAGGCATGCATCTAAAACAGTCAAGTAAAAGGTGCTATTGAGATGCCTATTTGACTGTCAAGGAAGAAAACACAAGTTCAGGCAGAGACATGGGGCATTAGGAGAGATGAATCCTAGCTAAAGAACTTTCTCTTGTTAGGTATGATGAAGGGGGTATATTTTGGGGTCTCATGCAGAATTTCCAAGGATGTTGCTACTCTCAGCACTATTCCTTTCAGGAATCAGCCTTCTTATTCCCCACCAGCAAAGTAGTAGCACTCAGCCCCTCTTCTAAAATGTTCTCCCTCCTCACACCTCCAGCCCATCCCCAAGCTTTCCAGTATGCCCTGGTTTTTGCATACTAGTGAGAGAGGAAAATAGGTAAGGACAACAGAACCATCACTTTGCCTGGAAATGACAGCACTGTTGCCAGTGTAGCACACAAGAAATGGTAAAACACTTCAGTGACAAAATCCTAGTAATAACTCCTCTTGAGCCTTTTAAGGAAAATTAGATTTGTAGGGATGGAATCTTTTAATGGCTAGGAAAGAGGTGAGCTCTGAATTCCGTATCTCTTCCCTTGGTTTTGGCAAGCAGCAACAAAATCCAAGCTAAGTAAAGGTTAGCCACACTTGCTTTTAGTGAAATGATTAAATCATCACTCAAAACCACTTGAGTGAAAAGGATAGTCTGCATGCACAGAGCAGAGAAGGGGGTTTGCAAGGTGAGAAGATATGGACTTTTAGCCATATAAAAGGAGAGAGAATATTATCATGGTGTTATAGGAAGAAGTCAACCGGAATTATAAGAACCATAAAACCATCATCTCTAATGAACCCTCATTTTTTTTAGTATTCAGCACAATTATGAACTTATTTTTCAGATGTTTCTTTTAAGTGTGTTTTTGCTGGTCCTCTAAGAATGAAGGGGAGAGGATTTCCAGTGGATGCTGTCCCTGAAAGCTCTCCCTAGGGATGACTTTTTGTCCTTTCCTGGCTACCCACAAGTTCCTTGGGCCACCAAAGAGAGAGGAGCACTACTCCTACCTCCTTCCAAAAGTAGGAAGCAATTTTTACTCCTTTGAGTAAAAATGAGAGAGGAAGTACATGCTGCTGAAGTTTTATATTATTGGGATAAGAGCTACTAGAACTTATTTTTCTGTCACATTGCAAACCTCCATGTTATCAAGTCCCATCCCTCCACAACCTGTGGGTCCCCTTTCAGGCACATAAAACCAATCATCATATGCAGGAGTGGGTGGAATTGAAGAGCAGTGGGGGAGAAAGGTTAAAAGATTTTTTTCTTTTGACAGCAGTGACTCTGGATGAAACCCAAAGAGGTCTGGACTTATGGTCTGCTGAAATTAAGTGTGAACTGCAGAGATACTGATAGGGAGATTCACTGAAGCCTTAAAACATGATCAGTTCTTCAAGACTATGCAGTGACTGTTAGCCTCAATGCTTTAATAAAAGGAGCCAAGAGTGATGAGAGGAATTACAGACCAGCTAACCTCACCTCAGTACTTGGAGAAGAGACTGAGAGTCTAATTAAGGACAGCACTTGGACAAGAAAAATCCCCAAGGGTCAAAGCCAGCTCAACTTCTGTAAAAAAAAGCTAGTGCTTCACTATCTATTAAAAAAAAAAAAAAAAGAAAGAAAAAAAGATTTAATATAATAAAAAGGAAAGATGATCTGATGGACATCATCCACTTGTATTTTCAAACATTTTTTTTGTAAGTTCCAACAGAATAGACCATGAAGAAAAATAAACAGGCAGAGGGTAAAGAGCAAGGGCACATTCAGTATTAAAATCTAGTTAGACTAAAAGGAAGAAATGACCCAAGCAAGAAACAAATATAGGAGAGTTAGTGGTAGACCTGAGTAAATAGATTTGCACTGAAAAATACTAATTCATCAAAGCAAAATGCATCCCCAGGAAAGAAAGTAAATCTTGACAAATGACCTATTTCCATAAATGGTAGAAACATCTGTAACCTTCTACACTGTTTCTGTAACAGTAGGAGCAACTTACTTGACCAGATTCAAAAGAAAAGATTTGTTTATCAGTGAGGTACAGTAGTTGATTGAAAAAGATATTAAAAAATATGAATGATCTGAATAAAGTTCTTTGAATGGTGTGTTCACTTGTTTATTATTAGTGGAGTTACTTCTTAAACATTCGAGCTTTTACATTTCCTCCCCATTTTGGGAAGGAAAATTTTCTATGTCTTTTTCTCCTTCTTATGTCTTTCAGGGCAGGCATTCTTCTACTACGCAGCACTTGCCAGTGGGGCACTTTTAGCGCTAAGCATTTAGGAGTAGCATCCCCCTCAAACAGAGAATTAGAAGCCAGGAGCATCTCCCCCTGCTTGGGACCAGCTGTTCACAGCCACCAAGAGAACAGCCCAGCCTCTACGTTCTTGCTCAAAATTTAGAGATGGAATTACTCACACATATATTTTAGCCAGAGATTGTCCACCCCCTTGGTTCCCACAACGTACCTCAGAGATGGCTGGCATAAGTCTATTAGCTTAATCTTCCTCACACAAACATGGTAACAACAATAATGTTTTGGCAGGCAACACAATTCTCATGTAACATAGGCACTATCCATTACACACTCATCTCATTTTCAAGCTGCTGCATGTATCAAACCCAAGCTTATTGTTTCCCTCCCTTGTTTGTTCTTTTTTTATTATTATTATTTATCTTCAAAATATTTACAAATGTTACAAAATATTGCCGTAGAGAAAGAAGAGGAAAGAGAAATAATAACAGGGCTCCAAAAACAATAATCTAGTCTAAAGCATCTACCAAAAGTTGAGAAACTATGTGCCACATCTATTCCCAAAAGAATGAGCAAAATGAGAAGCATAGTGTGAGCAAATATATCAGATTCAGTGAAAAGCAGATTACAAGGAGTTGTGGAAAATTTAAAAGCAGATTGCAATGAGTTGTGGATAATTCAAAAATAGATGGATGAAAAATTGAAAGATGAGCATAAAAAGAGAAGCCTCTCTTGGTGTGTTTACAGTATATGCCGATACTTCTGCAACGGGCTTCCAAAGATAATAGGTTACATGCTGAGTCTTCCAGAAAACTGGCATGATTTGCTTGCAGACTATAATGGAATAATAGCACACCTTCTCACTGCTTGCATGGTATGCAAGGTCCTCTCTTTCAAATTCATGGCTTGGTAGGCCAGATCTTTGACTTGTGTAAATTGTCTACTTCAGCTGAAGAAAACATTTCATCTTTCTGAATGCTAGTGGGGAATATGGCCCACAGAGCTCAGCAAAGATACTGCTCTCCCGGCTGAAGCAAAGCCTGGCCCTTGTTGCTTCAATGCTAATGGAAATCAAAGTGTGTGAATATTGCAGACACTGTGGAAACTCTAGAAGAGATGAGGACAGCCATGGACAGTCATCCCCATCTTTCCATATCCAGCAGGGAAAGATCAAAAAGCTAAAAGATATGGTCTAAAAAGGAGAATGGCTTTTCTTCTCTCATCAACTATAGCTGATTTTTGCACCTTCAAAAGAAGAAAATGATTTACTTTCAGGTAAACCAGCAGGTGGCTGCTAGCAGTGAATAGGATGGCCTGAAAATATATTTTTTTAAAGCATAACCCTTTGTTCAGTATAAAGTCTTTTGTCATTGCCTCGGTCAAGTACAATAATTTGATATATCAAGCTGATGTGCCATATTTTCAAAACAATACAATGGTCAGGAGAGACCACTAAGACATCTTTTATTAATTCCCTTTTATTTATAAATATTGTAAATGCATTGCAGAGTGAGCCACTAGCATGTCCTCAGGCTATGTTAAAGGGCAGAAGGGTAAACACTCCTATTGTTTCTTAGCCAGAAAATTATTACTTTATGACCTCTCAGATGCCCTGTCTGCTGACCTCTGAGGATATTTAGCCTGGCAGTTAACATCTGTGGTCCCATCAGTAGTGCTGAAGTAAAAGGTGCTTAATGCAGAGCAGCTCTTTTGCAAGGTTAGAAAGGATCAATAGGAGATGTGTTTAATGTGGTATCGCTATCAGGTCTCATCTCACTTTTAAAACTGAAATATCCACAGTGGGACATAATCTTAGTCACACAGCAGAGAGATCTTTAACATGGTGAGATCCCTTTCTCCCAGGTCTAGAAATGTAGCTCAAGGCACATGAAGGAAATAACCAAGGTTTGGAATAAATATGTGCTTTTCAAAAAGAAAAATGATCAGAGAAAGGCTTCTGGCATTTCAGTCTCACTGCATTTTTTTCTGGAGCTTGAGTAGATTTTGTGGAAAACAGGCAGTCTTGCAATAAACTGTGAACAAAACCAGGGTAGTTTTTCCCATGGGTACCACAATGTGTATCCACTGTTTGAAGATAAACCTCTTTCATTGAAGGAAGAAACAGCATAAGGGAAGGTGACTTCCTCCATAAAATTCAGTAAACTGAAAGTCTTAGAAGGAACCTCTTCAGGTTTACCAAAGAAAACACAATTAAAGTGTTCTTCAGGTGAGTACACTCAATCCAGCATATGAAGACCTTATGTTACACCAGAGGCAGCTTCTTTAACTACCTATAGCCTAACATTAGCAAACTATGTATTTAAGAAATGCTTCTAAAACACAGTTGTTCCTTTAGAACAGTTATTTGCCCCAAAATATATACACTTACTGCTCCTGATGAGGTCAAGAACAGGACCTTGATTCTGGGGATTCCCTTTATATTTTCTTGTCTCTCATAATAAAAACACAGAGGGATTCCTAGCGTGAAATCATGGGGATTCCCATGGCTCCACTGGATTCAGCACATGTTTCCTCTTGATTTTCAGTGGGACTAGGATTCGCTATCCTGCTTCTGCAGGCATCAAGTGTCAGAGCGGGAGCTGTTAAGAACAGCTGCCCAATTCATTTTAACTCTGGTTATTGACAGAAAGTAGACAAGTGTGTCAGGGATGGAGGAGCCACCCCATGAAGGATTTTATGCTCCTGTACAGTGTGTACATGTGGTACAAGCTAAAGAGCACAATTCTATTGCTATTCCCCAAAGGCATCTGCTCAGACGAGTGATTCAATTGTCTGGCTTGGAAACTTGCTGATAATTACGGTTGTTACAGTTTTCAACCCAAGTTGCTGAGCTGGGAATTAAACAGCAGCTTGTTTTCATGCCTACATGCTAGCCACTTTTCACTGTCCTTAACAAAGTCGTGTATGTCAGCCTTGCCCCTTTAGGTCTAAATATACATTCTTAGACATGTTCAGCTATGCTTCTTTCTAGGCTTCAAGAGACACTTCAATGCCTACATAAAATAGGTTTAAATTCCCATTTCATCTCTGGTATGAGACAGATGCAGTCACTCTGGGGCAGAATCTGCAATGGTGAATTTAAAAATGGAATTGAACCAAGTGTGTTAGGTTCGCAATATGATCGCTGAGGGAACAGAGAGGAAGAAGAGATGCCAGGAGAAAGGCTGAGCTGGCTGGCAGCTTGAAACACAAGTTCTGAGCAATTAAGAAGGGTTTTTTTTTTTTTTTTTTCCCCTTTATAGACACTGCTATTCAGACCCACTTCATGCTCTTTGTTTTCACGTTTTCCCCAAGCACTGAAGTGGGATGCTCCTCTGAATCTAGATGTCTACTGTACACATTGTAATAATTCCTTCTCTACTACTGATCAGGTCTGGAGCAGGTGGGGAGCCAGAAGTGGGTCCCCCTGCAGAGTAGGAGGCCTGAATTTCCCCCTGTGAATGTAGATGCCATCACAGCCAGCACGTTCCCATTGTACACTCCTAAGAGGCAGAATGAATACGGCCTCTGCCACACCAACTGGGATTAGCTCTCTAAAATCAGCATCTCCTGTTCTCTAATAAGAAAAGGGTTGTTAGTAAGAGCCTGAGTATTTCTCAAATTTCTTCTCTCCCCGATATACGTATTTTCTTTAATTATCAGTAGATTTGGACTCTGGCAGTGCTTTGAGCAAGTGTTTTATGCAGCCGCAAAGAGCCTGTTGCCCTTGAAATGGCACACGCAGCCTGACATAAAATCAAACCAGCCCTTCCAATTCAAATATCTATCTATAATCCTTTGTGCGCTGCACTCGGACGAAGCCCCAGCAGGCTTATTACACTTTATATAAGAACATTTTTAGTACTTAGCTAGGTCATCATATGTGCTGAGAAGGGAGGAAAAAGACATGGGATGAAAACCTGGCCCCACTGGAGCCAATGGGAGCTTTGCCATTTAGAGGACCATGCAATAATAATTCAGCCAAAGTCCTGTTTTTTAAAAGCACAGTACAACAGCTGGATTACAAGTCTACATTTTCAGGATCACGGGGGCACACAAGGAGCATTTGGCACAATTGCACGAAGGCCTCCCAGCATCCCTGTGCGCAGGAACTGCTCCTGAACATCTGACATCGTAACCATTTTATATTGGCATCCTCTGTTATTGTGTTCAGCACTTCTTCCACAAATTGAAGCATTTTACTGATTCTTGTAACGGAACTCAAAGTCTCTGCCCCTTCTGCCCTCGTGGCAGGGTGTTCATCTGCTGTGAGGCTTTGTGTTTGTTGGAGAGTTTGGTAGGACATTCAGAATGGAAAAAATGATGAAATTACAAATATGTCATTTATATGTTGAAAAAAAATCAATTTTTAGCATATCTTATTGCTAGACAAACAGTGGCATCTCTCCTGTCTCCTGTGGATTCTCCCCATGCTGTTCACCCTGGTCCTCACAGGCTTCACTGTGGGCCTTCTGCCCCAAATTTTAATAACAGTAGTTGGAAAAGGGACTCCCAAGACTGACCTACACGTTGTCTTGAAAATCAGGACTGGAAGTGCAAAAATTTGAGTATATCATCTCTAGCAGATTTCCAGCAAACTGAACCAAAGAGAAGGTGAAAAAAAGCAATTTAGTACTAGCAAGAGCCTGTTCAGTTAATATGTTCATCAGTTCTCTCCAGAGCTGGCAAATGTTGAAATTACTGCAGCCAGAGAAGATGAAGCAACGTTTCCTAGCAAGCTGAGGTGAAATAAAGCAGCTGCACAGTTGATGCAAGATGCAAAGATGGGCTGGTGTTCTCCTTAGAGCAATATTTTTTTTCCAGAGAATTCAGACTTCCCCTAGTAGTTTTCATCCATGCACATTCTTGTGCTGTTCTCCCACTTATATTAGATTCATGAATTTTGAGTAAGATTTGGTCAGAGATCCTACATAGCTTTGAACAAAATGCATAAACATGAAATTAAGTTTAAGTTATCTACTTCCAAGGGGGACTGTCGTTATTAGTAATAACCTGTGACTGAAACTTAAACCCCTACCTAATTTGTCTCCAAGGTGTATTTGGCAAAGGATCACTCCCGCCTCCCCTATGGCCAAAGTGGAGGTTGTGTGCCAGGATGAGTCAGCTGTTCGTGATGACTTTGATTCCCACTACTGCAAGGGACACCCCAGGCAAAACCCTACCAGACTGTCATTGGAGCAAACACAGCTGCACCTCTTCACATCCCTTCAGCCTCCTGAGAAAATACAGATAAAAACACATTAGCTGGCTGTGGTTAAGCCTTGGGTTAACCATGGCTAGCTAATGCGTTTAGAGACATGCAGAATTTTTAAACCTGACTGATGCAGATAAGGCCTCCACTGTGGGGTGAGTAGTCTGGGGTGGCTCCAAGCTGAGCTAAGCATCAGCCCAAACTTTCTTCTGCTGAAACCAGACTCCTGCAAAGTCAGGTGGGGAAGGATGTGGTGAAGCTGGTCCTCAGCACAGTCAGGAAAGCCCTTCAGGGTGCAAATTTACTGTAGGGCAGCAGTCACCATCTGCTCTGCTCCTCATTGTTTGCAGGCTCTTAAAGGCATGTAGCTTCTTAAGGGGTTATCTCTCCTTTTGTGAGCATCCTATAGAAAACAATAACAACAACAACAACAACAAAACAGTGAGCTCCAAGGGTGAAATCCTGGCCTTAAAGAAAAACGGTGTTTTCCTGTGGCCTGCCACAGGGCTAAGTTTTCACCTTTGTTTTTTATCTTCTGGTTACTATAACCTGAGTCATAAGCGCTGTACAATTGCTGCGGACTGACAGTTACAGAACCCATAAGTGTGAGATCACTCTCAGCGATCCTTCTAACCTCTAAGTGGAGCCAGTCCTCAGGGATGGATGGAATTTCACTGATTTTTTTTTCCTTTTCATTTGTATAATGAAATCATTCTTTGGTCCCTGCTCTGTTCTTTGTGCCCCTTTTGGACTTAAGGTGGACCCATTTGTCACATACCTTGAGCATGTTCACCAACAGCATGTTCATTAGGAAGTCTAGATAACTAGCCTGAAGAATTTGACTTTTGGTGAAAGATTTTGCAATAAAGATTCTGATTACTGTCCCCCAACCACAGCATATATTACTATTCAGATCAATTCCTATGTGTTCGACTATGCAGGGCAAAATCTCCAATTTCAGTTATGCAAAACTGGGATGCTTCCTTTATATTTTCTCCACATATGTGTCTGAAAACTTTATGGGAGTTTAGACTAAAACAATTTAGAAATATGATCACTAGGAATGAAATCTCCACATGAACATTGGACAAAAACTCTGATGTATCTTGAGCTGATATTAACAGTTCTCAAACTGACATAGAGTCACATACACAAGTCCAGGCACAAATATTTTCGTATACATGGGTCTTATTCTGTTCAGAACTTAGTCAAATTTCTACAATATAATTTAGTTGGCACAGACAGCATTACTTCTGATTTGCTTCCAGCTTAACATCCCAACTTAACACACCTTATAAAAATATATTATGTAGAAATCCATGGTGATTCACTTACTTGTCAAGAAACTGGAAGAGAGTGGAAGAAGATGAAAATTGTTTTTGTTGTCCTACATGCTCTCTTAGCTCTTTGATGTGAGATATCAACACAGTCCATCTTAGATGTCACTATTTTCTTTATACATACATTACAATATTGCTCACAGATGTGCTTTTTTCTTAATGCAGTGCCAAAGTGCAAGGAGACTGTATCATTTCAGGTAGCTGCAGCAGGCTATAAAAAGAGTTTTGAGTTTTATAGCTCAACACTGGGTGAAATTCATCTACTCTAGCTACTGGCACAGAAAAATTGGACATCTAGTCTAATCTGGATTCCACTTTAACCAAAAGAGAGAGCCAAGCTAAGTGAACTAGAATGGGTTACACTTATATGGCTGAGAGTCTAAAAAAATCCACTTGCTTTATCTCCTTACACATTAGTACCACTACCAGGGACAGACCCAAACGCTTGAATCCCTCTATGTAATAGTCCACTCTTCCGATCAAAGTTTGGAAGGACTGAAACACCAGGGCCTGGGTTTGCTTTGGTGGCAATTGGCTTCTTGAGAGTTTGAATTGGAATCGAACTACAGTGGGGTGAGGCAGGAAAAGCTCCCAGAGTGTTTAATGTCACTGAAAGATTGATCCTGAACTATAGGATCAGTATGAGCATCATCATTGACCTCAGTGACAACAGACTCGGGCCTGTGCCTGCTTTGAAAAGTTACTATTGATTTATCATTTCCGTGAACAAAGGAAAGTCACAGCACTTTAAAAAGGGTGTCATACACTTTACCAAAGACTGTCTCACTGGATTCAGTGAAAACTAAAACCTATGGATTTTAGTGGGTGTGGCATTAAGCTCCGCTTTCCTTTTATGAGGGACGTTAGTCCCATGTATGAATTTGTATGCATTATGCTATACTAGAAATGTACTCAAGGAGAATGAATACTCACACCTATTAGATTGTACTTGGGAGATTCAATATATATTATGGGTGAACTTTTGTTTCTGCTAATATCTAAGCATAGAATTATATTCATATTATTTTGGATTTAAAGATTATTGCATATAGAAAATATTAAGGATAGCCAAATAGTGTATGGAACTCTATGAATTCTGAAGCACATGCTACAAGTTTTTCAATATAATATTCTTTCATTTTTTAACAATATAGAGTTTTAATCCTACTCTGGACTTTTTGTTCCTTTGCAAATTTGCATTCTGTCAGTAAGAATAATAGACCCTGATTCATCTTGCCACTCATTTGCATTGCACAAAGATAAACTATCTCTAACCTTCTGTTAGCAATGCAAATAGTTTCTTTCTCTTTGTCCTATATTTGTTCCTCATTTGTCTCATAAAAGAATATCTCTTTTTTTCTACAGTATTTATGAAAAAAAAAAAGAAAAAAGAAAAAACAAAAACAGTCATCCTACTTGAAAATCTGCAGCATATACAGTGTTTTGAGCCATTCACCAATAGGTTAGTCCATGGCACAGATGTCCTATGCAAAACATATAGCCTATGAAATGGGATTGGAAGAGAGTAGTTAAAGCCCTGCTACAGTTTTCTATATCAGTTCAAGGTCTGAAATGGAAAAACCTGCTTTTAATGAAGGATGAGAGAACAAGACTAAATAAAAATATATTACTGTTTTGTTTGGAAGTGCTTTCTGTCTCTTTCCTTTTTGATCCTAAATATTTAGGCATGAACTTAAACTGTAGCCTGTTATTTCACTGAAATCTAATTATGTTCAATGTAGTGTATTTAGCTGAAGTTTTCAAAAACACCTGAGTGATATGGAAACTGAAAACCCACTTTGAAAGTGTCTGGAAAGCCCCATTCTAAACTAGGGAGATTTTAATGTTTGAATGACAACAGTATTGTGAAAATGTGTCTAAGAAACATAGCTGCACAACAACCTTTGCAGCCCTGAAGCAAATATATCATGTAGGATACCCTTCATGTTCCAAATCACTCAGACATTGGGGAAAATATTTCCTCTAAGCACATCATCTCTATATGTTAGACCAGATACTTCACTAGACAGGCCTTTCTTTCAGATTAAAGTCCTTACACACTCAAAGCCAACTTTTTTTCCTTTTCTTTTTTCCTTTCCTTTCCTTTCCTTTCCTTTCCTTTTCTTTCCTTTCCTTTTCTTTCCTTTCCTTTCCTTTCCTTTCCTTTCCTTTCCTTTCCTTTCCTTTCCTTTCCTTTCCTTTCCTTTCCTTTCCTTTCCTTTCCTTTCCTTTC
>VZSV01000053.1:4167757-4365565 GCA_013398735.1 Nothocercus julius
AGTTTCTTGTGTGGTTGCCATTAGCTAAAACTGGAATTTTGCCTAACCATCTACTGCTCCTTTGAATCCCTCTTAGCTTCCTCTGGCCAGCTATGCAGGTGTTTGTGTAGCTGGCCTGCTGTTTTCTCTTTCCTTCCAGGGTATTTCTGGAAGGGGGCATTTCTCTTATTTGAATGTGTGAAGTGGGGCACCCAGAAACCCTTCTGCACACCCCAGCGCACCAAAGCTCCCTGGCCGAGCCTGCCTCCAGGCACTGCCTGGGCCTGCCCAGACCGCAGGTCCTGGGTACAGACCGAGGCTGGTCTCTGCTTCCCCTCATTGGACTCTTCCTGCCCTGCATCAATTCCCACCTCACTCCCGTGGTTTGCAGAATTGCTGCAGACCCACAGTGGCGGCACTGGGAGCACAAGCGGAGCCAGCACCATGCCCGGGGGAGCAGGATACGTGCCCTAAGGAGGCTCGCACCCACTTTGCCCTCGCCAGTCAATCTGTGCCTGCTGTAAATGGGTGCATTGCTCTTTAATTGGCATCATTACTTCATATAATGTTTTCTAATTATATTATTGATTTTCTTTATTTTTCTTTTTAATGGATTCCCCTTACAATTCACCCTCAGTAAAGACACTGTCAAGGACCACAGATGCATCTCCAGGGAACTTCCTCTAACTGCGTGCATTGCACACAGCATACAGGTGTTTCATTCCATATTTGCTTCTTAGTTGGCCAGAAGTGTTTGGGAGATGGCAGGAGATCATGGTCCACTAATACAATCTGGCACACTAATTACTACTCCACAATAACAGGCAGGATAATTATTCTGCCTAGATCCCTTTCTCTGCTTCACAACCTGGAGGAGCTGCCCATCCAGTTAGGCAGAAAATAGATCTCATATGTATCAAAAATTTCTGTAACTTTAAAAATATTCTCATTCCACACTGGAAAACAGACAGGAGCACCCTAAGCAAAAATCAATGATAGGGTCCCACACCTAGGGAAAGGTAGCAGATAAGCAGCAATGGCACTACAATGTGCCCCCCTAGTGCAAGCAGAGAGATATGGGGAGTTCTGCCCATCATCTGAGCTGTCCTGGAGCTGTGTTGGAGGACACAGTTTGTGTCCTCAGCCATGTTTGAATGCGCTTGCCTGTCTGATCCAACAGCCCTTGCTGGGCTCGGATTTGAGGAGAGGAGGAACAGGGGACACTGCCTCCTCAGCTGTCAAATCACCTCAGATGTCCCAGTCCTCCTGCTCTAGGTATGCACTCAACATAACTGCAAGAGTGTTCTTCTAGAAAGCTGGGGCAAACTAAGGATTTGAACCCTCCTTTTCCATAAACTGTGAAGCAAGAGCTGCTTTCGTGGAGAGGCTGTGTGCCTGGCTGCATTAGGGCATGGACAGGAAAGAAAAGGGAAAGGGGCGGGCACTTTTTTTTTTTTTTTTTTTTCCTGATGTCACTTTGGAATGAGCTACACCACAAAGATAAACACACTAAAAATAAACTTATAATGGAAAAAAAAAAAAAAAGTGTTTGCTCTGACAACTAGACTACTGTTATACTATAATAGATGTTCCAGAATAACACCAACATGCTGATTTCCTGTGTAGAGCATCTGTAGAGGAACTGATCCCTGCCTAACCCTTTGCTCCAAGAGGAACAGAAAACTAGAGGGGCACATTTTAGCTGGGAGAAAAGTGTCTGTGTGAAATGTCTTCCCCTCTCTAACTCTCCTGCAGAAAGTCTGGTGTGAGTGTTTGCATGCAAAACCAGTAAGGGCTCTTGGGCTGCAGTGGTGGAGTATAATAGACCCAGAAGACCCTGTTCTTTACCCTGCAGGTCACTCAAGTGGCTCTCAGCAAAGCTGACTCCATAGGACCCAAGGTTTTGGGCTCAGTGTCTGTCGTGAGTACAGCAGGGCTGGAAAGAGGATTTAAAGCCAACCTGAAGAAATAGCAGGGCATTGCCTTTCTATTTATTTATTTATTTATTGCACTTTATAGGCTTACATGTATTTTAAAGCTAAGAAAAATACAGGCTTCTGCTTACAGACCAACTTCTTTTCTGGCACAAACTGCAGAGGTGCCATCAATGTCAGTGAAGCTACACTGGCTGATGGCGGTATCTGACTCCTTTGCCCAGATACCTGATGCCTTGTGCCATTAGTTTCCATTCGCCTCCCAAGCACTTCATAAAAAGCACAAGAGCAAGACCCCCTGGCTGGACAGCAGGCTGCTGGCACTGCAGTGCCCGTGTTGCCCAGATGGTACCATCTGTTGCATACTACTGCATACTTGGCCTACTTGTTCTCAACACAGTCAGCAGAGAAAGGGCAACATATTCTACTCTTCCAAAAATATTATTGTTTTGCCCAAAGCCTAATTAGCAGCATAGTTGTATAAAACTGTTGTTCTTTGATACCCTTCCCATGTAAATGTTCCAAAATAAGTGCCAGGTCGGTTGCTATTTCATTACTCATTAAAATGTTTAACCAGATGACTGAACACTTGTACAAGCAATGCACCACATTTTCAGAATAGTAAATGCAACTTTTCTCCTGCTGAGGGAGATGATTTGAGAGAAGCAGGAGTGCGAGAGGAATTACAACCCTAAGAAATATCATTTGCAGCTACCAAAAGCAGAAATGCAGAAACCCCTTTATGCGTTTCAGTATTTCTGAATTCCAGAGCTCCATGACAACCTTTCAGAATCCTTTCCCCATCCTTTTCTCCGGTGGTCGTGGGTTTTCACAGCTGTCATTAAATGGCACTCTTACAATATATCTCTGAAACGCATCACACAAATCACCAGCCACCTGCAGGCTCACTGTCAACCACTTCTGGACTGAACAACCAGTCGCTCTTAACACTACCAGCTCTGATGTACTTAGGACTGAAACTTTTTTTTCACACTCTGCTCTCCACAGCCCTAGTGAAAACAGAGACAGGAAGTCTGGCAACCTGTGGGAACACACTGGTTTGACAGTGCTTAACCAAGGAAGCAACCTGCCAGACACTGGGGTCCTGGTGCTCTACAGCTACTAACTTGCTATATGTTAGAGTTTTCGTAAGACAGAAAAAGTGTGGAGGTTTCACTGTGTGCTGGCAAGAAGGGCGAATGAGAAGGAAAATTATACATATTTTATTTTCAGACTGTGTATTAGAGCCCTATACAGAGTTTTAAAAGCAATATTTTTGAACATCCAAGCAAAGGTATGAAAAAGCAAGGGCGTCGTGTGCTTTTGCCCAGTGTCTCTGCACATCTGTTGTTATTTGTCTCCCAGTTAAAGACAAACTGAAAACACTGCCAGCTGGGTTTAGAAGGCAAAAACAAAACTGGTGGCTTCTCAGTTATGGACAAAATCTTTAGATAAATTGAACTTCTCCAGGCTAGCTCACTCAGATGGTAATCCTCATTACTGAACTCCTCATATGTAATGAGCCGAATTCTACTGTCCTAAATGAATGAGGTGTCACAGATCTTCACAAATTTACATTCCCACCAGCTCAAATCTCCAGAAGACCCATCTCTTTCCCTACTCAGATTCACATTAGCACCTCGTGACTCATCCAGGACCAATGCCTCAGTCTGTAGTAAACACTGAGTGAGGAAAAAGGCCCAGCCCTCAGGCACTTACAGCCAGACACATAGCACAGAGGTGCCAACAAAGGAATAAAAAATAGGGTTATTGAGGGCATATAACTTTAAATGGACTCTACTGAACTGAGCTATCCTCCAAACCAGACTATGTTTTTTAAGATTGTATCTCTTCATATCCTCTATTGCATTTCATAATGTGCCTCTGTGTGGGCCCTATAGCCCTTTCCAAACCTCTGGCAGTGCAGATTGTAAATTTTGCCTATACTTCCCTTTCATACAGTTTTTGCATCCTTAATTCAGAGCCATGGGTATAATTCCCGGTGACCAGTCAGTCTCTTTTAGAGCTTGAGCCCAGATAGCTCGAGGAACAAAACCCTTGTGAGATGTGGAAGCAGGGGGGGCCCCTGGGCTCCCAGCAGGCTTCACTAGATTAAGTTAGCATGTATATTCACCTACCCTGCACACACACCGTGGTGAAAGCACTTGTTCCCTGGTGGAGCAGGAAGCTTCCGTATCACTGAGGACCTAGTCCAATCCATTCATATTCATGTTCACAGAAGATACTTTCTCTGAAGGCATGAGGTGAAAACATTCCCATGGCTGTCCCTATCAGCATTACAAGCTGGGCCTTATCACCCAGAAGCAAAGCCCTAAGTAATAGCAACTATATGAGCACCTTCTCAGGGCTAAGATCAGGTAATTTTATTTTTCTTGGTGCCAACATTTCTTTTTGGGTCAGGAATCCACTGCTTGATTACCTGCCCCTAGTGATTGGTGGCCTGTCCACATTGCCTCCCACCAGCCATTTTAGGTGCCTTGGAGCATTCAAGTCATGCTGCTGTGAATATCATGGATGTGAGCTAGGGAAGTGCTGCACTACGCTAAAGCAGCAGCTTGGATCCAGAAGGATACGTTGAGGCACCTGAAGCAGCACTAGGTGCTTATACTTAGGCAGAACATCCTTTCCTCCGTGTCTCTAACTTTACAGGCCTGACACATAGCTTAGTGGACAAAGTAAGAATCTAGAGAATCCATGATCAAAGTGTGCAGAATGTAGCTATTTTAATCCTAATAAATATTTTCTCTTTTTTAGACTTTGTCATTGTATCAAAAAAAAGGAGAGAGAGATACAGCTTGAAGAACATCTTCTGTCATTGTGCAAAAAGACTACAGGAAAGGCACATGAAAGTTGAAAATAAAGAATCACTGTTTTCTTCCCTGTTCTTGCCCCCCAGCTTTTGAAGGTGCAACAAAAAATTCCCGGTGTTTCAAGTTCCTTAATGCTAGATGCTCTGTGGCAATTGTCCATTTGCAGATATGTAAGAAATCTTGCCCAGCTTTTAGCGTGGCACAAGATAATAGCAAGGCTTGAAGCTGATGACATGCAGTCAGTGGAAGCTGGAAGCAGTCCGTGACACCCATGGGTGCTCTGCTCTCCTGTCCTCAGCTTGAGACGGCCCCTTCCCTGCCTTTGGCCTTTGACATGCAGCAGCTCCCACAGCGGTGGAAAGATGAATGAGAAACTGATTTTGCACCTGTCTGGTGGGTGCTCCAGCCAGGGGGCAGGGGGAAGGCAGCATGTCCCCTGGGGAAAGCGGCCAAGTTGTTATTATTTTTTATATATGTATGCATATGTATATGTGTATATATATATATATACATACACACATATATAAAGCAGATTAACTGAAGCATTGGCTCTGTTTCTTGCTCACGCTAACAGCCACCAAGGCTGGCCCTGAGAAGACTCCGTGCAGGATACGATGTGTTTGTTTACAGTCCGCTTGGTTTAAGTGGTGTTTCTTTAAATTGTTTTCACCGCAGAAATCAAGCATCACTACTGGTTTTACATAGAGAAAATGCGGGGCATAGCAGTGAACAGCTATTTTCTTTTTACAACCTTGGCAATACAAACGTAATTGATTAAATGCCTGAACTCCAAACCAACAGAGACTTGGCAGTGTGCTCCCTCCAGAGGATGCTGGATTTTCCCCAACTTTTAAGAGGCAACTAAGACTTTCCTGAGTTGAAAGAGTGCTAGGGAGGGCTCAAGTTTTGCCACGTTCTCCCTCCCGCCTTTCCTCTCCCCTTGTTCCCTTGTCCCACAAATACCTACACACACATTTACACACATTCAAAATATAATTCAATGCACGGTTGCACTTTATCTTGGGCCTTCAGTTGCTTTAAAAGTCTGTATTCATCCACTTTGTTCTTTTATTGGAAAATTATTGATTAAGTCTTTGTGGAGGCAATAGTCTCCTCCTTGCTTTACAAGTGTTTGCTCTCTGTATGTTTATTGTTTTCCATAGCAGTCCAGGAGACCCCACAGTCTGACCTAACAGCCAACAGTAAACCAGGTTTCTTGTTACAAACAAAAGAGTGTTAAATGGCTAACAAAAAAAAAAAAAAAAAAGTCAAATGGTATTTTTCATTTGTGTAAAGATAGCAAAATATCAGCATGTGTTGTAGCTTAGAGATTGGAAGTTGCCTTCTGTTCATTACACCAGATCTCTGCTACTTCCAAAGACAAATGTTATGATGCAAATTGTAAGTACATGGTCATTAGAAAAAAAGCAGACCACCTTTCCAAGCCACGTGGGCCAAAATGAACAGAAGGTGGAGCAGATACTTGAGCCAGGGAAGGTTAGATGCCACAGTAAGTGCCACATGTGGACAAGCAAGGGACAGCATGGCAGGATCCGTGATGTGGTAGGGGACTTACCTCTATACAGACAGATGTGCACACACATACAGACATTATTGAGGAAGCCAGGAAATACTGTACCATTTCTCCGTATCAAAAAAAAAAAAAAAAAAGCAGAAGAAGGAACTTTGTTGTCTGTATTTTATCCTTGAAAAGCTCCATTTACTTTAACAGACCTAGACCAGCACAACATTGAAGAAGATGTAGTGAGAGTGACCACAGTCTTTGGACTTAAAGCCAAGCTTTTCCCAAGAGGAAACATGAAAAACCCAAACTTCCATTCTGGCTAATTAGACAGACAAACCTCAGGCATGAAAGCTGGAGGGGAGATCATAGCCAGGATTTTGGTACAGGAACCCATCTTTAGTATAATTATTTATATGAGCTTTCTTCTTCTTCCTGGCTTTTAGATGCTGGTGGGGATGCATTTTATTTAGAGCTGAGCCAGACGTGGAAGGACATTGCTATTCCTCATCCTTGTTAAAAACAAGTCTTAGGACTTTTTTTCCCTCTAGTGGGGAGCCAGGAAGAAGGGTAGTTAGACACTGCTATTGGGGTCAGTTAACATACAAATATTTAGTACCAGCAGTTAGAGAAGTGAATCAGTCATTTTTAGTTTTACGTCTAGTAGATCTTGCCTCACTCCAGTTTTCATGTGTTTATGGACCTTGGAAGAGGAAAACAAAATTGCTTTTTCCAGGACTAGTTTGTTTCTTACTGACCTAACTGAATATGCTGAAATACAGGCAATAATATGAAGAAACACCTTCTTCTGCCAAAAGTTTTAAAAAAATCTGCTTCCAGTGGTTGAACTTTCTTTAAAACTTCCAGTGCAAACACACATTGCTTCCTATCTTTAACTAGTTCTTGAAGTTTACTGACTATGAAGTTCAGTGAATAAGTCTACCAGCCAAAATAAATAATTTCTTAAATGCATTAATTTATAGTTTTTATCTCTTTTATATGCATTTCATTCTTCCAGCAGCTTCTAGGTGTTTACTTACCGAGCTGTGCCCTGCTGTGTAGTAGGCAGCAAAAGGATCCCTGTCCCACACCAAAACCCAGGTGTAGGATCAAGTGGGGAACTGCATGGAAACCAAAATGTTTCACTACGCTTAATAGCCTTTATGGCTTTAAGGTCAAAATAGGCAGCCACTCTGCATGTACTGTAACAAATACAAGGTCAATATCCACAGTCATCTTTACAGTATTTTAATATTCATTGGCTCAAAGATATTTTCATTAAAAAACATATAACTACTTATTTATAATTTAAGAACAAGTCCTATTTTAGAGGCAATAAGGAGGTAGCTAAGATTTTTCCTATTTTATTTGTAATAAAAAATTTTCTGAAATGAAATATTTCTGGAAAACTTGTCATTACTGAAAGAAAAGTTTATTATTATTTTGGCCTTTTATGCTTTCTATAGACAATAGCAAAACACCTGCTTACACTTCCCAAAACATTTAGAAAATTAAAAAAATAAGGCCCTATGCAATAAAGATAAAAAAATGGAAAAATAGAAAAAAATAGGGAAAAAAAGAAAATTCCAACACCAAAGATCCTTCCTCATTTAGGAGAGTACATAATTATTTATTCATATTTCTCAGTTGATGCTAAAAAGAGAAACAAAAAAACTGCAAAAATTGGCATGTCTGCCAATAGCTGTGTTAAGATTCTGACTTGATGCATCACTTTTTACAACAAATCTGTTTAGCAGCTCTGTAGCACCTCCGTGGCTGGAACTGGCTTGAATTCCCAATTAATGAGAGAACTCCCTTCAGGTACAGATGATGCTATTACAATGCAAGTCTTCATACCACTGAACTCCCTTATTTGCACCAGGCTGCATGCCATGACGGGAACTTTACTCTCATTATTTACAAGCAGCTGACACAATACAACATTTCTGCATGTTCTGTGTCATTATCTTTCTCTGTCATGTCGAGGAAGCAAGAAAATGCCGGAGGACAACATGTAAATGAAATTCAGGATATCTCATTGTGTTGTCAGTTAGTAAGAAAATGTGGAAAATACTGGTCTTATAGATAAATAATGAAGAGTTGTCATCCTACATCTAAATTTCGGCCAAAACCAGTGGCCAAAACAGACAACTATTTGCTTATTTCTGATTTTGCCACTTGAAGTGGGATGGTGATGCCTTCTACAGAGGAAGAGTGTGGCAGAGCAGAGTATGGAAAGACTTCCAAACTTCTACACTGGTACTTCTGAACTGCAATTTTTCTGTCCAACTTTCAAAACTTTTTAATATTCTGATGGGCTAAATCAAGAATAAATGTCTCTACCTATCATTAAAAATATCAAGCTATTGGTAAAAGTGGAGCAGGAGCATGACATGTACTTCTTCACCTGTGTACTTGGTTTGGGTCCAGTAAGACTTTGCCAAACTTTTAGGACAGGAGTCTAAGAGAAAATATAATGAGAAAATGTGTCAAACAATTGCCTCTCTGACTTGTTGCACCAGAATCAGTTGAGGGCTCAACAGCTTCCAAGTACATGTGAAGAGGGAGCACCATGATGGATATGAGAAAAGAGAGCAAGATGGCTACAGGTAAATGTATGGTTTCACTGCGTTTAGTATTAATTTAGGAGACTGCAGTTACTTCACAGAGAGAGAGAGAGAAAGAGAGAAAAGGCTGGGGATGCTGCAGAGATGATTGTTCTAAAAGCTAATTCCTATATTTGCTAGTATTCAAGTACAGATAGACTTGATCCACCCCCTTTCACACTTCATAAGGTGGATTTTATATGTTGAAACGGATGTTGATTTCTTTAAGTGTGCCACAAAGAAGAGCAAGTTGAATCTTCTCAGTAAAATAGTAAGTTATAAGAAACAAAAGCATCTAATTTTGGACTCTCATTACAAGAGCTGCTGAGCTTGAGACATAGAAAGCCATCAAATAAAGCAAATACTTTCTGAAACAGAATTTGCTGTGCAAACTAACTAAGTTCCCAAGTGTGGTGCTCTAATTATTTGAGAATGTAACCTTTCAAAGAGCTGTTTTATTCTAAAAGAGAGACTTTTTAAAGTCTGACATTGTACAAAACATACCATATAATAAGTGTATTCTGACATTCATATGAGTCGTGTTGTTTAAACTAAGCACACAAAAACTGCGGTCAATATTCATCATGTTTTAATAGCCATAGTTCATGGAGCATTAAGCAGAACAGAAATCCATTTAAGAGCTTCAGAGGTGCTTTTTCCTACATGCACACACACACTATGCTGGTGCTAGACAAATAGATAAATGTAACCCATTGGACCTGCAAATCAATTTCTGTATTGTTAGAGACAAGTGAAAATGAGTCTTTTGCACTGTTGACCCCAGACAGGCTGGGCATTGGTAATGGCAGGTCAGCCTGCTGCTTCCTTTATGGCTAAGTGCTGATAACCCTGTTAAATTATCTCTAACCCAAACCTGGAGATTGTGGCTAAGGGTGAATAAAAACCTCGATGGTTTCCTGCGCTGTCCTAATACAGCAGTCAGGACAAAATTCAGGGGGAGCAGAGTTCATGGCTGAGCCCAACACAGTCAACATGGCTAGCTCTGGCCAGCAGGCCCCAACAGGCTTCACCGGGGTGGCTGAGGAGGTTTATTGCTCCAGGGTGTTTTCTCTGGCCCCCTGGAAAGATCTTTCATTTGGGTAATTATAGCAGAGCAAGTGGTGTAAGTGGTGACTCAGTCATCTCAATGCAAACCTGCCTAAGCAGAGAAAAGAGTTTTAAATTCACCAGGGCAAATCTCGCAGAGGTGTCCCTGGTAGCAGCCATAGTGCTCAGCAGTGGTACAGGTCACTTTATATCAGTGGCTTTGCCCCCTGACTGAGGAACTGGCTTTTCTCTGAATGATGAGCTTTTGTCCCTATTCTCTACAGGGGCCCAGAGCAGGACTCTAGCCTAGAGAAGCAGGAATAGGATACGGACTCCTTTCAAGGGGGTCGGCGTGCATGTCAGAGAGCCGGAGTAGGACTCAAGAATAAGCTATCAAACTAGAAAAGTGTCCATGTATGCACATAGAAATCCTTCAAAGCACAAAAAGTCTCCCCAGACATATGGCCATTCACAGAGATATTAGAAGTGCTCTGCCTTGTCATAGGAGACATCACCAGCAAACATGCAAGCCAAGGAGCTTCTCTGAGGAGAGGGATCTGGGCACTGAGGATCACAAACACGATTAAGTTACCGGTTCCTAGCTGTGAAAAAGGCAGATATTCTACCGGGAGGTACAAACTGGAGCAAAGCCTGTATACAGTCCCCTGCTCTGGTAAGCCTCTCCATATTCCTACGGAGAGCAACTTGTTGAGGATGAGGTGGTAATACTGGAGTCCCTGGGACCTCTGAGGAGAAAGTGCAAGGGCAGGGGTTATTCGAGCTATAGAATGCTAGACACAGATATTACTGCCATTTTTTTATGAAAAGGGCTACTGTAAAGGAATAAAAAAATCTTCGAGGTTGGATAATAGAAATAGAAGAGGGGTACTGTAGTTGCAGAAGAGCAGGTTTAGGTTATGCATAGACAGGTTTTTGCAAATACTAAGAACAATGAACCATTAAGAGGGATTATCTGAGAGTGAGTGGATTCCCATCTCTGGAGGCACTTAAGAACACATTGGGGAAGTATCTGTCACGAGTAATACAAGTCTTTGAGTTAGGCAGCTCTTAGTCCCTTCCAGCCTGATTTTCTACAATTCTAGGACATTGGTGAAACACCACTTTTGAAAACTCAACCCTTGGGCTAAGATTTATGGTTTACACCTCCAGCAATCATGGCAAGTATCCAACTCCAACATGCACAGTGTGTATATTACTACCATAGCTCTGGACAGCAGTAGACTTTCAGGTTTGAAATCACTGGAAACTGCTCTTTACAGAGCCCTGAGGTGAAGGGGTCAGGCAGTGTACAATTCTGGAGTATGCTAATCTCAGAAAGAGAGAAGGCCTGAGCAGCCAAAAGAGAAAAACAGCAAGAAAAGAGCTTTCAAATTTCATCATCTTGTCTGTAAGTTAACACTTTTCGTCATTTCTACATTGTGCTTTATTCTCCCTCATCTTTGCTATCAATTCAGAATTCTTTTTCTTTACAGTAAATTTACTGAAATCTTCTATTAACTTGACTAGCCTTCATGAGTCTAAAAGCATCACAAAACTGTGCAGGCTGTACAGGCAGGGAGAGGCTTGTGAGAACAGCATATGTAGGGTGTGTCAAAAGGCAGAAAAATTATTTGAATGAAAAACAAACAAACAAACAAACAAAAAACAGCATGTTGCTAATTGGCGCCCTCTGAATGCCGATGTACATATTGTCCTTGTGGTGCAGGGTAGGTTTTTGGTGAAGTATGTTAAAATATGTCTGTCTTTCTTTTTAAATAAATTGTTTGGAGTTCTCAGATTTCTGGCTAAATGGTTATGAAGTTTATCAGGGCTAGCAGACAGTGTTGGTTCAAAATAGGATCTTGCAATTATCACTCAATTACAGTCCTTCAAAATCAGACAACGAGGCACCATTGGCACAGCCCCAGGAAAACATTCTGTACAGAGATACTAATCAAGATGCTGCTCCTAACAGCTAACACGAAATTCATTTGAATACATTGTGCACTGAGCAGTTTGATGTTGTCGGATCAATTTGCCACTTTGATTTTGCAGAGTCCCTGTGAATAAAGTGTAAGCTAAGGTTCTGATTCATTCAACTATTCCATTATTTAACAGTGTATCAGAAGATTTTGCAACTGATCTTTTATGGGGGATTTAGAGCATGTTCTTCCAGTGAGAGAAAGAGGCCATCGAGCAAGCTGCAGAAAGGCAGGAGTTCAGCACACCAATCATCCGTGTCAGCTCCACAGTTTTGTCTCGGAGATTTTCACAGTTCAGAAAATTATGGTTGTGTGTAAAGGCTGGATGGACCTTTGAATGGAAAATGCAGTCATTTTCTAAACAGCTGGGACGTCTCCCACTAGGACTGCCTGGGAGTGTTTTGCATTGGGACTCTAAGGGGGGGCGTAGCGATGAGGTGGGAGACATGAGATGACTCATGAGATGGGTCATGGGTACATGAAAGTGTGGCTGTTCAGGTCAGACAAGTTCTTCTCTGTTTATGGGAGGTCCAGAGGGGGCTCCCCTCAGACCAGCAAAGCATTCTAGCACGTGTGTGACTTTAAGCAAGTTGTCATATAAAGTATGATGATATAGACTATTGCATTAGCTTGAAGCTTTAAGTGCCAGGTAAATGGAAGGATGTGGCACTGCTGCCCTAGAAATATTTCGCAGAGGAAAGATGAAAGAAACTGCCATTATTTTTCTTATGATCTTGCAAATGCAGAGAATCACACCATATCTTCACTTGAAGATCAGATTAGTGGAAACTGAACCAACAGTGGAAAACTTTTCAACAGAACTTTCTGCATCTAAATTTGTTCATCTAAAAACATCACACTTCATTTCTGGGAAGGACCCAAGATAGTCACAGAAATGTGTTATGCTTTAGTACACAATACTTGCATTCACATGCACAGCTGAAGAGGTTTTCAGACATGGATAGTTTATTTCTTCATATTTCAGCAGGCTTTAGAGAACTGGAGTGCTAAACAGCCCAAATGTAATATAGTTATTGATAACAAAACTGGAGTAAGAAAATATTTTAATGCAATATTAAGGTAAAAGGTAAATTGAATCAGTTTGACAGTGCTCCCTAGAATCTTACCAGATACATCTAAGGTTTGTCTTTCAGATGAAAAAAGAGATTCCAGCCATACCAGGAGAGACATCTACTCCAAGCAAGCCATGTTTGCCAAACTTTTCTACAATAAGCACTGTCATCACACTTTTTATGAACTCCAGCAGCAGCAATGTGAGCTTGCTTCTGATGCTTTCCAGCATTGCTCTGTGAAGCCCACTAACTGTTGAAGAAGTTCGTACGTGATAGCAGTAAGAAAGCAAGTTGCTGAACATTTGGAGGATAACTGAGTGAATCATCTAATGCTATCATAGGATACAGGAGTCAGTCCTCCCTGCAGCTTGTTTCCTTCTTGATATTCCAGGTGATCAGCTGGGTATTTAAAAAAGATCTTTCTTGATTCTCCACAGGCCTGTTAACATCCAGCTTGCACTTCTGCCTCATCCTAGCACTCTATTATGAATATGAGTCATCCCATGGCACTGCTACAACTTCTCTTTCTTAGCTGCAATGCGTGCACAGTATCTAGAGGAATGATCCTAATGTCGTTAGATATGTAACGCAGAGTCTAGGGGGGAAGCTATGGCAGATAGCATGGGAATTTCCTCTCTTGTTGTCTAACATAAGTTAGTTCCTCATGCAATTATTTCCTGAGAACCAGGCATCAGTGTCTGAGGCTATTTTCAACTTCTGCTCAAAGACACAGATGTATATAATGCATGATAAACAAACTGCATCAACCAAATAGCAAGTTCTGCTAATGATTTCTTTCCCAACAGGAGAGAAAATAGTCATCACTTAGTGGCTATCATCCAACTGTTTTCCCCAAGAAATTAAAAACAGTGTGATTTGTTTGCATTATGCTGTAGATTGTTTGCATCTCTCAGTATTGTTGCCACCATACAACTTGGTGTACATACAACACCATACAACATACAACAAGTTGCCATACAACTTGGCTCAACTCTGGACAGGAACTGAGAAAAAAATACATAGTACCGTGTGAATTTCTTTGCTTTCATATCCTTGCTTAGCCTCTTTGTCAGTTTTTGTAAAATCAAGGTGAACAAAAAGTATATTTTCAGGCAGATTAATTCCCCCATTGTCAGCTGCACTGACTTCCTTTGTTGGCTTCAGCCTCTCCTTTCTTGTAAGCGAAAATAAAAATTCCCCTGGCTCCCTGGAGGAAAACTTGAGCCTCAGTCCAATAGGTTTCTCTTCAGGCCATGTTTCAGATGCATTTACAGCAACTTATCAACATCTGGAAGAGAAAGAATTAAAAGAGTTGTGTATACAAGGAATAGGTTGAAGAAAATAAGTGAACACTAAAGAGGGAATGGCTGAGTTCAGGAACTGACCTGGACTCTGCAAACGTCGGAAGCGTTAGTGTATACTGTGCTCTGCTTTGTTTTATTTTGTTTTGTTTTCTCTCTGGAAGGGAAGTCAGCCAGAGCTCTGGGATTGCTACACCTGTGCCTTCTCTTCATATAGAGCTTCCCCAAAGAAGACTGTAATTACAAACTACAAAAAGGAGAGGTTAGAAATTAAGAAACATATCTTTGTAAACAGAGAAAAAGTTCTTGGTCATGAAAGACATTTATACCTACCTCTTCCTGCACCTGTGATGTCCTTGCAAATGAGCTTTTGCTCTTAGAATCATGCTAGTCAGCTCCATGACTCTGCAGCAACCATTGCACAGTCATTTCTAATCCCTAGGAAATGTTTTGTCTTTTTCTGAGGCCTAGGCAGGTATTGGCTTCTTACTCCTCTCAGCTGTCTGCCAGTCTCTTTTACCGTGAGCAACTGGCTCAGTGCACTTTCCTTCGACCCTAATTCTCCTACCTGCTAACCCCTGTCTAAAGAAACCCCTGTCCCCCTCTCTTTCCACCTGAACCATTCACCTGAGAATATCCCTATTCCACAGATACCATCTGTCCTGCAAAGGAAAGACAACAGAAAAGAGGGAGAGAGAAAACATTGCCATAGAAAGAAATATATAGAGAGAGATTTGTATTAAGCTTGAGGTTCAGGAAAGGGTGCAGGATGAGTGCACGAAAGCAGGACTGGCAAGGCCTCACTCCTTGAGTTACTCTACAGTCAATCCAGCATTAACTGATTTTTCCAGACATCTTCTCTGGTTATCAATCAAACCCCAGCAAGGTGTTCTGTCTTGCCTGATGACATTTAAGTAAGAGGACTATGAAAACCAAAGGGGTAAGCAGTGTCAGAAGATGGTATTTTTCACTGCTTCTTATTTCTAAAGCCCTAACAGCACCCTTCTGAATTAAATGCAATTCAGAAAGTTGTTTGTCATTTTTTTTCCAGCAGAAATTTTAACTATACTGAATTTATTTTGCAAGTCATCTGCCTTCCTTGAAAACATCTGTATTTATCAGAAAAGCAGTCTCCCAAAAGCTAAAATAAAAAACCTACTCTTTGTTTACTGAAAGCTGAAAATGGTTATTTTTTGCAAATACTATTATGTGAGAAATTTCCACAGGAAAAAAAAAATCTTCTGTCTTCAGATGGACACAAATTTATACTCAGATGAATCATAAATTGTCACGCTCTGTGGAGACGCAGCCCAGACAGTTCCTTTTCCTGCTGATGTCATGTTCTGACTTTGCGGTTCACTGCTTGTATATGTCGCTGACTGACATCCCCCTTGCAAATTCAGTGAAATTTCAGAAAATTTCCCCCCCACCACGTGCATATCACTCGCTTTTTAGCAAACTCTCAGCAAGGCACTTTTCACCTCTTGTGGAGAAAAGCACATTGTGCAACAGATTACTGTTCTGGGCCAAAGACTAAATAAATACACGCGCATAGATATGTTTTATATATATATAATATGTATATATATACACACATACATACATATATATATACATACATATATATACAGAGTATTTTTGGAGGCCAGCAGGAGAACAGTGTCATGTCCAGTTTTCTCATGCATGATAGTGCTCACCGGCATACCCAAGTAATTTGTACCTTCAGTGTAATATTCTGCATGGAACTGACTCATCTGGCCTGTCTTACTTTAAATTGATTTGAGGTGAGCACATCAAGTTTGACGCCAGTTTCTGCAAGAAGAGTGAAAACGGTGCTCAGCCCAGGCCCCATAGGTACAGAGGTTGGTGCTCTGAGCTCCGTGCGGAGACGGGGACCCTCAGTCTTGCTGGCGGCTCTGGTTCGGGTTGAATGCCCCCTGTCAGGACATGAAGCTGAATTATCCCCCTGTGAGATGCAACCGCCGGGGCTGGGGCCGCTGCCTGTCATCCTGTTTATTAGGAGAATCTACAGGAATCAGCCATGGGGAAAGGGGAATCTCACTGCGACAAACCCAGCGCATAACGGGGCTCTGGGCAGTTGGGGCTTGTCAGAGACGCACGCCCGGCTCCACGCACTTGCAGCCTCTCACTGGGGGTCGCTTGGGGTTTTCCAGCCTTTTCTGTTGTCGTTGTTAGTTTGAGGCGAGGCATGGGTTTGGGTTATTTAGGTTAACTGAGTCTCCAGTGGTCAAGTACTCTCAGCAAAGGCCAGACCACAAAAATCAGCGTGATAGTTATTTACCATAACCATATACAAAACCACAAGCAGCAAAGGTTCCCTCAATGCATCAGAGACACTGCACATCTCTATTTTAAAACCTGTCAGTGTTTGTTACACTTCACTTTGCCTTCAAATTCCAAACAAAACCAAAGAATTCAATATGAACAGAAACAAACCAAAACACAAAAATAATATTTGAGAAAACAAAGCAAATTTACGCTTCCCTCTCCCTAAAACCCCTCTTTGCTTTAAGTTTGAATTGATTTTGCTTCATTTCAGCACAGGAGGCTAGTGATACACAACTATAAAACTCTTTTAACCACTCATAAATAAAATATCTCAACTGTTTAAGAGTTATCCACTCCCTCAGACTGTAATGAACTTGCCATACATTTTAGTAATCCCTTATCATCAATCTAAAGTTCTGCAGCCAAAGGAGGCAGATAGTGTGGGTAAGAATCAGCACCCCCTGGCAGTGTCAAAGAAGTTATTTCATTGTTTTATTCATATATCTAGTTATACACTTCTTCTAATCAAACACACGGTCTCTAATCAGACACACAGTTTTAGGGTGCTTTTTGATTTTTTTTTCTTAATCTTAAAAAAAGAAGATACCAAGAAATACAGTCTGACACCAAAACTTTCAATTTCATGTACAGATTCACAATTTTGAGATCTCCCTTGTTTTTCTTTCTTTCTTTTTTTTTTTTTTCCAGTCTTTCTCAACCACAGCCTTTTTCCTTATTCCCTCCAAACTAGCCCAAAATATGTTGTTCCCAATAATTCAGAGCCTCAGAAGTTATGTTCCTCCCAATAGTACTTCCTCAGAACCGTGGATGTCTGGCACTCTTTTTAGCTCTGTCATGCTACTGACTCAAAGCTATAGCTGTAGGGTTGTAGCTATAGGGGTGGGTTTTCCCAGGGCAAAAAAGAAAGCAAGACAAAGATAGGAGGTGAGGAGACTGTAACAAGTTGTCCTTTTCTTCTTAAAGAAAACTCCAAAATGAATGAATAATTTTGAAAACATCCATCAACTCATCCTTTTGACGACTCCCCCTTTTCTTTCTTCCTCTTCATGCCATGACATAAATAAAGTCACCTGACCTTCCATGCAGTTGTACTGAAGAGAGATTACTTGGCTTATTTACTGCACTTCCTCTGAAAGTTTTGTCGTTATTGATTAGCTCATCAATAAGAGGATTTGTAAAAATACAAATGCAAGTTGGGTGCCCATTTAACCAACTGCCTTTGGAAATCCCTCTTTGCGGAATACAAGAGAACACATGTCTTATTGTTTTACTGTTACAGGTCTGCCTGATGACATTTTCAGAGAAAAAAATAATGCAGCATCAGTTGATTCAAAGCTGTTTGTAAGTGCAGGGCAAACTCAGCAAATCATGCCAAACAAATTAAAATGAAGGAAAAAATCCTGAAAATGTGAATTGCACATCCTAAAGCCCCAAATGGTGAGCTTTTCAAACTATATTTGCAAGGATTTTAGGCGTCACGCACCCATCAGGCATGGATGTATTGTGTGGGCTACCAAATTCCAGGCCCCCCCATGAATCAAGAGAAAGAAGCGTGACAGCTCCAGTCTCCTATGTCTCAGCAGAATGTCACACCCAAAGGTCGTTTCATGTTTAAAGAAGGCACTGATCTTTAGGGGCTATACCACCATTTGCCCCCAAATTATGATGTTCTTGGTTTTCTTTATCTCAGTCACCAAACAAACAAAAATTATCAACTGTTTGGGTAGTCTTAATTCTGAGAAGGTCCTATTACCTGCATGAAATACATCAAAGTAGCTTTCAAGAAGATAAAAAGCAGGAAAAGAAATGATGGCTAGTGATATATCCAGGGAAAATAGTCAGCTCTCAAGGGAACAATGGGAATGGATCGAGCAGGCCCTATCTGTATGACTCCAGGCAGGTTAACAGACTCATTTTTTTAGATCCAAAGACAGCAAGCAGACTGAAGTGCTAAAAATTTCAGCTTGTGAAGGTCAAAGGAAGGAGAGGAGAGATGTTTGCTACGGAGCGACAAGCAGGGGAATAAGAAGGCAACTCCTATCTCCCAATCCAGAAGTAGGGCATACATCTGGATTTCTGAATTTGCAGGGAAAATCTAAAGTTTAGGTAAGATCAAAGATATGTGAACTTCTGTTGTTTTAACTACTTCCTCTACATGAGTGCATTTTTGGTTAGATGAACAATACAGTGTTTTCGAAAAAGCTGTTTTCAGTCACATCATCACTGGTTAGAGCCACCTGTGAGGAAGTCTCTTTCAGGTGCCATATACAATTAAGCTCTGTGGTTTTGGCCAGGTTGATAAATGAAATGAGGGTAGGCCTGCAACCCAGAGATCCACTCTCCTGAGCAAGATGAGGCATACAAAGTCACACGTCAACCAGCCAGGTGAAAAGGAGTGCTGCGCTGAAGTAAAGGGTTTTAGAGAGGTGATGTCCAGTGTTCACACTATGCGTTTTTGGCTTCTGTAAGAAATGAGCAGTGTGCACCTAAAGAGGGAGCTCTATCTAGCTTTTCCTAACCAACTTTTGAAGGAAATGTGATCAGCTAGCAAGGCCACATTTTTGGTGGCCTGCCTTAATTCTACTTAATCTTCAAATTCAGTGGGATGGACCTTAAGCCCATATAGCCTACACAGTTCACACTCTCATTCATTGCTTTCTGAGGGCAGAGGGTCACGCTGGGCTGGTTCTTACTTCCTACTGCAGGAGACCACAGATCTTTGTTTCGATTTTGCAAAATCCAAGCATAAGTCTAACATCTTTCTTGTCCTTCTCCTTTGCCTAAGACCCCTGTGTTCGGCTGTCAATCCCTTCTGTTTGTGTTTCAGGGCACTGTGGATGGAGGGCAGGCTCTGTACCACAACTCTGAGGAGCTGCATTCCCTCCTCTTTCTCTTCCAGTAATAGACTGACAAGGCTTGCCGAGGCTGAACACTGAGTAGTCCTTGCATATGGACCTCACCCAAATATGGTCAGTCTCTACAGAAGGCACTAAGTGATACGCCAGATCGGCACCCCCCCAGAACAAGCATCACTGGCCAAGCCAGAAGGAGCCAGTCAGCAGCGGAGCACCATTGATTTAAATCCGTGAGCCCCAGCTGAGAATCTGACTCTCCAATATACCAGCGAGAGTGGAAGAATGCATCCACCGCTGTTCAGACTAGTTCAGATTTCTTCTCAAACCTAATTTTAGATCCCCTGTGCTATTATTTATTCAACAATGTGAATGAGATATAGATTGCCTTCATTGATTGCCGTCTTTCCTTTTCTTGTATTTTGCCTATTCTTTCTTAACTATCTCACAAGCGTATTACTGAATTGTGTCAAGACTAAAAGAGAGGAAAAGACTAGGTTGACTCAGACATGGAAAGAATAACTTTATTTTGTAAACTATATTCATTGTAAATTTCTTCATTTTAGTCATAAGTTATAGTTTATAGTTTCCTCTGCGTAAAACTAGTTGCCACGGTGCTGTTGCAATCCACATCACACATTTTTAATGGGAGCATAAAAATGTGGCCTGAAATTGATCTTGGATGGTCTTCAGCAAATGCTGGCACTCCACTCTGCAGCAGGATCTTCCTTTCATTTTTACACTGCCATTTACACAAAACTTGTGTCTTCTTTTTATTTCAGGTTTTGCAGCATATCATGAAGCTGGCAACAAAATGTGTGGTATGCTGTAAATACTTTGTGCTCTCTTAAACTATGGGTAACTAATCAGAGTAGAAATAGTATATTAACCTCCCTTTAGTAAAGGCAGGAAGATAACTGACAACTCTTTTCCTTAACACAGAGGAAATTATCCTCTGATTAGAGAAACACATTTTGAAAAAGAAAATACATTGCTTGAAGAAAATCTGCAGAGAAGAGGCTGCATAGAGAAGTTAAAATAAATGTGATGAATTTTCAATACTAAAAGGGTCTTTTAAAAAGATCGTGTAACCAAGCCTTGCAAAGCATCCATATGAGAACAGCACTCTGCCTAGAGTGCCCCATATTTCAGTTCAGCTTTAAATTTGTTTCAGGATATGACTCTATCTCTAGTTTCTGACCCTGTTTATTTACCCTTTTCCGTCACTGTCACTTGCATACACTCAGTTAACAAGTGAAAAACATGAGACTAGCTTAGGTTCTTATGTAATAGTGGAATAAAAACCAAAGACAACAAGCCCCACAGAAATCATACATGCTGTGAAAATAAAAGAAGCCTTTGAAAGACTGGACAGATTTATGTTTTCTCTTCATGTACTAGAGCCTCACACCCTGGGGCCTCATTTTGCAACTTGCTGAGAATGACTGAAAGATGGGGGATAAAGCAGTATATAAGCACTCAATGTAAATAGTTTTCATATAGTACATCAAGACATAAAAGATCAATTATCACAGGCTGGGAATTGCACATTACATTTAGAGGAAAAGTTTTCACTCTTCTCACAAAGCTGCCACCATATCCAAAATGGACATGAAGAACAACAGAGGAAAAAAAAAAATCCCTAAAAAAAAACAAAAAACAGGCACCAATAAGCTAGTAGATAGATTTTTTTTTTTAATCCTTATGCAACAAGAGTTTACTAAAAACTATACCACTCCAATTGTCCTGACTGCCTAATGCTATGCACTAGGAATACTGAGTTTTACTGTTAACTTGCCAGGGTCCCACAAAACTTTGCTAGAAATACCTTTCATGGTATAGCAGGAATCACTATTACCTGTGAAACCATGTCACCAGAAAGAACTGTGTTGATAATGAAGGCAGACATATGGAAAATTGATATGTGAATAATCAGTGTCTGATCCACTGGGAAAAAAAAAAAAAAAAAAAAAGGTATGGCTGTTGTTTAGAGTTCTGACACAAGGTAGTTTTGTCAGTGGGAAATCGTAATGCAGAGGCGGCTGAGGTCAAGCGCAGGCATCCAGCCCACCTGAACATACACCAGATAGTTACGACTGAGTAAAAAACAGATCTTTTGTTTCAGTTAGAATATTTTGATCCAAAAAATCAACTTTTGTTTTGTTTTCAGCTAGCATACGTCTAGGAGTTTACTGCTAGGTGAAGAACAGCTTGTATTTCAAACAGATGTACTCAAAGAAGAGGAAATTTCTACCATATGTGGAAAACTGGCTATGATAATTTGCCAAATCTAGCCAGTGAGAACTGGGATTCTAACCGTAAGATTTCTCTTTATATATTAATCATTCTGCTATCATGGGGCAGCTGTGACACATGGAGGAAGCTGATGTGGTCTGTTATAACTTATGACAGATGAGGCAGAATCATGTTTTCAGGACAGTTTTGAGAGGAAGGATAGAGGCAGTGCCAATGTGGTCTAATCAAAATGGGTTACACTGAGGTTTCAGAAATTTCATTCTTGAATTTCTCTCCTCTTCCATTCATTATTGATCTTGACTGCTACAATAAAAGTGGGTTTTATTATTTATTATATTAATATAATTACATTAATTACACAATTATATAATTATAATAGTTATAATATAATATAATATAATATAATATAATATAATATAATATAATATAATATAATATACATTTTTCTTGGCCCAGACAGACTTCTATTGACAATGAACTTTTAGGAAAGTAATTCCTTTTCAGATGTGTTGTCACATAAAACAGATACCGATTCCCTCTGACTCAGGCAGCTCTTATCTGCAGCAAGTCCTGTCTTGTAAGTGAGGACCTCAAGCAGTGGGGTCACATCTGACTGCCAAGAGAGACTATGTCAGCAAAGATGTTTCTTCACTGTCTACACAGGGGACTCTGTAATGATATGATGTGGACTGCAAAAGACTTAGTGAGTAGTCCAGAAGCTGTAACATATCAAAAAAATAAAATTTCATTACTTCTTTTCAATCTGGCTCCACAAGTAAATTCCTTTAGCATCTATGCTGCTCAAAGCTCCCTTTTTCTGCAAAAGCCATGAAAAGAGACAGTGTATTTTCCTTCAGATGCAGAGTAGCTGCTAAGCTTCCTCTGTGTTTCTGGAAAGGATTGGAAAGCCCAGTAGTGCAACGTTTCCCAAAGATGATGTAACTCTATGTGTCACTAATTCAGGGCAATTCTTAGATGATACAATCTGTCTGTTAGCAAGGAAAACAAGAGCAGTTCATGCTGCACCTGGTGCAGGAAATTAATATTGTTGGAAATTCGTAATTTTGGACATTACTGATCTTAGTGCTTTGATTTCATAACTTGAATACCACTGCAATTCTAAGGGCAGGGATTTTTGTTTTTAAATTAATTCTCTTTATTTTTAAAAAAAGATTGCAATTTTGAAAGAAAGTCTAAATATTTCAATATGGTAGCCAGTACATCGTCACACTGATGTACTGTCCACCAAATTACACTATAGTATTAACAGAAGTTTAAGACCTAATAAATTCCAGTGTAATTTGACACAAACACTTCGGTTAAACAGAAAGCTAACATTTATGTCTAAGAACATTTATAATTATGTTAGGTAAAGCTTAAAAAAAAAAAAAAAAATCTTTATGTTCAAAGGACCAAACCTTAGTCAGAAAAGGCCTAACAAATCCCTTTACAAAACAGAAAAATCTATAGAAAAATTCCAAGGTATTGTTCACAACCAATAGTCATTAACTCAAAGGTCAGTTAGATGGAAATAACTGCAAAGTTGGTATTCATGTCAAAGCTGGTTGCATAGGCTCCCATTAAAGCACGGAGAGAGATAGGCTCTTCCAGGATACAGTTCACCTTGTCCTATCAACAGATCTTTGAATGGGATGTGTGGTTTGCTACAAGAGCCTATTTCTATCCACTGACCATAAAAGAGTCCACACAACAAACTGAGATGTGGATTGCCCAATATAGGGTGTTTCTTTCATCCTCCTTTCTATCTGGGAAGTTCTAAAAATGCATCATGTATCTGTGGGGAAGTGTTGGAGCAATCTGGATGAAGTAGCGCTCAGTTTTACCCCAATCCTTGTCCTCTCATGGGAGCAGAAAAGTAGGTTCCATTACTAGCCCTCTGTCTCTCACCTGTCTTGCCAAATGCTGCACAGGAGACATACACAAGTCAAAACTCACTAAGTCCTGAATCTGGAGTAACAAGACTACATGTCTGAATTGAGGAATTCTCGGCATGACCGCTCTCATTCGGGAAATGTTATTTCCTGAAGGCTGAACCCAAGGCTGAAATGTTTGCTTGCACTACTCTGTGCCGAAGTGATGTTCATGTAACCAACGCAGAAACTGCAGTGTGACTCAAGACTGCTAGGACTACCACATGCTGATTTAATATTTCAGTTTAACTGATCTCCTAATTGGCATCTTTATTGGAAAAAATATCCTGTTGGTGCCACACTAATCATTATTTAAACTTACAAGAAAGCTTAATTTATAAATACATTTTGCACTGAACAGCAGCTCTCCGGAGTTGCTTGAGTCAGCTGGTAACATGCACATAATCTATGTAAAATATCAACCTACTGACAGACGTAATTACTGAGTTTGTATAACACAGAGGGTAGGTTATATTCCCGTGTGAATTTTGAAATGACAGTTTGTCTTCATTTAGCCTGTGGTTTGCCTCACTGGGCTTGCCCTGTGAAGTGGTTACATGTGCAGGATGACAGGCACAGAGGTGCCTCACTGTAGTGGGTAAAGTTGATGGTACCTGAGGTCTAACCACAGAGATTCGATACATTTTAGTGGTTGTGTTTTTCAGCTCGCTCTATCCAGTTCCTGAAGTGGTGTATGGAGCGCCGGTGCCACCACTGCAGTCAAATCAGTGGTTTCCAGGTGATGAGGAGGCTCACAGGCTCCTGCAGATGACCATACCCCAGTTTTGAGGCAGAAAAGACGAGACAACAATGCACCAGACCCATGGTCAAATGGGAAAGGCAATCCCTAGGGGGCGAATTTTAAACAGTGCAAATTCAAGTGCCCTCACAGCAATTAAAATATGCATTTCTTAGTATTTTAAAAATGAATTTGATGAGAAATAGCATCTAGGTACCTAAGTGGCTACTAAAAGTGTGCAGGATGCTTTGCATCTCTGAAAACTGCTACACAGAGATGGCACTCCTGGAGAACAATACTGCACAGATCCTTTTTCTTATCCCTCTGCTCTGAGCACCTGCTACCAGCCATTGTTGGAATGAGAATACCAGTCTTGACTGACTTTTGACATAGCCATGTGTCCTTTCCCTTGTAGACTTTATTCTGTAAAGCAATGATGTCACCGAAGGTGTTTAGATGCTTTAATCTGAGTATTGTACTCACGCAGAAAGTGTTCATCAGACAACAGTCTGACAGAATGCCACACCTAATATCCAACTTCAATTCATTTAATAAATTATCTGCTAGAACCCCATAATCCATAAAAATTGTCCAGTATTCTATGGGCCTTTTAATTTTCTCCATTCATTGTGTAAAATATGAAGATGCATACCTACACAGCTAATTAGAGTATTTGCAACATAACTATTGTTATATTGCCTTTATCTAGTTTGAGGCAACCAAATTAATGAAGTGCCTATTATTACACATGTATATAAGAGAATAGACAAGCTACAGGAAGATGTAGTGAGGAAAATGTGTCTTTGTGACGTCAGTTTTTTTGAGTTAACACATTGTAAAAGCCTGTTTATTTGCTTCACTCTCAGTTTAAGGCCAAGTTAATTATATTATTGCAATGCTTTTCTGCAAACTGGATTTCAAAGCTGCATCTGTTTAAGCTTTCAAATGTAAGGCTGGCTAAATCAACAATTGTTTAAGGAAAAAAATAGGAAAGATTGTGGGGTTACTTATTAACTGTATCTTAATTATTTTAATTCACCAGGTTCTCGATATATAAATATCCAGTCTTGAAGTGGAGCAGCAAGAGAAACTAAATGGCACCTCTTGAAACAGATCGCTACTTCGAATGCGTTACCTTGTGATCTTTGCAATTTATGATTATGTTCACCTCTGCGTGAGTCAGGTTAATTAAAAAAAAAATAATCAAGTCTTTCCCTCACCCCTGCATATCCACCGTACTGTGGATGCTAAAAATACAAATTAGGAAAGTCAGGGGGAGAAAAAAAAATTAAGTGATATTGCACAGTCAGATGCAGGTACGATTTCTGGCTCAAAAATTTCAGAAGTCACACATCACTGAAAGCTGGGAGGACAGACACCTGATGATGATAGCACTGAATGCTAGTTTTTTTTTAGCATCTTTATGTGAGTCACTGTCAGGGCCTAGGCAACACTACCTTTTGATCTAACTCATAGTGGCTCTGATTTTCTTACTATTATATTTTAAATTTCTACAAATTAGCTGAAAATGCCTTCAATTTAGAAAGATTTTGGTTTCCCTCCCCATTTTTAAATCTTTTTTTTTTTTCCGTATCATTCTATGTTTATGACATCCACATAGACAGACATATGTCATCATGCCTATCCATGACTCTATGGATAATGCAAAATACCTTCAGGCCCACTTGCTGATTTCCTTCTGTTTTGTCAATTTATGGATTTTGCCTTTTCAAGTGAGGCATATCTTACTGAGGACCTGTGTTATTATTTCTTAGTTAAGCATATGCCAAAGGAATAATATCAGCCCCTCTGAAGGAATAGGGCTAACACAGTTACAGCATGTTCAGGACTTTGGCAATTTCAATACTTCCTGCAGTACTCTGCAGGAGTACTTTATTTCTTAAAATCCAGGGCTGCTCTGGACCCTGGCCCAGACTCTGAACAGCTGTAGGATCAGAACTCTCCCATCAGCTTTAATGGTGACAAGAATACAGGGCTTGTCTACTCTATTCAATGAAGTAAAGCTTGGGGCAACTTTTGTGCATAAATGGTGTATGGATTCAGTGTACTGATCAGATTCCTGCTTCATACCATCCTTCACACAATCTTTACACAATCCTTAACAAATCATTCAGTATGACAAACATTTATCATCTTTAGTAACTATCCAGTTGTCATCACTGATGCAACTGATTCCTAAGAATTCTAAGAACTGCATTTACCTTCCAGGAAGGAAGGGAGGAGAGTGTTTCTGAAGGAGCTGCAGCTCTCTGGCCCTCTCAGATGCAGGAGTCCTATTGAGAAAAGGTGAGCTGGAGGCGTCTGGGCAGTTGCTAATGGCTCTTTTGTTTTTCTCAAAAAAAGCCCTAATGCATATTTTTCAAAGAGAGCTAGGAAGGAGACAGCCTTCACAGCCTTCATATCTTAACCTTGGCTAGCCAAAAAAGAAATTGTTTGCCTTTTCCTTTCTTTAAAAAATACAGGAGTTACCCTGATACCAGCTCCTTCCTTGGATTTACGGCCAGCCTCACTGCCACACCACATGGCCATTATTGACATTGCCTCGGAAAGACGATTTTGCCAAAAGCAGGAACCAGAGCCAAGGCTTCTGCATTTTCCTGGCCAGGCTCATTCTGGGAAATCCAACCGGGGCTGCATGTCCCGTACATGTGGGTGGGGAGAGACAGGAGCTCGGAAACAGCCAGCCCTGGCCAAGCACTGACAGGAACTGCCCCACCGCCTGTGCCCCACAGACTACTCTGCTGCCCCCGGCACTGAGCCCACAACGGGGCACCAGCCAAGCATGCTGTCCACTTCCTGGGAGGAAAATGCCAAGGAAAAAATAGAGTACGCTAAAATACATGGCAGATGATCTGTGTCCCCAGTTCAAATCTCCTGGATTTAAAAATTCCACCTGGATAGCTGCTTACTTGGGAAATATTGCTGAAAGTGGCAGAGAGAGAAAGAAAAATAGGGAGCTCAGACTGCAGCACAGACCATGTGGAGAGGAAGGACGGCCTACATGGTTTTGAGCAAAAAGCAAACAAATGTCTGCACACAGAGTGAGAAAGTTCAGCTCTATTATGAACATACTACTGAGAAAGTTAAATATGTGATATGTGATCAGCAAAACTGGCAACATCCTGCCCAGGCAACAAAGGATGTAGTTTTGTGTTAATGAGACCATTGTTGCCCCTTTTAAAACAGTGTACTCTGAGTCACTACATTCACTGGAACAAATATTTAAGTTGAGCCATTCTTTAAAACTCCTAATTACCAGGATATAGAGTCACTCTCACTTTCTCTGAAATGCATTGCAAATTTAAGTATTTTTTGCCAAACGGAAGAACATCAAGAGAGGAAGTTCTCACATCAAAATACCTTACAGAGAAAGTTAGCATGGTCTCCCAAGAAACATAATCTGGCTCCAAACCAAGCAGAAGAAAGACCCAAGTTTCCATGTAAGGCACTGATCAATGGGCTGTTGAGTAGGAATTTATTGTCAATGATCTTGGTTTTGTGTATGAAAGGATCAAGGCAGGTAATTTACGTGCTTTGTAAGTCCTGGTTGGTGCCATCACAGCTCAGGCAGGGGTCAATCCTTCAGCTGTGTGCAAAACCTGTGCTGTGATATCTGCTTTTTTCATGCTAACAGCTAAATGTGAAGGAGAAAAAGGGACACCATGTCCTGAGCTACTTATCACTTTTCCAGTAATGTAGCCCCTCACTTTGCACTTTGCACAATTCAGAAAATATTCAAAACCAAGGAATCTCAGATTAACCTGGCTCTAGTCAGAGCTTTCTGAAGGTGTAATGCCCCACGTATTCCAACTCTTCCCTCTTCCAACACCCATCCGAGGGTGGTGGTCAAGACATGTACACTTGCTTCAAGAGGTTGTGCAGGGTTTTGCAAGTTGTGGGCTTGCCTGTGTCTGTGCAATGCCTGCTTTAGTGGCAACCCACTCATAGAGTAGTGCCCCAGGCACCTTCAGCCATTTGCAGCCTCTACTCCCTGTTTCAGCTGGGACAAAGGGTAGGGTAAACATCCATCAGTAGGATTGCAAACTTTCCAGGATGATTCAAAGGACTAAAATTGATTCAATGAAGATAAAGTGTTAACATTTTCCTTGGAATGGGAGAATGGTCAACACCTGGATGTTTAGCAGAGCTACTTTAAACTGAGCAAGAGGAGGATACTTCAGCCCTTTATTATTGTTTTCTTTGGAAAAGCTCAGGCTTTCATTGTCAGGAACAATTTAATATGATAAGTTACAGTGTTAAGAACCATACGCAGGAACAGATGAATAACTCTGTATACTGTCTGCTCAACCATGCTCTGAGACTGAAGTCAAATATTTGAGGTTTGCCACAAACCAAGATGAAGCTTATTTACACTAACAAAGGGCACCCAAGGAACAGTGGTGGCCTTAAGTATGCACAATGTGTTTATCAACACCAGATAGTTACCTTAACTTTTATACTTGGAGAACGACTTCCCACATGCTCAGAGTCATGACCTACGTGGTTAGCTTTGTCTTGTCTTGCTTCTGTACAGCACATGATGTGTACTGTAGAAAGAGACCGGACTCAGAAATAACCCATATGCAGCTCAAAATAATACCCCTGAGTATTCATGGAAACTATCCTACTTTATTATATCCCAGACCATACGACTCCAGAGCTTTCTGCCCTTGCTGAATTCTCACAAAACCTTCCAGCTATTATCTCTAAACTATAAATTAGACTTTTTTTCTCAAGGACATTTTTTGTTCACAGAAAAGATATTTTGTTGCCAACGGAGTGCAGGGGGCTTGCTTTATATCGTGTCATCTGGCAGCTCCTGCGGGCCCTTGTTAGCATGCTTGCGTTGGTGTGGGGGATCGTTTCCTCGGGTCCCGCCCTGGGCCAAGCAAGGCTGCTGCTAGAGAGATGCTCAATATGGGCTCTTGCAGTGTGGCAGCAAGAAGGACTTCTCTTTGCAGCAAGCCCTGGAGAACTGGATGGAAAAAGGGAAGAAGCAGCATCCACAAGGAAGCTGCCATAGCAGAAGAAAAGACACAATTCCTTCCCACCTGGCCTTCCTCCGAAGGGACACAGAAAACGACTTACCATAGCCTGCTCCCTAGAAGTAATTTATGTATGGAGGGATGGCTGTCAGAGTCAGGAAAAGACCTAACTGTGGGTTGTATCAGCAGTCTGCTAATTTCCTAAAACAAGAGCAGAATATTTTCTGTCCAATCATCCATAGACAGATATTTTCATTTCATATTGGTTCTTGTGGTTTCTGGGTCACATTGCATATAATGTGTTATTAAAACAAGATGGAAAGACAATGGCTTACTTCTTGTCAATATTTATGCAGCTCAAGATCATCTAGTCCAAACTATTATTGCCTATTACTGGGGCAAGATCAAGTGCAACCAGGCATCTCTGGTGCAAGACTGTCTAGCTAAATCTTGATTTTCACTTCAGAAGGAAGTTCTACAATTTTCCTAGATAACTTGTTCTACCATTTCACTAACTCACTTAAAAAAAAAAAAAGGAACAAACAAGATTTTCATTATAGCCAAGGTATATTATCTTTGCTGTAGATTCAGTAGGTTTCGTTTTCACTTCTGTATGTCAGCTTGAAGAAAATTGATTGCTGTCCTATTATAAGAGGCTTTAAATATTCAAAGACTTTATGTATCCTTCACCAACCTTTGCCCTTGACTAAGCCCCCTACTTCCTTTAATCTTTCCTAACAGACCGTGTTTTTTAAAATTCTCATTGTTCTTGTAGCTCTCCTCTGGCCTCTCCCTAATTTGTCTACATCCCCAGGCACTGACAGCATTTGCATTATCCACTCTGATCTCCTGAAGAGCAGTTCACTCTCCCCTGCAGATTGATCATTAAAAGCATTTTTCTGCATTATGTCTTTGAAATTCAACACAAAATTTTAAAATGAGAATAACAAACGCCGCCAATAATACATCTCTTTGACTAATGGACTGGCTTGCAGAAACGACAAAGCGTCCTAAAGCAATCATACCCCGACTGGTCTATGGCCGCCTCTGGCTGAAGTCAAATCCAGCTGGAACAGGGTAGATCTAAAGCAGCGGATACTCAGAAAATCCCCACACAGAAAACAGAAGCTTGCTTAAGAGATTTTCATCCTGCAATATGACCACCTATCTCTACAGCTACAACATGAGTTTTCAGGTGCTAGACCGAAACACTTGTAACAAACCTTTTGCTCAATCCTGCCCCTGAGGTCCGGCAGACCACCGTTTTTCAGTGAAAGCATTTATGGTCTATACAAACTGGCAAGCGAGAGGAAGGAGGTTCCATCTAACGTCCAGTATTAAAAGTACAAGATACAAAAGGAAGGAAAATAAATGTGGGGTTTAGCCAAAAACCATAGCTGAGACTTTCTATAGCCTTCAGTCAGTGAGGAGACTTGTAAATCACTCAGAGCAGCATACGATGAGCTGCCACTCTATTGAGGTGGAAAGGGGAAAAAGGACTGTATGAGGAAAAGTAGGAAAGCAGAAAAACAAAAGCCAAATGAAGTTGTAGCAAACTGCCCATAATAAAAGAGAAGTTAGAGCGTGTTCAGGGATTTCAGATACTTCAGATCTCACTTCCCAGGGATCTGTTGTCTGATCTCACTTGTTCGTAATGAAATACAAATAATAGCAGAAAAGTTCATGATGCTACAATTGCACTTAAAGTAAACCAGCAGAAGTGGCCTAAATCAGAATAATATAACATGGCCCATAGCGGTAGCCAAGGACAGACTGACAATACCACCAAGTCTGCTCTGGCTCAGGCAGTCTGCATGAGAAGCCACAGGATACCACCACCACTACTTCAACATTAATTTATCTCCCTTTTTTCTTCTGCCAGTTCTGCCACTCCAGAAAGAGATAACTTCTTCTCTGGCCATCACAAGGACAGGGGGAGTGTTTTTTGCTACAGAAATATGGTAGCTGTGGGACTTTTCTCCTCTTTATCAGAGATCCAAGGAGGTTTCCCCTTATCATTAGTCCATGAGAAAATATTTAATTTGAAATAATGAATATGGAGTATTGTTTTGTTTTAATCTGCAAAATTTGTTGCTGTTTATTTTCCAAAGAACTCTTGGAAATGAAAAGAGATGAGAACACAAAAAGAATGCCAAAATTAATTATATGAATAGTTCGTCTCACATTTAAACTTCCTGGGTAGCCTGAGAGACCTGTAAGTCAAACACAGGACATCATTACTCCAGACATATTAAGCAATTATTAACTCCCCTGTATGAGGAAAAATGATAAGGTGTTGCTTGGTTCAACATGTAAGAAATCACTTATATTACCAAAAGCCTAGTTGTGAGAGGTGAAATCCTGCAATTCAGAAGTAGAGCCGGTTGTGCACCTGTGCAAGGCAGCACAGGTGAACATGAACTCCACAGACCCTCTGCACTCATCCTCCTCTAGAGACTGTTTCCCTGCCCCCTAGCACTCAGCATCAATAGATACTCTCATTTGTGTCCCATTTTTGATTCTGTGTGGGCTGCATAAGAGTGCAATCTGTCATGGACTTCTTTTGGCAAAGTATTTTTATAGTCATGGAGGTTGTTGGATTTTGAGGTTTATATGCCTGAAATGGGGCATTTCTTATGTCAGTCATTCATATTATTTCAAGATTGACATATTGCATATAAATATGAGATTTCCAAACATGCTGGGGAATTCTGGCTTCCACTGCAGCCAATGGCAGAAGTACATTGGCTTTACTGAAAGTTGGGTGTTCCCAAAGATTTGGAAGGTGTGTGGGAAAAAAATCCTTATCCTTGACTGTAGATTACAGAAGGAAAATTTATGGTAACTTCAATTTATCATGTCTAAAAATTGCATTGACCATCTTCACCACAGGACATAAGAGACTGAAAACCCATGACCTAGGACAAGCTATGCTTCCTGGCTGCACATTTGCATCACATTTAAGGACAAAGGGAAAAAATTATGACTATAACCACAGCCTGGATTTTGATACTGCTTTTGGAAAGCCTAAGAACTTACTAAAAAT
Source organism: Nothocercus julius (assembly GCA_013398735.1). Classification (NCBI taxonomy): domain Eukaryota; kingdom Metazoa; phylum Chordata; class Aves; order Tinamiformes; family Tinamidae; genus Nothocercus; species Nothocercus julius. The sequence continues at coordinate 4,200,173 of VZSV01000053.1, forward strand.
TACTACAATTGGACAGATTCTCTGTTTCCACTAAAATCCCTGTCTACCACCAGAGAAGAACTGAAGTTCTTTAGCCTAGGCATGAATAGCCAGCTGTAATGCTCTGCTAAAGCCAAATTTACTCAGCCTATCTTCCTCACACAGGAGCACATCAGAGCTGAGAGAAAGTGAAGACAAAGCACAGCGCACCCTAATGATGGTAGGCCTTGCCAGACTGTATGTAACAAGCCATATGGGACTTTCCCAGCTGATAAATAAGCTGGCACAGCAGACCTATGGCTGCTCTGACTTGTAGAGGCAGCTGGTCCAGACCTCCACATCAGCATCTGAGTCAATAAGGCAGCGTAGAGCAGAGCACAGCCGAGGAGCTTCTTACTACTGAAGCTGTGCCAAACATTCCTGTTGTTTTAAAAAGTACTTTACTGTCAGCAGACTTTGAGTAAAGTCTCGTCTCATTCTGGAATTGAGGTACCCTGGAGAAACAGCATGAATATTACATGCTCAAAAATATATTACATAACATGTTTATTATTTACCTTGTTTTCAGTTAATTGTTTTTTGCATGGGCTAGAAAGCACTACAGCCTTTCAGATACTGGCATTGTCTAGCACACTGTATTAAACCCCCAGGGCAGGCCTAATAGGCTTGTGGTTGCAGATATGTTGTAACGGACTTGGCTTGAAGTTTTGCTGGCCACTTCATTTAGCCTCATCCTTATTTGCTCCTTTAAAACAGGAAGAAGGCATCCAGATTTCTTGGGTGAGGTCAGTGTGAGGTTTCTTTCCAGACACAGGGGCCATTTTCTCCCAAGACTTTCAAAATGAATTGAAACACTAAAAGCACTTCAGACCATGAAACATTAATTCATGGGAGCTTATTCTCTTGAACTTTCTATTTAAACAGTGAATAATTTCAGTTCTTTGTCACTTAGACCATATCTTAGATATCATCTTGTGGACCTTACATTTGTGGCTATGGTAAGGGATGTTTTATTACAGTGTAATCCAGCCTCAGAAGGATAGGAAATTATGGACTTCATAGAAAATAAGTTGTGTCTCTCTGTAAGACTTCTCTAAGCATAGTTTCTGAACCCATATAATTGTTTCAATTGGGAATATGACCTCCTTCTAGCAAAGTGATAGGTCTGTGCCACCACAGAGGGGAGTGCCACACCAGAACACATTTAAGGCATATACAGTGGCCTTGTGTATGCATCTGCCCTCACATATCTGTGTTTCAGTGTGCTCATTTTGGCAACTCCTCTGTACAAAATTAGCTCTAATTAGATCAGCATAAGACTTAGTGGGGGTACAGTTACAGTGAAATAAAAATGCCTTGTTTTAGTAAAACACATTCTCCTTTCTCTAGAGGAACAAGGTAGATTTGTATAAACATCAGCTGTGTGTTTGCATCCACACTAAAAAGGAGTAAGGGGCAGGCAGAGATTGTTGTACTTTAGTTATACGAACAAGGGTAGAGCAATACAGTCTTTTTGTATAGACGAGGCCTTAAGGTCAAGATATAAATGTCCAACAAATGGTGACCCCTAAAAGTCAGTAGATGAATTATGACTTCTGATAATGAAAGTTTTAGTGGATGTAGCAATCAGGACATAGCCATACAGGAATGTGGAAAAATGGCAAAGGGAATATAATTTAGCAGAGTGACTCAGACAAGTGTGCATCATGGGAAAATCATATTTTTCCAGAGCATTTTGGGGGTTTTCAGGAGCACAGGACGGGAAAGGACATTGTGCATTGTCAAGTCCAGCTCCTCACTAGCGCAGGCAAAATATCCTATGACTTTTCTCGTAACTGATCCAGCTCTATCCTGAAACCGCTTACCTAGGGAGGGAGGAATAGTGCTCTACATTTCACCTCCTGGGAGGCTGACAGTTGCACTGACATTTCAGTCTGGCAGCACAAAAGCTGAGTAATGCACCAGAGTTCAGCAGCGGTGCCAGGAGTCTAACACGCTCAGCTGGAAAGCTGGTAAGGAAAAGGCTGGGATTTGCAAAGAAATCTAATAGACTTCAGCTCCCAGAGAAACTGTTCCCGATACTGTTAGGAAAATCCTAGTGCTGGCTGTTACAAAATGTACAGATATGCCTCCAGGGCTGGTAGCTTAGTCATTAAGAAAACATTCCCAATGTATGCAGACTCTGTAAGAGGTTAAATATCCCTGGCAGCTAATGAAAGAGCTGAGGCACGGTTGATGACCATACTGACCAAGTGTGGGAAACCAAGAGGTTTCCACAGCTTGTGAACCTGTAATTACATTTCCCAAAATGTTGATTAATACCCACTGTGTAAAGAAAGAAATTCCTCTGTCTGGGCTGTCCATGCAGAACCCACCCAGGGGCTGAGCTGGAGGCTGGACAGGGGTGAGCAGTGATATGCTTTAAGAACTATGCCCATACAGTAAGCTCCACTCGTGTGACTCATCCCAACGAGAAACAGCACGCATATCAAAGAGGACAGCTTGTTCCCTCAGCTCTGATGCTTCTCTTGGGTTTGTCCCCTCTTCGCCTCTTCCGAGGGAGGAAAAGTAAATGTTTAATATCCCCTCTCACTTGCTTCCCCCTCCTGGAAATAAAAAGAAATTCAGCAAACCATTCATTATCTGTAAAGTGCTCATTCACCCCTTTTTTATTTTTTGTGGTTTTTTAGCAAGATTTGGCATTTGGGGCATTTAAAATGACACTGTCAGTAGATGTCTAACTTAGGGGCTTAGTGAGATGATGGGGACAGGTCACATATGGAAGCACTGATTATCCAGGCCCTATGCAGAACAACGTGTAGGAATATACATCCTTTATAAACCCAACATGGTTGCAAGAGGTGCCATGGTTAAAGCTAGACTTTGAGCTCTGCCCATCTCTCCAACTCCTCAGAGTCGGTCTGACCCTGTCGTCAGAAAGTCCCTCTTTGGCAACAAAGCAAACAGAAAAGCAAGCAGAAATTCACAGCCACAGTCAATTCCCTTCCGCCATACTCTGGCACTGTCTCCTGCCATATTCAAGGAGCACAGAGGTAGAGCCAACAAAAACACCACTGCATGTCTTCACCACACACCCTTCCCATGGGACAGTTTTACCAGGATGACCCAAAGCTGAGCGTAAGCTTCCAATTTATCAGACTTAAATATCTTCCTTTCCTGTGCTCTCCCATCATCACCTTCCCCAGAGAAGACCCAGGAGTACTAATCTCTACAGTAAGTTGGACAACTTAATCAAACGTCCCCTTCCAGACATAGCCAGACTTTCTTGCATGGAAACAAGAACACATCTGTTTTCTCCTCTTTTCTCCCATCCTCCTAGGCACTAAGTATCCTATTTCTGCACTGGAGGCACCAGCACCCATACCATTCAGGTCCTACCTGAGGAGACAGGTGCTTTGTGCTCCCCCACTACAAACCATATTGCTGCATTCCTTCGAAGGTAAATAGTTGGACTTTCTGTCTGGGTTATCTTCCTCCATATCAGCACAAGAACAGCAAATGAATTGCAGATGGCTTGGCAAATTCCATGAAAATCTGATGGCTAGACTAAGCAGCAACCTTCAGTCTTTCAACTGAACACATTTGGTCTGAGAATCAGACTTGAAAATCTTCATCTGGATGCATCATTATGTAGAAATTCAAAGATAGGGGTGAGCAAGGGAGGGAGAGAAAGGAGACAGGTTACATAAACATTAAGATTGTAGAAAACATTGAATGCAAACAGAACAGCAGCTCTTATTTTATTTCAAACCAGTTACTTTCCTGATTCAGGTGATCAGCATCCTCTGATTCCTCTGCAGGTATGTTCATCTCCATCTTCTCCTAACCTATCATACATTTCCAAATAACAAAAGAAGTACAGATACGAGAGCTGAGGGGTAGGAAAGGGGGCTTGTAAGGTTTTCTAGCCTAAATTACCCTGAATTCCAAACTATTGCTTTCTGTCTCAGCCTAAAGCCATCTCTATATCCAAACAACTCTGCCGTTGGCCTCAGTGATCAGTAAATACAGCAGACTGTTCAATGAGCCCCATCTGCAAGTACAATTTTGGGAAATCATGCTTCTCCCTCGGGCTACAGAAGAAATGTCCACTTGGGACACCATCAGTATATTTGGTTTTATGCCCTTGGTGGGTCATCAGGTTTGAGACAGAGATTTGATCAAGATATTAGCCTGGCATAACAGCAGAAAAAGAATGCTCCTGCCTTCCCTCTGGTTCCATACACCCTTTTCCTACTTGCCAACATAATCCAACCAACCTCCACTGGATGTTCATCCCTCTCTGGTCTGCTTCTGCTCCTGTGGTAGACCTGTTTCCCGTCTAGCCATGTTTTCAATAGACCTCCACTTGCTCCTGTTGCAGCATATACCCATAGTCTTTCCCCCCTTGTTACTTCCACTTCTGCCTAAACTCAGCTCTAGCTAGATCACTGAAAACAGATGGATTTTTTCCTCCATCACCAGAACACTATATCGTTGCTGAACAATTGCAGAAATAGAAAAAGTAGAAAGTTGAATGCCATCAGGGTAACATCGTTCGATAAACGAAGGTGTAAAATTCTTCTTGGCATCACATTCCTCATCCCCATGCTTCTTCTGCAAGGAACGAGAAGAGTAGCATAGAAAGCCAAAGCAGTTAATGGTGAGCATGTAATGCTGGCAGGAGATTAAGTGTCTTTTCAAAGCTGATTGAAGTCAGTGGAAAGACTCTACATTCACTTAAGGTCCTTGGAATCGGCCCTAAAAGAAGCTGTTAGAAGTGTGAGATATTTGTATAGTTTTTAAATTACAGATCATAACAGCTCATAGATACTTTAGTGTACTGGATCTGAGAAATGTTTTTAAAATTATCTTAAAACTAAGTTTTTTAGATTAATAATATCTATTTAGGAGAGTTCATACACATTTAATTGCTAAACCACTGATGTCTCTATAGCTATAAACACTCTACTGGTTTAAAAGCTTCCTGTCATCTGTATTTACACTGCAGGGTCAATAATTATGGGTAATTCAAGCCTCTCATTGCAGGATTTTCTTTTTTCAAAACAAGTGCTAGCAAGTTTGTTTTGCTAAATTTTTACATATTAAATTCAGCTACAAGGATGCTTTAGCTAAGGGATGCTGGATAAGATAGCCTAAAAAGTTAGGAATCTGTAAGCCTGGGCTAGGCTTAGTAGCCTAAAACAGAGGCATAGCAAGTTAAATCATCTTAAAAAAAAACCTTTTCCATAAATGTTGTTAGAGCAGGAATTTCATGGCCATGAGCAGTCGTTGAGGTGGAGAGCTTAGCATGAAGGAAAAACACATCAGACAGGTTCAAATGAATAACGAGAACATGCAGAGTTATAGCAGCCTTAAGTACAAAGAGCATCATCAATGAGATGAGGTACTGGAATAGAGATGCTTAGGGAATGTCCAGCTACCTAGGCAAAGGATATTTTAAGGATGAAGGAAACTTTCATGTTTGTCTGATATAAAGTTTTCTGCATTTTTATCTGCAGGATCTCTGCTTTCTTCTCTCAGAGGCTCTCAACTAGATAGGGAAAGTGTCTGATTAATTATGGTGCATCTCCCTTTTTACTCTGGTTTTCCTAAACAAGCTTTTTTTTTTTTTTTTTTTTTTTTTTTTTCCCCACAGATTTTATTTCACTTCCACCCCAATTTCTCTCCTCCTCCTTCCTATGTGAATTTTCTTACTTTGACTTTCTGATCCTTTTCTGGGCCTTTTTCAGCCAGTGTCACTATCCCTACATGTAGTACCATACAACAAGCTTGGAAATCAATCTTTCAAACCTACGGGCATATAATTCAAAAGCTAGGCAACATTCTTTCACTCATGACTGCTTTTGATTATTAAGTCAAACAGAATGTGATTCAATCTTACCTGGCAGTAAACATTCAAGAAACACTATAGCTATTAATGATAAGAGTGTGTATGTCTCTAAATCAAAAGGGAAAAATCTTCCTGCCTAAAATCTCAGTCTTATAAAGAGGAGTCATTTAGGAAGGCCTTTTCCATTTTCTCTGCAGGAGGGTCAGGATATGAATGAGAAGATTCCCTTATGGGTTACTGACGTACCAGGCCCTTGTGTCTCTGAATTGCATGATATTCATGTGAAAGCGTGCACATTTCTCATTATTGAAGTACGAATTAAAGAGGAAAGGGAAAAGCTCAGTGCTCTTGACATCTGGGTTGTGGTTTGGTGGATGGTGTCCCACAAAGTGACAGAAAATTTGTCCCAAACCCCTGACATCATGGATCACTGTAAATGGGGGAGAGTGGAACCACAAATCCAAAGCTCGAAATACACTGTTTAGCTACCACTTACCAGGGAAAAACCTTGCCTTCCATGAGGTCTTGGCCGAGTTTCTCCTTGCTCAGCACTGCAAAGAGCACATCTCAATACTATTCGCTTGATGCTTTGATGCCTCTCTGCAGACAGGTTTATCACTAGACCTACTGCCCCACATGCTGAGTTGTCCTTTGTCTGGAGGCAGCCCAAATCTGCAGGACTTGAAAGAGAAAATAAACATTGACACAGGCCCATCTGGCAGCTATGAGACTCAGTTCAGCCCTTAAGAAGGAGCCTGGTCACAGAATGGTTAAGGTTGGAAAGGACCTCTAGAGATCATCTAGTCCAACGCCGCTGCTCCAGCAGGGACACCTACAGCACGGGGCACAGGGTGGCATCCAGGTGGGTTTGGAAGATCTCCAGAGAAGGAGACTCCTCTCTGGGCAGCCTGTTCCAGGGCTCTGTTCCACGGCAAAGTAAAGAAGTTCTTCCTCATACGGAAATTAAACTTCCTATGTTTTATCTTGCACCCGTTACCCCTTGTCCTGTCACCAGCCAGCACAGAGAAGAGCCTGGCTCCATCCTCACTACATTCCCCCCTCTCAGGTACTTGAACATGTTGATCAGATCTCCTCTCAGTCTTCTCCAGACTAAACAGGCCCAGCTCTCTCAGTCTTTCCTCATACGCTAGATGCTCCAGTCCTTTAATTATCTTTGTTGCTCTACGCTGGACCCTCTCTAGAAGCTCAATGTCCTTCTTGTACTGGGGAGACCAGGACTGTGCACAGTACTCCAGGTGCGGCCTCACCAAAGCTGAGCAGAGGGGCAGGATCCCCTCCCTCGCCCTGCTGGCAACGCTCCTCCTCATGCAGGCCAGGAACCCTTTGGCCTTCCTGGCCACGAGGGCACATTGCTGCCTCATGGGTAACTTATTGTCCACCAGGACTCCCAAATCCCTCTCTGTGGAGCTGCTTTCCAGCAGGTCAACCCCTAATCTGTCCTGGTGCCTGGGGTTATTCCTGCCCAGGTGCAGGACCCTGCACTTGTCCTTGTTGAACCTCATGAGGTTCCTCTCTGCCCAACTCTCCATCCTGTCTAGGGCCCTCTGAATGGCAGCACAGCCTTCTGGAATCTTGGCCACTCAGTTTTGTAACATTTGCAAACTTGCTCAAACTCTGTGCCCTCATCCAAGTCATTGATGAACACGTTAAACAGCACCGGGCCCAGTACTGACTCTTGTGGGGCACCAATGGCCACAGGCCTCCAACTAGACTCGGCCCCATTTATCACCATCCAGCCAGTCCTCAATCCACCTCACTGCCCATTCATCCAGTCCGCACTTCCAGAGCTCTCCTATGAGGATGTTATGGGAGACTGTGTCAAAAGCCTTGCTGAAGTCAAGGTGGACAACATCCACGGCTCTCCCATCAGCCAGCCAGCCAGCCATCCCATCGTAGAAGGCTATCAGGTTCATCAAACACAACTTTCCCTTGGTGAACCCATGCTGACTACTCCTGATCACCTTCTTTAACACACATTAGTAAACCCAATAAAGTCAATGGGTCTAGTCATCATATTTAAAGGTATCTGCTTGTGCATGAACTTCTCAGGATCATAAGCACTGCTAATCTGGAAAAGATTTTCCTTGAAACACACATGCACAAAAAGATAAAAATCAGAAAGCATGTGCATTATGAATAAATACTTTTTTGCATCTTCTGTCTTTTGTTAGGGCAACTCACAACCTTTACTTTTTTGAATACACTATTTCCATGACATATTTTTTAGATTCTTAGCTTTTGAAAAGACTTTACTTAGCAAATTCTGGGTGCTTCTTCCCGTTATTCATTTAGTAACTGCAACCCTTCCACCATCGATTAGTGTGTTGCAATATAGGGTGTTAATCGACTTTAAACATTTAATTATGGTTTGTTTGAGCACAGCATTTTACAAGCCCAGTGGTTCATCACAGAGCTGGAACAAGTACAATACAGCATCTTTAAAATTATGCACAAATAATAGATTAGTTTCAGCAATACTTTTTCAGCAGCATTAATAAAATCTCTCAAGCATGCACAGAGCCAATGGCCAGGAGGATTCTCAGGAGGTCTTTCATACAGGATACACATCTTTGTTACAAAATTCCTCAATGCCTTTTTGCTGTCTCCCTAATGACCAGTTAAATGGGCTCCCATGAGAATGCCTGAGTCAGAGCCAGCTTGAAAACTGCTGAGGAAACATCCTCTCTTACTGGAAATTATTTCCATCAAACTGCCATGTACCATATTTAGACTAACGGATCAGTAACACCAAACAGAGGGAGCTAAGTTCACAGGGCTTGGGAGTCTGCGCTATGTGAAAAGAGATTGCCTTTGTCTGGCCACAGTTGCTTTAGGGCACACAGTCCAAGAGCTTTGCAATGCTAGGAAACAAATTCCAGTGGTGAGCTGTTGTCACCAGGCACAGTTAGAGTTGGGCAGCCAAGGTTTCAGCGGCAAAGTCTGATTTGACCTGCAAATGAGGTATTAGACATATCTTCTATTACCTAATCATGGGAGAACTTGTCTAGTCAGTCAGCCTGTGTTACCTGTATGGCTAAAATTGGAGGTGCTATTTTCCTTTTTCATGTTAAAAACATGTAACTGCAAAAACCTTATTTTAAACCATGCATTTCCGCCCTTAGTGGATGCATACAACAAACCAGCAATTAACAGAGGATAGGGACTTCTAAGGTCACTAGAGAAAAGAAAATGCCTATCCTGCACTATGCAAGAAGTCTAACATAAATCTGCTTTTTTATTATGCTTTTCTTGCTTAGCTCAGTGTCTATTAAACAGATAACAGTAGCTGAAAGCAAACCACATGCAGGAAGTTTTCTTTATTTTCATATAATAAAGCTATTTGTTGAGTCTGGGTTGCTTAGGTAGCTGTCTAAAGCATTTATATTTTTAGAACTAGTGGAAAATGTTTACCAAGAACTGTAGGGAAAAGTGACTGTCTGAACCTCCTATATTTGTTACTCACATGAAAAAAATGCTATTTCAAAAGACTCCAGGTTTACTTATTTGTATTCTCAGGAGTAGCTGCAATGCCTTTATATTATCTGAAGTGGACAAACAGAATGCAGTTTGAAAACCCCACGGTGGAAGAGACAGGGCTGAAGAGGTGGTTAACGGGTGTGCTTTCTGGGCTCACGAGAAGGCACTTCCCTCAAAGGACTGAAGGAGAGTCTTCAGCCACCTCCTTGCTGTTCATAAAGGTCTAAGAGTCCCTCAGTAAAGTGTGTTGCTTCCGTCTTCCCCTGCTGTTAGTCATCCCAGAGGTTGTTATCTATTGTTGTGGGCAGTCACTGCAAGAACTCCAAAGAGTTGCTCTGTGCATCAGCTCTAGATATTTTAGTTCTTCTCCCAAACCATGTAGATATCAGTAAGGTCCCAGTACATAAAAGTCCTTTTTGTTTTAAACAACAACAATCAAACCAACAAAAACCCAAGAAGTTATCCATGTTTGCTCTCCCTTCTTATGTGATTAACATTAATATTGCAAACTCAAGTATACTGAAAGCAGAAGACTACCGGCCTCTGATTATGAGAGAGTTGTTAAGGTTTGACCCAGAGAGACTGGGTTTAATATCAGATTAAAATTCCAGTTTGTTCAGTTTTCCCTATATAGGGAGGATAGCTGTTTGTCCACCTTCTTGCCTACAGCTCCAAAAAGGAAGACCTAAATTTGTGTTCAGTGTAGGTTCCTAAATTTGTGTTCAGTGTAGATTCCAGGCAGATCTCGCATATTCATTATGTGATAAGACAATCTTTTCCATAGCAACTCTGCTTTGCTGAATGCGTATGGGAGACCTGCTCTGTGCATGAATCAGGACTATGTGGTAAACTAACATAAGCTCTGAAGCACATCTGCTTTATTCGCTGCAGATATTGGAAAGCATGAAGCCAGTGAGTCAGAGAGCAAGAGGAACAGAAAAGTTTGACTGCCTTCTTGGGGGAGCTGACTCCTTGCCTCTGCCACAATATTCCTGCATGATGTCAAGTCTAAAAATTTATCACAAGAGGTCACACATTCCTCATTTTCTGCATGCCAAACATAAGATGTTTTGCTAAAATGCTGAAACTTCAATTGAAGTCAAATGGCATAACCTATTGTATGAAATATGAAATTCTGGACCAAAAAATAAAATTCTCAAGGTCTTAAAAAGGAAACAGCCAAATTACTAGATATACTGTAACTCTAAAATAGGAGTAATATATCCCATTCCTCTCAGCAGAACACTAGGAGTTAAAAATCACTCTTATTTGAGAAGTCTACACAAGGCTACTGATGTCTATCACAGAAAAGGCAGGGAGAAAACTGATGGCCATATCTTTAGAGCAGGGTTTGAGCATGGTGCAATAAGCAAAGCCTGGAATCACATGTTAAGCAGAAGACAGCCTGAAATCATGATCTGTGCACCAGAGAGTAACTGAAGACCAGCATGATACAAGCATATAAAGGCAACAAATAAAGGTTGCACAAGTATCCTCATCTCAGGCAATTGGTAATTTCTGAGGGCCTGACTTTGCAACTTTAATCATGTCCTTTTAACATGCGCCTTTGTGTTTGTTCGAAGGGGAACAATTGCTTGCAGTTATGCAAGCAGTTTACCAACGAATCCTTTGCTGAGCACACTCCTTTAAGGAAGAGGCTGATCCTGCCTGGCTAGATCTATACTGGCCTCAAGGTACCATACAGTCCATCCATATGGCTGAACTTCCTGCTTTCCTCTTTCCACACAACAAGGGGGTTACATGCAGGCTGGGAAATGACTCCAGCAGGTACCATCTCCAAACTTTGCTCTGTAAAATTGCCAGCTGGCACAAGCCTAGCACTGGCCAGGGCTCACAATGACATTTAAAAAGGAGAAAGAAACCACAGGCCAGTACTTAAGTCTATGCCCTCAATCTGTGCTTTTTACTAGTTATTTAGCCTGAGTATATGCCTACACTGAGAAAGAAGATTAAGATCAGAGCAGTGACCCTCTGCTGCTCTGCACTGCAAAATCACTACTCCTGGGTCCTGTGTTAGGTCAGCCCCACTAGTTCCCTGGAATACCACCTGAGCATGGCTGCAGCTGTTTCCAGAGACAATTTCATAGAGGTGAAGGGATGAGGTTGACAAAATTGCCTTGTTTGATCTATGCGTGACTCTGACACCATGCCAGTAGCCCTTGTACCGCCCCCACCCCACAACACATACACCCCATATCCTTACTGCATGCAGGGGAATACCACACACACTCTCAACATCTTCTTACCTACCCAGCCCTCCCAGGGGCTACCAACAGCCCTTTCATCTATGTGGGCAAGATTCATCCTCCCAGTAGTAAGAGACAGAGAAACACAGTAGGGGGATGCTAAAGCAGATTAGAGGTCTGAAAGGGAGCCCACAGAGATCCCCTGTGGCTGTTTAGGGGGAACAGGCTGGAGGCCTTGAGAGGAGGGCAACGAGAGAGGTTGCTGGTGGCTCGCTGTCCTTGGCAACTCATTCCAAGGCAGCCTGGAGGCCTGCCACTTGGAGCATACCTATGGCCAGCAGCAGTGCCAAGGCAAATTTAAAGAAACTGAAATCTGATTATAGAAAGTCAAGGGATGCCAAGAGGCATCCCAGTGTGGCTTGGCACACCTGAGGGCGCCGTAATGAGCTGCACCAGATGTTTGGCTCTGGTGAAAAAAAATGTGCTCTGACAACTGGGAATTTAAAACTGCTGGGCTTGGAGCTACTAGGAAGAAAGAAGGGCCCAGGGCTCCCAAGGGGCTGGGACACATCGGGATGGATCTAGGACAAGGGCTGTCTTCTGGGCTTCTGCCTTGCCCACACTTGCACTCAGGTCCTCCCATACACCCATACCCCTGCAGAGATGCCAGGGCACCAGGGTGGTTACACAGCTCCCAGTTCATTTTTCCACCGTGATGGCCAAGATGGTGGCTACATAGAGCAGTTGGCCTGGAAAAGTCAAGGTAGATTTGCCAAACAAATGCTTTATGGCTTTGCATTTCCTTGGTAAATATGACTTTGTTTTCCCTTGGGGCCAGGATTTCTACCCCTTGTGTGCTTTGATTTAAAAGTGTGGATGTAGCCCTAAGTGCTTTTGAGAGTTTGAGTGCATGAGCACAGATGGCTGCAGAATGGGGATGCGGAAAAATGTGCTGAGCCTTTGTATGAGGAATGAGCATGGCCTGCTGCATCAATTTGTCCTCTCTAAAATGTAATATGGGAGAAGCTGTCGAGTGGTTGGATGAGTTCATTGAGCTGTCTTATGGAGTGCAGAGCATTGAGTTTCAGCCTGTTAATAAGAATGAAGGTGAAAGTTATTTCAGATTGGGTTTAGTCATTTGACAGTTAGACAATTATTATATTTTCTCATTTTGTCAAATGACCTGATCACCCGCTCTACAACAAATTGACACTTTAGATCGTTGTTTTACATGACCTGGTCAAGTTCTTTATACTGCTTTGAATTTGTTTTTATCTAATTCACAGTTTTCATAAACCCACTGACAGTGCCCTCTTGAAATGAAAAATATCAGCTTGACTTTATTATCACTTACCTGAAAAAATAGTTTCATTTACTTCTACCACTTGCCTTAAGAAATAAATGCCTAGTAATACAAAGTTAGCTTTAATTTGCTATATGGGCAAATATCTTCCTATTTATTTTAAAGATATATTTCCTTTTTTAAAGATTTGTTTTTCCAAAAGTATAGCTGTCTCAGAGTTGTCACACTCCTAAAATCACTTACCAGAGAGAGAGAGACAAATTTGACTATGTACCTTGTAAAAAAAAAAAATCAGGTCAATCAAATAAGGACAATTTTCTTTTTTTTTGCGATTAATCTATATAATGAAACTGCATCTGTAGGATTTTTAGCTCATTTTCATATTTCATAGAATCATAGAATCATAGAATGCTAAGATTGGAAGGGACCTCTAGAGATCATCTAGTCCAACCCCCCTGCACACGCAGGGTCACCTACAGCACGGGGCTCAGGACTGCGTCCAAGTGGGTTTTGAAGATCTCCAGAGAAGGAGACTCCACAGCCTCTCTGGGCAGCCTCTTCCAGGGCTCTGTCACCCTCACTGGCAAGAAATTTTTCCTTAAGTTCCTGTGGAACTTTTGGTGCTTCAGTTTGTGGCCGTTTCCTCTAGTCCTGTCAGTGGCCACCACTGAGAAGAGGCCGGCCCCATCCTCCTCACTGCCTCCCTTGAGGTACTTATAGACACTGATCAGGTCTCCTCTCAGCCTTCTCTTCTCCAGGCTGAACAGGCCCAGCTCTCTCAGCCTTTCCTCACAGGGCAGATGTTCCAGGCCCCTGATCATCCTCATAGCCCTGCTACGATTTGAATTTAACTTTTCCTTTTTCACTTTATAATCAAAATTATATCTTATTAAAGTGATTGCTTTCAGACTAAATGTTTTGATATGTCCCAAATCCTATCTTTTTCTCCAAAAAGCTGATCTGCGTACTACACTTTTAGAGTTAGAGAGAGCTCCTTCAGCTTCTGGGGTCAAGTCAATAGCCAAGCTTTAAAGCAACTCTTTTGTAGCTGGGCAAAGACAAAGTACCCTGTCTGCACAGGTACATGCAGCAAAGAACTGCTTCTCATGCTGGTACCTTTTCCCCTTGTTTGGATTGTGAATTAACCCCAGGTTCCCAGGTTGAACAGGACCTGTTCAACATGGCCCAGCATCCTTGACACTGCACAACCAGGAACCAAACCTCAGCCTGCAGATCTGCCTTGTCACTTAGGGCAGTGGTGGTAGTGGGTTTCTTGACCCATCCACAAGCAAAGGGCAATGGCATCAGTCTACAGAAACAGCAACAGAGTCCCTCTCCTTCTCCTGAGCTGCAGGGTTGGAAGGAGGGTTAGACACCCTCATTTTGGTAACAGCTCCTATAACATGGATAGGCACTGATGGGCTAGAAACACACAGTGGAGCCGAGGCAGGGTGTTCTCCAGCAAGGTTGTAAATGTTCCTTGGCAGCTCTAATAGGGCTGGAGACTCTATTTTAAAAGATTATATTAAAGAGAAACCACATTGTTCCTGGATCCTAGGAGTCTGTGAATAAAGGGAGCATGTACATACACACAGTATAAGCAAAGTCTGTGCAAAGATACCAGAGCTAATTCCAAACAGCTACTAGAAGCAAAACAGCTGTATTTGTGAGGCATTCCTCAAGGGACCTTTAGTTCAGCTAAGAGACACGGTAATAGCCTGGGCAAATTATAATACTGCTATTTTCTTTTTCAGTGCCCAAGCTATGTCAGGGTTTGGCATGTGCACAGATGCGTACTTCTTGTGTCATGTAGAAGTATCCACTGTGTCCAGACTTTCATTGGCCTTACCCTGGTAGTCACATAAATGCATATACCCCTTTCACTTCGAAGTACCTACCACTTTCCAGGAACAGATTTTCTTCCTATCCATTGTCTTGCCCAAAATCAAGATGTTGAGGTCAATCATTTTTCAGCTGTAGCCAGGAAAACAGATTATATTCCCTAGTGGAATGAGGTTACCCCCAGGTATAGGCCAGGGCATTTTTTCCAGAGTTGGAAATTACCCATTACTGCGTACTAAAAGGAAATTGAAAGCAGCTTACTTTTCCTTTGCTTCTGCTAAAACAGATGAATTGGCATTTCAGCTCTGTGGAGAAATTCATAGGACGAATCAAAAAGCAAGAGTATAGCTTCTATATAATTAAATTGCAGGCAGTTATATTTTCCAGCAGCAGGTATGTTACTTGAAATGAACCTCCATGCTGTGTATCTGAGCAGTTCCAATTAAGAAAGTTCTGCTTTGAGATCTCGTAAGCCAAAACACACAGTATGGCATTGTGCCCTCAGCTATTAAACTGGAAATACAAACCACTTTTTTGTGGTTCAAATAATCTCCAGGAGATAGTTTTACTGGAAGTTTTAAGTCATATTTTTCACATCATATTCATCTAAATTGATGATTTCCATGACCTTTTCATACAATTACAAGAGTGTTGTGTGTCTATTTTGATTAAATGGTTCCACACGTTGTTAGGTTACAGTTGTTCTTAATGTTACTGAAGCAATTAGGTACTCTCCTCTAGATCTTCTCACAGGGGACTACATAGGGCACACTGATTTCTTATAATCAGTACCTAATTTTTGTTGGATTGCATTATCTAGTATTTCTACTCAGCTGATGTAATAAATTGGTTCATAAATTTCATGGCCAATGAGAAAGAATTGATCATAATCACAGACAGAAATTTATAAGAAGACCATTAAGAAAACTAAGCCATACACTTCTGTGCTTGAGCTTCCTTGCCATGTAATATTATGAATGAAATGCACACTTTAATGACTAGCAAATTAAAATTTAATGGACTTTCCTTTGTCTGTGCTTTATTTGAACTCAAGGCAGAGAGCCTCTGTCTTCATTTAGTTTGACTGTCTTGTTGGATATTTTGCATTCAGTTAAGTGACCTAGAACAGATATTTGCTGACACGGATTATAATAATAAATTGATAAAATCAGAAACTCTAGTCTTATGTTTGTTCTCGTTGTTAGTCTCATCTACCTTTTTTCTTCCCCTGACAATTCTGTTCTTAATTCTCAGAGTTAATGAAAGTTGTGAATCTCTCCCTAGAATGGGAACACATGTGCTTTAAAACTCCCAAACACAGTGGATGCTGTACAAATGATTAGGTAGTCTTGCAAAGTATTAATAGTAATTGCATTACTAATTTCATTAGCCCTTGCATTATGTATTAATTATTACAGTTATGCCATTGAGTGCTAATATCATATGCTGACAGTACCAATTCCCTGAATGCATCTTGTGGTTGCTAAATGTGATTACTGTTCAACAGAGGTTTGCTTTTTGACATCTGAAGGTAACTAACATTGCAGTCTGTTTAGCAAGCACTACGTACCTCTGAAATCTTTCTTATAGAAATTTGCTATCCTATTTAGAATTTAAAGTGAAGTAAAAGCCAAAGAGCCAAAAGACTGCAAGGTCTCTCTAAGTCCCCCAGGAACAGAAGCTAAAGATAAGGCAGACAGCAAAGTCTAAATGTTTTCTTTGTTGATGACATGGAACGTATCTAAGAAAAGCAAATATCTCCCCAATGGGCTTACCTATCCTTCATTCACTGCTTATTACCCTAAGGTGTCCCCACATAGCCAAGCCAGGCGCAGCAAACACATCCTGGTTAACTGTGTCAAGGAGGCTTCAAGGCAGCCCAGAGGGAGACAGAAGTCCGATCAGTGCTGGCTTGGTTGGGAGTTCAAGTACACAGCTTGAGCCTTTTGCTACCTAAGCTCACTAGTCCTCCCAGGAGAAACAACCTGCTGAAATCATTGGTGTCCTGTTGGCTGGGGAGATTGTCTTCATCTTGCTTTCGGTGGCAGTCAGAATTCAAGCTGTCCAAATAAGCTATTAGTCTCTTAGGTAAGCAATGGAGAGACCTTCTGAGCTCCTAGAACCAGCACTGCAAGGACAGAGAAAAGAGAGGGCAGCTGAGTGTCAGGTGTCCTGAAGGCCACCCATGCAGCAAGAAAACGCGCCTTGATTGTCTTTGAAAGTGAAACTTCAAAGTTTCAGGCCAGACCTGAAGTTTCTTGCTCTGACCTCTCATCCTTCACATTGACCTTTCTTTTTTCACATGCTTAACATTTATTTGTTATGTCTTAATTTTGGTTTTATCTGCATACAACTTTCATGCCAGTTGGAGGCAAATAATCCTGTTTACTTAGCATAGGTCCTGCTAATTGTTTTGAAAACCCAAACTTGTTTTAGACCTAAATCTGTGTAAACCATGCATTTCACATGGTTCGTATGTGGTACTAGCTTCTTGCACCATGTGTAATGTGTCTGTATAACAAGGGAGTTCTGGTTCTGCTGAAAATGGGTGAGTTGCTGCAGGAAAAGTAACAATGCCCAGCAATAACTATTTACATTGAAATTATCATTTTCTAGTCTGTTTTCATAGTATGCTACTCTGAAATTCTTCTTCTCTTTTATACTTTGACTTATGGCCTCAATACAATAAATACTTTTTTCTTCAAAACACAGCAAAAACATTATATCTGTCAGTCAGCTGCTGATCTGCAGCATCCATAGAAAGATGTTTTTCGGTCATAAAACAAACAGTAATCCATTCATTCCTTGCAAATTCCAGCAAACACTTTAGAGGTCTCTTTGTAATCCATTCACTTCTTTATTGACCTCGAATCCTCCAGGGAATGTCATAAATCCATATAATGGGCACTACCATTTGTGTATGGATCTCTGATTTAACTGAAAGATATGTTTAAAAATCACAAAGAAGCCATACAGTTCTCTCTTTGGGTCACATACATAAAAAGTAGCTCAGCTAAATTAATTAATTCTACAAAGGGTGCTTAGTTTTCCTACAATCCAGAAAACTACTCAACTTTAAGCACATGCCTAGATTTCATTGGAATGAATAAGATTTAACCACATTTTTAAATTTAAACACACGCTTAAGTGTATTTCCTCCTTGCCAGGAAAGCTGCCTAACTCAAACTATTTAAGCATGTTTGCTCTATTTCTATCCATACAACTTATCACTGGATAGCAGCTCCTGTACTTAGCTGCCTCACAGGCACATGGGAAAACATACATGCTGCTTGAAACAAAGGTGAATTTCATACAGAATCACACAGAACAGCTGAAACTGGAAGGGACCTTTAGATATTATCTAGTCCACCCCTCCTGCTCAAGTAGAGTCATCCAGGGCAAGTTGCCCAGGCCAGCTTTGATCATATGGAAAGGTAGAGACCCCACCACCTCTGGGCAACCTGAGAAGAGACTGAAGTAATGCAGAAAACTCAACTGTTATGTAATGGTTTTGATGAATTCAAAGGTTCAAAACTCCACAAGGTGAAGAATAGATAACGAGGAGTTGATGCAGTCAGGAACATAGCCCAGGGCCATGAGGAAACGCTCAGGTCTCCTCAGATGCATTAATGTTGCACTCTGCCAGGGCTAAAATACCATGAATGTCCGCAAGCCCAAATTAGCCCAGGCAGAAAAATGCATCAACATAAATATATACACTCCAGGACTACAGCTAACTTGTGTAGAAATAATTTGGCCATCTCTGCAAGACAGACCATTTTGTCATGGCAACATGCTTTAAACATACACTTTTGAGCTGAAATCTTACACAGAGAGATTCAACATGACTATAAATCGCTCAGTCATCTTTCCTCAGACAAACTGTTCTGCTTGGATCTTTGCCCTGACAAGCAGAGATCACAGAGATTTGGAAACCCACATTTTTAAAGGATGGCAGAATATCAATGCTTTTCCAGTTAAGAGCAAACACATTTAAGAATCTGGCACATTAGATTGGAGGATTTGGCTTTAACACAGAAGCATATACCAAGACAAATAAAATAACAGCAGAAAAGAATAACTCCTCTGTGTACTACTTTTTTTCTCCTGCAGGTAGTAATCAGTTATTTCCAGCACTTTCCTTCAAGCTTTCCCTCATTTTTGGTATACCAAAGAAGTCACACTGTGATGTTCCTGAATAAGCTGAGAAAAACTCCCTTTTCTGCCCCTACTGGCTGTAGGATCGTGCTCAAAAATCTCCAGCTAAAATGGCATGTACTGTTCTTTCTGTCTTCTTCCCAGCAGACACTCATTCCTGCAAATGTCTCAGCTTCTCCAGTGAATGAAGTAGTCATCTTCTCCTCCAGCTTTTCCTGTTTTACAGCAGCTCCTTCCCAACACCTTGAACAGTCATTCTGCAGATCCCAACAGACATTAGCTTAACAAGTTGGTAGCAGCTCAGTATCCAGGCCCGAAGTCTGTACCTTCAGCCAGCCTCCTAGAGCTTCTTGTAGATTTGCATTCATCAGCACTAGAGTATCTGCTTGTGGGGTTGTCTCTCAGGAATTTTGAAATTTACCAGAAGCAGAGCACAGCGCAGGTACCTCTGCCTTCAATGGAGTTTGAATGCTTAATTCCCTCAAGTCTCTCCATATTGGGCCATAGCAATTTACCTTCCCAGGGATTGACTACATTGATACAGGAAAACTCTTTCTCCACAGCTAGCAAGGGGATTAATTCATGTATTCTGGATTAAATGATATATTAATAGAGCTACAGGAACTGGCAAGGAACTGGCAAAGAAACATCCATTAATTTAACATCTGAATGATCACTGCCTAACACTACATAAATGTAATAAATCACTTCACTTAATCTTGAGAGACGTGACTGTTGTGAAAAGAGCCTTTTGTTCCAGGCCTAGAGGTTTTGAGATGTGAATAAAGGCGTAATAAAAAAAAGAGTAGGCTGGGAGAAAATTTCCTTTAAATGCAAGTTTTGCTTTGACCCTCTGAGAACAGCAGTCTAGTTAAATATCTAAAGTTTTTGTTTTTTATTGAGCAATAAACTACAGTGAGGTTTGAGTCTGTGGTGTCTCAGAGAAATTGTTAAGCCTGGAAATCACATGGCTGAGTGACTGGCATGGTAGAAATATTTGGCACTTCAAACAACTCATAAGACAAACGAGCAAGAAAGAAGAATTTCTTACACAAGTGTAACTCAATTAATGTCAACACAAACTTGTAAAATTTATGGTTCAATTTGTCCTGGGGAAAGTGCAGAACTGACCCTTTCCTGTACCTTCTGGGCAAGTTCATTAGCAAATTCACTAGTGTCTTGTTAACTCCACAGCCCAGTTATAGAGTCAGGAGCAGATTCACAGTCTTGCATCCCTACAGTCAAGGTTAGAGGTGGAGCACCATAAAGCTGTTAAAACCACATGACCTCTCAGATCAAGTTCACCCCTTCAGAGATGTGGGGAAAACATACTGAACCAGCTAAAGCCATAAGGCAGTCTGAAGAACTAATGGGAAATGTCACTTCAGGACAAAGAGCCAGATCTAAAGCCTAATGAAGTCCACACAAATTATGGCTGATTTCGGTATCTTTTGGATCATAATTGAATTCAAGTTCTTTGTTTTACATATGGGTCAGGTGGATAATATGGCAGAACTCCCAAGGAGAGACCTCTGTCTCTCTTTGGCTACTGCACATACGTGGCTACTGCACAGACATTTTCCTTTGAAAGTGCATGCCCAGGCCCACACCACTGAGCTAATCATGCAACACCTGCGTCCCTTGAACAAAAATGGATCTGTGCAAGGACTTCAATGATATTTCAGATTGGGAAGCAGCCAGATTTAATCATCATGACATCAAAAAGAGAACAGTCAGTCACATTAAGAACAATGTAAAGGAAACAATGAAGCTGTTTTGGACCTATTTGAAGTTCATCCTCCTGAATAAAATAGCATATTATTGCATACTGCCTGCCAGGTCTTCTTGGCACGCTACTGTTTGGCCATTTTGGGGGCTGTTTTATGTGGTTATTGCAACCAGCTGATAGTTCAGTATCTCTTTCTATTGCTTTATACTCTTAGCAAGCCACTTAGTTCACCATATAGTTACAGCTACTTTTGGACAATCTCATCTTGGCAACTCTAGGTTAATGAAAAGAGAAGCCGCTTAGGTAAGAGGCTTGCTTGCATACTTCCTCTAGAATGGTCTTCTGAAGTTGCAAATCTTCTGCTGGGGGAAAAAAAGTCTGCAAGGAGAAATTTTAATGGAGCTTAATTCCTCTCCTCATGCAAAAATTGCTAAGGGTTGAACAGGAGAAGACCCCTCAGACAAAATTGTTCTAGCAAATTAACTCAGCATTTCCACATTTAACTTTTCAACCTCTAAAAGACTGCTGAAACTTTTGTGCATTGATATTATTGTAACACCCTAGTGCTAGTTTGAATTTTTTTTTTTAATATAATTACTGGCCTAGGTTATAGTTGATCACTTTTCAAGATTTTCTTCTCTATATATTTTTGGAGAGATTCCTTGTGAAGTTTTATAGACTCTGTTTATTTTAATTTTCCTTGCTAGGTTGATTCTTTTATTTCCAGTTTCGGAGGGGAGTTTTTTTTCTTTTTTTTTCCCCTTTTTTAATTTGGTTGTAGTATGCCTGGGGATTGGATTAGTTTGCCTTATGCTTTCATTCTCAAAACTGTATATTGCGCATAGCAATCTGCAGCAATAAAATCCTTCCAATTGCTCTTCTACTCAACTTGAACTAAATTTGTATGGACATTATTAACTTCTACCCAGTCCATTCCTTCCTACAGTGGGTTGGTCATGACTCAGGCCATAATCCCAGAAGTTGAGTACAGATAGAGGATCTGTAAGATATGACTCTACTGGAGTACATCTATTGCACTTGCCCTTCAGCTACTTTTATAACTCTTACTGAGATTTCTCAAGACACCCTCCAAAACACAACTGACTTTAATGACTTCATTGGAACTGTCTTTTAGAATAAGTAAATGAAGTACCGGACATTGGTATTCATGGAAGATGCCCAGTATAAATAGAGAATTGGGATCCTTCGCTTGGTTGTTTTACCGAGTGCCTTGACACTTGGCTGTTTTACCAAAAAAGCATCAGTCTTCATTAGAATGGATTACTTGAAGACACAAGGAGTCATTCAGAAGCCCATTAAAGACAGCAAAGGATCTTGTCAGTATATTTGTAATAACATGTTGATATCCTTGTTCAGGAAAGCAGAAACTTTTTGTAAAGCCTGTCGTGACAGCTGTAACTCAAGGTGGGCAGATGCCTCCGGAGAGGCTGCATTTCTCCCCTCAACCCTCTCTCCCCAGGAAAAAAAACAGAAGAAGAAGCAAAGGTGAAAAAGTTTTGAAGGCACGTGTGCTTTTTCTCAGGTTCATGAAACAGTAACTTGCTTCACCAAAAGACCACTGCCAAAGAAATGTTTATTTTCTGCCAGACTTAGCAATCCTTTCCTCTGAATTATGGTACCTTGAGGTCAAAGATGGATAACAGTCACAAGGATGTGACAGTTTTAAGATCCAGTTTATTATTCTTGCAGCTTTATTTGAGCTGGAATAAGGGAGTTTTGTACCACTAGAATGTAGGTATTTCTATATATCTGCCTGCAAGAATACTCCCTTATATGCCTGGCAATTTGCAAGGTGTCAGACAATGAAAATCTATTATATGCAAGTTTGAGGGTTATTTTTAGAAATTTCCTAAAATTTTTGCAAGATTTATGTTTCCTGTTTTCCTTTGAGACCTGTAGTATTGGCTCACACTAGCACCCTGAGTCAGAAAGCAGATGCATAATGTCAGTCATGTGAAGAGCCCTACGGAAGTCACGGGTGCCACTGCAGAGGCTGCTGAGCTAGTGCCTAAATCATCTGACTTTACAGACAGTCCGATGTGAAGTCGCGCTTTTGAAAAACATGTGCCCCTGTGCAGGACTCAGCCTCTTTGTATGTTAAAACACTACATTAGAAAGGCAGAACTGACGGCTCTTTGGAGACAACCTGCACGATATGCTTTTGGCTTTGCTCCTGAGAGC
This sequence comes from Nothocercus julius, assembly GCA_013398735.1. Lineage (NCBI taxonomy): Eukaryota > Metazoa > Chordata > Aves > Tinamiformes > Tinamidae > Nothocercus > Nothocercus julius. The sequence continues at coordinate 4,222,945 of VZSV01000053.1, forward strand.
CATGACACTGGGGTCTCGAATCTCTATGTCTACCACAATGGATCTGCTGTACATCTGATACTGCTCCTGTTAAATATCAGTAGAAGGACTCAGACAGACCTACACGGGAACTGAACTGGGTTTCTAGTTATGAAATGGGAGAGTACATTTATAAGCACCAGCAAGTTTCTGCATGGCAGATGGTTTACATCACACTACTATCAGAGGTTAGTGGTAAATCCTGCACTGCATTTCATATAAGTTACCTAATGTGGCAGGAAGAAAGAGAAAGGAAGTCATTTAACTTCTTTTTTACTCTGAACCAGAGCTGAGCCATTGTGGGAGAAGAACAGTAACACACTGTGGGCTGAACAACCTGAGTTCTGTGGTTGTTGAAATCAAACTGCAATTTCCCTGAATACACTTCAGACAGAAGTCATAAAATCCTGCATGATGGTATTTGTTTATTGTAAAAAGCCAGGAAAAATAGGTTCACCTTTGGACACTTTTAAAGGTAAGGAACCATAAGGTGTGAAAGCATGCTGTCAGAAGTCTCATTAAGACATTATTTACTAGTTCAAAATGAATTTACATTGATCTTTTGAAACTATTGCTAACCACAAATGCATTAAAACTAAACAGTCTTCATTTACTGAGAAATAAATGTGTCAGCATAACCTTGACTTTTGTCCAATGCTGTTCCGGCTTTTAATTCACAGGGGCTCAGTGTTAAGCAGTTTATTGCTTGTTGTGCTAAAACACGCTAATTTAATTGCTAATATATTTCCTTCCAGCAGTCGTTTTCAAAATTGTTATCTCAAGAAAATATACATTTTTTAAAGAACTTGCTTCAAAATTGTAGCAGTGCTGTGACAGTCACTGAATTCTTTTCCTGCTACATGTTAGGTGTTGCTTAAAACTATTTTACAGAAGGGGCAGGTAAAATACACAGAAAGAAATTAAACAGTGTTACAAAGATTTGGAGTTTTGTAAAATGTGTATACACTCTCTAGCATTCAAATCAATACTTTAATGTTTGCATTGAAGCAAATGACATCTTTGTTAATGGTTCCAGAACATGGCCTAATGAATAAATGATTGTTATTTGTCTGATAACTTTATAATACGCATTTAAAATACCACTACCTATGCCTGATTCAAAAACAAATAAAGTTTACAGGTCATATCACAGTGATCTTTGGGCTAAGTTTCTGTTCCAGAAAAAATCTAAATCATCAAGAAAGTAAAGGGGAATTCCATATTTGATTCCTGCCAATGCCCACTATGGATTTGACACTGGCCCTGACTCTCAAGTGTGGTGAACAAAGAACAATAGCAAATTAAAGTAGCAGACTTTCCTTTTCCAACCCAAACCCTGCAAGGACTTGGAGGAAGCATTTTAATCAAAGGCTTTCACAGTCTCATCCTTCTACTTTTTTTCCTAAGTTAAAAATCATCCATTTTCCACTCCAGGTCTATCCTTACTTTGCTGCTGAGCCTTTTTCATTCCTCTTCATTACTGCTCTTTGGCTACGGACAGGAATCCTGGGAGCTGTATTTGCCTTCTTTGCCCAGAGCAGAGAAAATCCAAATCACTGGGGATGCTCCTGGCAGGAGAAGGTGCTCTGTGAGGGCACCCCAGAGATGGAGCTGCCCATTTTGTTGGCCAGAGCAAAGCAACCTGATCCCACACCGTTGAGGAAAGGTCTGCTTGGGCATAGAGAGCTATTCTGAGTTTCATGTGCCAAACGGATGCTCTTGAAAACCCAGACTCTTCAGTACTTTTGAAAGCCGCTGCTTCAATCTCTACACTCTATGAAAACTTCAAAAGTGGTCTTCGTCCAAGGAATTGTAAGGTCTAAAGTCTAGTGCAAGCCAGGGTGGAAACAGTGTAGGTGCAGAGTCAAGGTCAGTCTGGACTGATGAACGAAGACTTGCACAGTGACCAACATGAATCCTAGCACCTAAAACTTTTGAAATTAAATCTTCAGTCTAAACTGTGTGTGACAAAAACTCAGTACCTGTTGGGAGCAGCAGAAAAGCACCTCATATTGTCCAATATCCACCCCCAAGCAGGACCGGCTAGTATGTGAACGAAAGAATTCAGAGCACAGTAGATTTTCCACTTCAGCTGCTGCAAAAATTGTAAATGTAAATTGGGCCATATAAACAGCAGTGGATTCTACCTGACATATGAAGTAATTTTTCTGCTGAGTCTCAGCTGAATTGGATTGCCAGGTTGAGGCATGGCACTTAGACAGATCCAGAGTAGAGTTCAGAGAAGAGTAACATAAGCGACCTCATATTAAAAATTATCCTCTCAGGATCTTGAGGAAGAATTATAAGAACAGGATTGTTTACAATAGACAATAAGACTGGTGGAAGACACAATAACTCTCTCCAAGTCCATAAAAAAGCTGTTGCAAAGAAGACAATAGTCTCTTACTCTTTTTGTCACTGACCATGGAAAATAATCACAGCAGGAGAGAATCCTGTTAGACGTTAGAAAATGTTTGCTGGCAGGATTAGGTAGAAGCAGGAGATCAGATTGCCTAGAAATTTTAGGGAATTTTTGTCATTGGAGGTCCTCAGGAATAGGTTGAAACAATCTCTTCAAGACTGGAGGGGTTAGAGGGCAAAACTGTGTATTCTCAAATGCTATGATATTTATCACCATTGGTGGGTGGTTCTAGAACTAGTTAGCCACATTTTTAACATATCAAAACACGTTTTTCAAGATACAGCAGTTTTGCAATTGATACCTGTAACTTAAACATCTGTGGGAAAATCTTCAGTTACAGTACTTGAGACCTCAGAGTGTATACTCAGACTTGTAACATTTGTTCTTACTTCTCTCAAAAACCAGAAATTATATGTTTGCTCATTATTAATTTTAATTTATACACCAGCCTTCCTATAGTCCCTCAGAAGCTTGTGAAGGCAGGTGTGAATACAAAATTCATATTACTCAGAGTGTTGAAACACAGAAGGATAACTAATTGGAAATTACATTTTTGCCCAATTAAGAGATCATCATGGGTTATGAGGCCCAGGATTCTTTCATGCTTGGAAGTAGAGAAGAAAACAGTTGTAAAAGTTGCCAGGGGAATTACTATGTAAATTCTTGAAACCTGAGAGTTAATAAAATGCTAGTTGAAGAATACAACTTATTTATTTATATATTCCAAAGCTGACCCTGTTTTTTATACTGGGCAAAAACATTTTATCAAGTTTGGTGCTTTACCTGCATCCCCATATTTAAGCAAAAGGAGAATTCTGAGGAAAGGTAGTACTTATGATTATATTTTTATAATTCCGTGCTCCTTACATCACTAGACATAGCCAGATCATTACACGTTCTGCAAACAGGTCTGTGACAAAAAAGCAAGTGCAGCAATGAAAGACCTCTCTGAGCAGGTCTCCAGATGCCAGATATCTCAAATACTTTTCTTTTGTGAAAAGTTGGCTTGTAGCATCTAGCTATTCTTTGAAGTTACTCCTAGTTACAGGGTAGAAGGCTGTAACAGTTAAGACCTATAGTGCAGGGAAAAAGGAGCAAAAAGAAGCAGAGCTCAGCACATCCTGCAAAAGTAATTCCTGTATTAAGAAAAACATTTCATATTCTGTATTATAAATCTACAACAAGACTCTTCCTTTCAATAAGGGGTGGCTCTTGGGGTCAGTGGATCTATCTGTGTACTAAACAATGCTAAAATAGTAATAATTGCTCATGTCTTCATGGCAGTTAACTGTCCTCCCTTCGTTCTCTTTCTGTTTTCTAGCACAGCTGTAGCTGGCAACACTGTTTTCATCACCCTAAGTCACAGAGAAATATTTTGCAGCTGTCAGAAATGTGCTAAAAATCTTCACTTGTTAGCATATGATCATTCAATTAAGAGAATAAATAGTGACCCAGAGGTTGATTAGAACTGGCTTTGCTTCCCACATTTCCACAATTTAAAATGGAAGTAATAGAGGAAATGTGGTGCAGAGACTGCTCAAATATTCCCTGCTAATGGTTGAAATGCTTAAGTATTGTCTACATAGAGCTAATATAAACCAAAGTGGTTTATTGCCACCATTTTGTGATTCATGGCTCACATTATGACTTTATTTTGAAATGGCTGCATTAAAAATTAATGTGTGGTGAAGGAAGAATGCACAACAAGTTACAGCGATCAGGTTCTATCGCGGGCAAGGCCACTCAGTGATTTATTTCTCATAATCTACTGAAACAGGCATTTCTGTGCTGCGTTCGTTTGGATGCTGCAGGATGCAGAATATTATAGTAGAACTTACAGGTGAGGCAGTCATGCATTTATATCCAGCTGCCAGTGCTCTACACTGTAAGGGTTTGGGGCTTGGGTCTTTTTAAGACCCGAGTAGTTTAGAACAAAATATGAATAATTTATAATGAATGTTCTCAGCATTGATTAGTGTTCTTTTGCAGCAGAATGCCTTTCTGATAATGTTTCATTCCTTTAATGTCTCATGAAAACTCAGAGAACCTGTTAGTGCACAGCTGAATGGAAAAAGTCAGCTTTCATTTTTATCAGGTATATAATGGAGGGTACATATCAATACCTTTTTTTCCTCTCCCAGGTATGTATAGCATTAACATAAAATCAAAAGAACGGATTCAGAGACAAGTTAACAGACCAGCGGAATAATTTCTCCTGCTGCACTCCAGGAAGCTGCTCTCCAGTAGTACGTGCTGGGACTATGTCCCCCCTCTCTTGCACCTGCAGAAGCATCCTGTCTGCCCAGTTCTGCCCGCTTCCCTACGGGACCATGCTGGGCCACTTCTGTGGCACTCTTCCCGTCATCAGCATCATTAAACGACTCACCATCACTTCATAAATTAATAGACCCACATGGGAAAATGGAGAGGAAGAAAAGTTGTTGAGAGCAATAAAGAATGTCAGTGGTTGGGAGATGAGAATTGAACCCTGGAGGCCTCGCATCTGCAAATACAGTCCCTTTTTCAGAGGTTGCAAAATGATCTAGCTTTGACAAGTTACACCTTCTGAGAGGCTTAATTTAGTTTAAGTCAAATAAGTACATGTATATGTATATATAGTTTTAGAAATACATGTTTTAATAATATGCAAGGGATTGGAAAAAACAATTCCTCCTCACTTCTGAATATTGTTCCTGTAGATTGACTTGACCATTTCCTGCAGGTTATAACTCTAAGTCATTTTGTACATGAAATTCATCTGTGAAAGGAGAGTATTTTTCTACTGGTAATATAAATGACATTAATTTCAAGTATTTTTATAAGACTTCTCGATACTAATGTTTCATTCTAAGAAAGCATAGAGTCCAGTTTTAAAGCAGATGAAATCATTATCAGCTCTGAATTTGAATGTAAAACTTTTCAGAGAGTCAGGCATTAGGCTCCTTTGTTGTAGTTTCTGTTTTGTTTTGAGTTCATTATAAAATACAGTCAGGGTCATAAGCAATATTCAGGGTTTCAAACAGAGTCAGACTCCAGATATGCTTTTATTTCGAGAGTGTGGTCGCCTAATTTAAACACATTTAAAACTTCTCTTCCTTGTTTTGGAGTATAAAAATGGAAAAGCTTTCACAGAACTAAGACCATTTTGCAACTAGAAAGAATATGCCCTTTGGGATATAGTATATATCCTTCATGTTGACTGACTTCAGACCTCTAAGTTATTTGTCTTAACTTTACTGCTTGTCCTTTTTCAGCTGAATACTCCAATAAACACAGTGTTCAGACCAACAATCAAGTTGTTTTCTTTGTACATCACTTTATGGCTGAAAGGATGCATTTCTAGAGGCTGTTTCTGAGATTCTCCCCTGCATAGGGAGATTCCTTCTAATGTATACAGCTTTCAAATAAAGAATCTCCTTTATAGGCACCCAAATAATTACAGTTATACTGGTTATCATATTATCAGCAAATGTACGGCATACTTGACTAGAAGAAACCAGCTAAAAGACATGGGGGAAACAATTGCTCTAATACATTTTAATATTCAGATTTTGACACAGGAAGGCATTAAGAAGACTTCCACAATTGAAACAGCCACTGACAGGTTCAAGGAGTGTACAGAGCAAAAGACACTTAAGCAAAATTGTGTATTAGATTTGATCTTTTGGGAAATAAAGTTCTTACATTTTGTCTCTCCACTTCGCTAGCTAGATCATATACTGGTCTCCTGTAATGTCATTATCATTATTAATAATACATTCATGCAAAGCTATGAAGGAAATCTCTACTTTTGCAAGCACCTTGCTATGTCCAGGGCTCGGACCCCTGCACCGCATGAGCCAGCTCAACTCCAACCTCATCTCCCACCGCTTATGGTGGGGAGGACTGATGCAAGAAGTCCTACATCTCCATATAGCCAGGAAGATCAACGGGCTGACTATCCTCCTCCAGCTCCTCCGAGCCAGGGAAGCCAGCTCTGGGAGATACGCTTCCCACATCTAACCTGAGAGACAGCAAGTTTCTTTTAATCCCCCCATTTTACATGGCATGTTGAGACAGAGTCACACCTCAGGTTGGAGGCCAATCACTGCTTATCACCAGCCAGCATCCTCCTGCCAAGCACGCAGTAGCCCACAGTTGGCACCACATTTCCAGTTCTAATTCCAGAGTACTTTAGTGCTCATAGGAAATTCTTCATAACATTCCCTTTGCTCTAATATTCAATTAGCTTTCAAACGAGTGAAGAGCCGGGAGGAGCTGAGATGGCCATTTTACCAACTACTGTACCATCACAAAGAGTTCACAGACAGCTGTTTCAAAGTAATTGAAGTCATAATGTGCAGAAAAATTACTTTTCTAATGGTTGCCTTGAAGATTTATTTTTTTTTAATGTAATTAAAAAGTAGATTTAGAAATATGCTCGGCAACCCAAAAGATTAAATATTAATATGGTGCATAATTAATAAATGATACATCTCTTGATTACTAATGGGTTATTGACTCTAAAAGCCTAACATTATGGAATATTAGGGCAAACAAAGGCTTTGGGGGAATATCTGTAAGTTTCTAGGATGAAGCTGTATCTTTGTCCTTCTGAAAAGTTGAACACCTTTTTCATCACTCTCTAAATGGCTGAAAAATAGCATTAGAAAGTTGTTTAGAAGTTTAGAAAGTTGTTTGCTTACTATTTTGTTGTTCCAATGGACTCCTACCCAACACATTCTTCTAACAGTCAAAATTCTGCCCGAAGAAGGCATTTGTCTTAGTATAGAATTTTATCTCATTACCAATATTGCTGTCACCTCGTTCCTTTCAAAAGTATTACAATGCTTTGCTGAAGTCAGATATCACTCTAGTGTTTTATTATCTCTGAAGCAAAGAGAAATTGAGAGAGTGATGAAATATCATCAAAAAAAATGACAGCAAGCAAACTTTCAAACAATCAAAGTTAAGCAATTTTGAAAGATCACACTTATTTTCACGAGAAATTACAGGAGAATGAGAGGAGCATTAATGACTTCATGTGTTAAAATTGCAGGTATTGTCTGTCTCAAGTACCAAACTTGTTTCAGGATAGTTCCTGGGTGAGATCATGCTGCTAGCTGGCCTTCTTTGTACGCTTAAATCTGAGGATGTACAAATTTGTTTGGAAGATTCCCTTTATTACAGAAGATGACGAGAATTAATGGAAACATAAGCAAGCATTAAAACCCAGCACTTTTATCCCATTTGTACTCAGGAAGAGAGACCAATTGAAGCTAATGATGTCTTCCAGCTCAACAGCATGTTTCGCTTAAAAGAACAAGAACTGCTGTAGTTTGCAATCATTAAAATCTCAGTGTTCATATCCAAAAATGCCGAAACAGAGATTTGTCTGTTCTCTAAAGACAGTTCCCTACTGCGAAGGAACCATGGGCATCAGAGGCGGTTTCACGTCTGAGCATCACTGTAGGTTTCCCGCCTGACCTCAGGCAAGGGGGCAGAAGCCGGAGGGTTTCTCTGGAGCTCAGCAGTTCCCAGGGGGGTCCTGAGAGCCCAAACCTCACCCAGGGCTCATCTCACGCACTTGTGTCCATCTCATGATGGCAGCAACCCCTCAGGAGTGCTTTGTCCAATGACTTTGCCCAGGCATCCCCCTCTGCAAGTGGTTGTTCTTACTTTAAAGTATCTTCCCCATCCTTATTGGATCAAATCCTACTTTTTTCTTAAGATTTTTTATTTCATCAAGATCATTCTCAGTTTTAATTCTGACTTCTAAGCATACTCACAGCCTCTCCCACCTTATCAGCTGCAAATTTAATCCTCTTTAGGGGGGATTACATACTCATCTCTGCTTAGGACCCATTAACTTCAATTAGAATATGGACCCTTTTATTCAGTTGTTTGCTGTATTTTTTTACTTCACATCTTAGCTGGCCCAGACTTAAATACATCACAACAAAAAGATAAAACTCTACTTGGATAAGTCACAGAGTTTTGAGAGGGATTCAAAGCACTATGCGAGTACATATGTATATATAGTAACGCATGAATAAGTAAAGCACACTGCCTAAACACAAGTGTTTAAATACAAAAAGGTAAAAAGAGCTTAAAATGAAATTCTCTTGCACAATGATCAGATGGAAATTGCTTCCATGGTATTCCTAGCCTAGGAGGCTTTTAGGTAAAACTCCTAACCATATTGATATGCTATTAATACTCAGTTTAACCCACAACTAAAAAATTCATTGTCCTTTAAATTTTTGATATATACAGTGCTATTATCACTTCAAGAAGCAACATGCACAAAATCTGTCCTTTCAATCCGTTCGTTCCTATGATAGACTCAAATCTTTCATTCAAAACACTAAGTCTCCAGTTACAGTCTGTGCTACTTATAAATAGAAAAATTACCCTTTGGAAGTTGAAACAGCGGAAATAATTAATAAAAGTCAGTTTTCAGATCCAGACTCTTTTTTGTGTGTTATCAGTTTTTTTGTGTTTATCCACTAAAAGATCATTCCTGAAAGAAGACGGTGATTGCCTACCAGCTAGATTTGTAGCAGAATGTAAATTGCATACTTATAAGCAATGCTAATTTATGAGTGATAGAAAGTGCCTAAATCTAGCAGGTTATTTATGCTAGGGGAGCACTGGGCCACACTCATCTCTTAGATTTTCAAATTTTCAGGTCTTGTCAAAATAGCAGACATTAAGATGATGAACTACCTTACAGTCTTTTGCACCAAAAAAAAAAAAAAGAAAAAAGAAAAGATAATTTTAACTATTTAACTATATTTGACTATTCCTTTATACATTAAGTTGCATCAGTTTTGTGTTTCAAAGATATTGTGGAAGCTAAATGAAAAAAATGTTCTATACTGTTATGCCAAGAATATGTAGAGGTAAACCTGTTTCTATGAACTATGTGACATGATTTGCTTTAAAAATAATAATGAATGGAAAAAGAGTATTTCTGTAAATTTTTGATATATTACAATGCAATTGTTCTAATGTACAGTAGGAATATTTATTTCTGAGTTTCTATCTGGAACATCTGACATACAGGTTCAAATAGAGAGAGACTTGATACGATTTGAATTTTGTTTTGGGTAAATCTCCTTGACTTTCCTAACAATCATCTTGCAGAACGTAGAGAAATTATAGTACCGCATTTCCAAGTAGATTTATTTTTATAATTTATTTTCATAGTTGTTCTTACTCATTCTTCAAATTAATGTTATAACACTGGATAAACTTTATGCTTTTTACTATTGGGACGGCAAACCCAGTTTTTCCCTGCAGTAGATAGAGGTGAGTCCCAGCCACTAAGCAAGCTGCATCTCCAACTTTACAGCGCAAATGCATCACCAGTTTTGCCACTGTATCCTTCACTGCTCTTCCACAGTTTTCTGTCATCTTCTCTTCCCCCTGAAGAGAGGGGTATGGATGAGGAATTCTAATGTTTACCCCAACTGCATTTGCTCTACTGAGTTTCAGAAAAAAAAATATATATATATCATTATATTGAACAGCTGCATTTTATCCTGAAGAACAGTTTTGAGGGAGCTGCATTTGGAATGGCCTCTGGCTTTTCTACCATGTATGGAAAACTCAGAGCAGTGAGTTGGCTCTGACACCCAAGCTGGCAAAAGAGGAATACTTCCCATCTCAAGGGAGGCTTCTGACCCATCTTCCTTTTCACAATTCCACCAATATCCCAGCCACAAGATGACACAGTCTGTCTCTGCTCCAGTAAGACCACTTTCCTTTACCCTTTTAGCAAGGTAGCAATGCCACAGGAACAGACCAGGCAAAAAAAACAAATAGTGTAAGCATAAAAGGGTGTATTATATAGAAAAATGTTGCAAATATGCAAATATAATAATAAGAAAATATCCCTTGGAACTCTAAGGGGATATAACAATAAAACAAAACAAGCATGTGCTGGAAATTAAATCTCTCAGCTGTATTGATTGCTAATGGCCTTTTTTTAAAATTTCAACCTTATTTACTATGTAGAGATAAGAGCTGACTCTGAGCACTTTGCCTGATTCAGAAACTCATATAAGAAATCTAAAGATCACTCAAATTAAGAGGAGATGGCGAACTGCTCCCCTGGGTTATGCAGAAGAATATTTTATTTGCCCCCATTAGAGTAGAAAAATAGCACAGAAGAGTTTTAGTCCAACCAGAGATACCATTCCACAAAAAGTGGCAGCTGCTTTCGTTTTTCTTAAGGAGCATGGAAAAATATGTTTGTTTCCATTAGCACTACACTTTCTTCTGATGGTTTTTCTGTTGTTTTATAATTGTCATTCTGCAAATTCTAGATAGCAAAGTATTTGTTCACGTTTAAATGAAGGAAGTTTTTGTCAGAGTAAGAATGTCCTGAATCTCAAAACACAAAGCAATGCCTTTGAGCAGAAAAATACAATATTCACTCTCTTTATAAACAAATTGCATGGTCCTGTAAGATTAATTGCACAGTGGAAGGTACTGACAGAACATTTGACTAACCAGCACTGATTGAAGGATTGTATTAACTATATTTTAGTTTTATATTCCCTGTGTGACTTGGCATCACAAATATAGCTGTCATAGATAGCAACAGAGCAAGAAGTGGCTGTTCTTTCATTATTTTGAACTTTCCCAGCAGGATTCACCACTTTGGCTTTTTTGAGCAGCTTGTGGTTTGGAGCATGCAGGCAGTATGCGTTATGTGCTAGCTTGCATATTTCTACCTTAAATAGGTGGTGTAACTCTAAAAGACTGAGCAGACCTGTTTGCAAAATATGAGTCACTTCAGACCTCAGCATGAAACCTCAAACCAAACTTTAAGATTAGAACTGGTTCAGAAAAATACTTTTGTCTTCCATCTCTGTGGAGAATAGAGTTTATGGAACGAGGCCAGCACCTTGGTACAGGATTTAAAAAAAAAAATGCCTTTTTTTTTTTTTTTTTCCTTCCATCACTGTGACAGAATATTGCTCAAAAGCAGACTGAAAAGCAAACACTTTTTTGGAAGATATGAATATTATCAGCATGGAGGGGTCTTAAGGGATGTAGGAAAAGCCTCAAACTAAAAAGAAGAGTACATCCAACAAGTTTTGTCTGAGGAAAGATGTCAAGCCCCCTGATCTGAATCGCCTGTTTCCCAGAGCTAGAGGGACAGCAGGACCATGGCAGAGCACCGTTGTGCTGCCCAGGTTTCCTTCCACGGGCCACCAAGCTGAAGGATCTCAGCACAGTCCTGCAGGAACCTCAGGAGAGAAGCAGGCATGGAGGCAAGGCTGCAGCCTGGACTCCACAAACAACCCTGGTATGCAACTAAGGTGACAGTCAAGATGACTGTAGCTGATTCAAAACCTCTGGAACATAATGACAGCCTTAAATGAGAGCCTTAAAGGAGAGACTGGCTGATTCTCATGTCTGGAAATAGTCTCCACTATGTCCTGGGGCGTACTGAGGCCTTCTTATAGAGGTGGTCCCCCTGCTCAGGTTCTGCATTCAGTTATAAAAATAAGAAAAAAAAAAAAAGTTTTGAATCATAATCATAACTCTCCTCTTCAGCATTTTAGTTACTGCACAGGAAGCGTCAATCTCAGATTTTTTTCAGTACACTGGAAAAATTCTCCCTAGATGAATCAACGAAGGCTAAATGCCTTTTCTAAATAGAATCTCATAACTAAGTACTTTCCACCATGTTGAGAGTTTCATGGCACAGCCAGTGTAATCCAGCAGGGCTCTGAAATAAATGGAGCAAAAATGCAGATTTGTCCAAGTTCCTTACAGATTTTTGGTTTGATCTTTTTAGTGTTCTTCATCTGATAGGTTACAGAATGTAATGCCTGGTATCCAACTGTGTTAATTTGCTTCCTCTTTCACAAGTCGAAGAAGGAGAAAAGAAGGAGGGAGAGAGAGATCATTTTTACAGTATTTTTAACATGTCTAGAAATATTTTAAGGAAAAGCTAAAAGAAAGCAAAACCCTCACTGGCATTACTTAACACACATGTTTAAGCAGAACCCATTCCAATAGCTATAAATACCTGTTTATACTCAAATAAGGCAAAAATACTATTTGAAGAGAAATCAGAAAAAAGAAAAAAAAAAAGAATTTTTTTGTGCTCTACCACAGACACATTCCTCCATGCCCTTAGCTGGCAGAGGTTTCAAGAAGACAGCAAGACTAAATTGTGTTCTGCAGGGTAGCTCCATAGAAAAGAAGTTATTTCTTCCAAAGCGGCTGGCAGGATTGCATTATGATTTCTCAAGCACCTCCCAATTTGTTAGGTCCTGGAACGGCTTTCGGCATTTCAGCCCCACAGCCTGAAGTAATCAGCAATTCCTCTGTGGGCACAAAGTGGACTTTAGCCAGAGTTTGAAGAGACTGGTCAGCTGGGTCTATCAGTTCCAAAAGACCACACCATACCTGTTCTGACACAGTCACAGTACTCGTTTATATCACTGTGCTCACTTGAAATCAAGGAGTCACAACCCTGAAATACTTTAGTTTAAAGCAGGAATGTCATTCCAGGCCAGTAATAAATTGAAGAAACTGGGGAACTCTTGTATTGCTGAGCCACAATCACCCTGAGAAGTGCAGCAATGAATTGTGCAGGGGCAGTTCTGTAACCTGCCCTGGCTGTCCTCGTCTGACTGTTATCTGTCTGCGGAAGCAGAGGGACAGTGAAGTTCCTTCTGCAAAACAACGTGAGTAGCCGACTGGCATAAAAGAAATTGGGACTTTCGGTTTTCAAACCAGACAGCAAACATTTTACATAGTATTCAGGGCTTACAATTACTACTGGTTAAGGAGGCAGAAGCTATAGGAACATGCTGCCATCTGTACAAGTGAACATCTTGAAGTATTTACCTAATGAGCAAAGGTTTTACGTGTGATAGACTAGAGGCAGCTCTCCTTAAAACGCACGCTATTCTCCTCCCCTGCAAACACCTCTGAGTGCTGGAATATATTCTTTTAGATTAAAGAAATTGGTCCATTTGACTTTGTTTTGAAAACAAAAACAAAACAAAACAAACAAACAAACAAAAAAGCTTTTTGAATAGCCTGGAAAACTTTCTATTAGATAACTTTTTTTTTTTTTTTTTCCCCAGACCAGTCACCAAACTAAAAAAAATCCCATCCTTGATACAATTCTACCAGACTTTCAGTTCAGCTGTACACTGAGCCCTGTTTTGTTCATCTTCCTCCACAAGATGCAGGGTGGGCACCAGAACACCGCCTCTCCTGGGTCCTGGGGACACACAAAACAGTTTTCCTGCTTGCGCATTGTCATTACAGATTAATCTCTCAATAATTATCACATAGTAACTTCCCATCCTGTCTATGCACATCTTATTTAATAGTCTTTGCTTTTCAACAGCAACTGAACAGCTGACAGTGCACTGAAAGCACAGTCTGGACTGTGTTTTCTCCTTTGAAGTTTTCACTGATATGGCACAGCCTGACGCTTTCAGGCAGCATTTGTGCTCTCCTCACTATTGCACCACATCCACTGCGTCTGGTCAGTGCAGACACTCCAAGGCATCCCCTGAGACCAAGGCTGTCTGTGTTCAACACTCCTATGCGGTAGGACTATATAGGAGTCTCCCTGCCCTTTTAGCCTATCTCGTAGCTGAACCACACTGATCTATATATGCAGTCACCTTACTCACTTAAAAAGATTGACACTCTTTCTTAGTGCCCTGTAGGAACTGTGTCCAATATAAAGGCTGGACTCGGTCCTTAACTTTTATCAAATTATTCTCATCAATGTCTTTTTAGCACGTATCATCATGTGCTACAAACTGTCCTGCGCTGAAAGGAAGAGGGGGGAAGCAAATATGTGGCTCTTTGCTCTTCTTGTTAATCACAGAATGACACCAAAAGGCCAAGAGAAGAAATGCAGGCACGCAATGTGAATTAAACTCTTTCAGAAAGACGGCACCCGGTTAGCAGAGAAAAGCTTTGGTTCAGTTCTGCTGAACACCATCCAAGACTGCTGAACACCATCCATCTGCGCACACCATCCAAGACTGCTCTACAGACTTGGTCCATCTGCAAGCCAGCAAAAAGCGAAGTAAACCGTTCCCTGTGCATGTATGGAGAAGAAACTTCATTTAGCTTCTCCGTAAAATTTGAATCAAAACACCCTGAGTTTCAGAATTTCTAGTTTTAGCATTATCAGATGTATAAGCCTGTAACAGCAGAATCAAAGGGAACAGTCAAAAGAGAGCATGTTGAGCAAAGTGGAAACTGGTGTGACGGCAGCAAAAAGGAGGAAAAAGAGAAAATATTGTGAAAGATGTAGATTCCAATTTGGGGGGGAGGGGAATCTTCAAATCCCTGCACATTTGGAAGGGAAAAAAATAAAAAATAAAAAATCTACATGATTGATAGAAATCAGACACCAAAATAGCTTGCAGGCTACTCAAACAAAAACCAATATCTTGAAGATGCCAAGCTATTTCAGACTCCATGACTTGGGGGAAAAAAAAAATCAAATTCCTAAAAAATCCACTCATCCCAGGAAAATGAATTCTGGGTTTGGGGGTTCCATAGATCTGAAAAAGGGAGGTACAAGGGAACATGCCTCTGAGCAGATTAAGACCTAATCTGGAGGAATTATGCTGCTGCGGTATCAGAGTGCAACGCAGAACCAGGGATGATCAAAGAAGGCCCAGCCGCCCACAAGATTCCCTCCACTAACTCTTCTCACTCACTTGGAAACCAGCCAAGGACTGAGCTATCAAGCCCCAGGGGACAAGTCTGTCAGAATATTTAGGATGCGGCTTTGGTAGCTAGCAAAATAGTAGAATAGACTAACCCCCTAGACAAGACTCATGAGGAGGCTTCCTGTATGTCTACAACTTACTACCCACACAATGATATACTTATTTATTAACCCTCACTGTTCCTATCGATATATTGTTAAGCAATATACTTTTGACTGAGAACAAACAGATTTCACTCGGACTTTCCCAGAGACAAATGAGAGACAATGTCAAGTGTAATACCAAATACTCCTCCCTATTACAGAGCACACATTCTCCTCAGAGCTTTGGCTCTAACCACTCCTGCAAAACTGTGCTGATGCCGAAGTCCTTAAATCGCAGCATGTGATTTTGGGGAGGCAGGTACTGTTTGTCAGCAGAGATGCTGGCACACGGCAGCTCGGCTTGCCTGAGCCCTGGCTTCACCAGATGTGCTTTCCTGAGGTGCTGCCTTGCCAGAAAGCGAGCAGGTGTGATGTAAGCCATGATAATTAAGGGTGTTACTTTAAAAGTAGGCAGGGTATGGTTAAGCAAAGTCAACACCAGAGAATGAGTTTTAAAGGCAAAGTAAGATGGTAAGAGAAATAGTAGGAAATTAAGCGGGAGATAACTTTTCTGTGTGTTCTTCTCATTCCTGTGGCATAATGCAAGTTACATCCTTTATCTTTAATTTCTGCAGTTTGTAGTTTCTTGTTTCCTCAAGCTCAAAGAAGTGATATTTTTGATTACCCTCTGATGCTATAAACCTGAAGTATCCCAGCTGAAGCACGGATATGTTAGAGGAGGGCAAAGTCACTGGAAATATAGAGCCCTGTTGCTGTGCCTGGTGTCTCTCACTGAAGATCCAAAAGACTTGGGTAAAAAAAATTGTGCTTTATTGTAGATAGAAATTTGCCTACTTCATCTGTTATGCTAGGAGTGGCGTTCAAAAGCTACCCAGTGAATAAAAGTAGCTCAGATTAATGTAGAGCATAGGTCGGCATTATCCAATACAAAAGGACAAGCAGTAAGTATGGAGGGGGTAAAGAAGGAGGGGAATTAACACCAGTTTAAAAAATGTCAAGATGAGGCAGCTCTAAATTTAAAAGGAACTAAAGGTTAGGGTCTTTGCTTGATTCACTGTTATTTGATACCTACAGGAAATTAAACCACAGGAGCTCAGGTCAAAAACATTAATAAAAGCAAGGGAATTCAGAAGTTTGGAAAAAATGTTATGATACTTTAATGTCGTTTCCCAGTTACAGCGGGTTTCAGAACAGTGTACCACATTGTGTCCCATACCGTATAAGCTGAAACACTTAGTGTGAGATGTGGATTTCAGTTTTATCACCGAATTTTGCAGTTTTGGCTGTCTCTAAGTCATATTAAAGTATTACTCACATGCAGTTGTTACGCAGTTTAATCTGAACAATACAGGGTATAGACACTGCACCATATGTTAAAAATTGTGGCAACTCTGTAGGACACAGCTGATCATGTTTGAAGTTGACATCCTTTGGTTTGGGTGAGGAGCTGTGGTAAGCAGCTTGCTGCCTTCAGTGGAAAATAAATGTTAAGATGCTGGAACAGAAGAGAGGATATGTTTCCTTGAATAGCTGCTTTAGCTGACTGCCTTGCATTGGCCAAAAGCAGAATTCATAGTCTAACTCATAACATAAACTTTATGAATAAGAGAGATAAACAGTCTAAGCTGGCACAAATGAGGTTGTTCATCTTAAAAATGCCTGTTCTATAAGCTACACAGTTTTAAACAATGTTTTGTTTCAGAGTAGGTGGAGCAAGAGGGCCCCCTTTTCCATGTAGTTCTCTTTGTAGCCTTGAGGGAAGCCCTGGACTTCTTATTCTACTCTGGGTCTGCTCCATGGCTCTCTTGTGGGCGCATAAAAGTTCATGCGCTTCATTCCTCATGTGAGCTCTATTGTCCCTTTCCCACCACTTAAAGCTATAAGTTTATATCACTGTAAGGGCATGCCCTTAATGGAAATCTTTGTCGGCAGCAGTGCAGTGCAAGCGCTCACATTGCTGGAAACAGGCAGGAGAGGAAAGATAACCTCCCCCCAGAAAAACAAAAACAGCGAGAGCAAAACCTAACTAAACTATATGACAGTGAATCATAACTCTGATCCAGTTACAAAGTTATCCAGCAAAACGTTTACTTGAGGCACAGTGTATGTTCCCCACAGATAATAATTCATCAAAATCATTTATGTGAGGTGCTTTGCTCTAAAGCAGTCCTACTTCTGTCTTGAATTAAGCATTCTAAAAGTCCTGGTGAAGACTAAATAGATGACATTAATTTAATTAGAGGAGAGAAAAAAAAAAAAAAGACATCATCAGTGGTGGCCACTGATAGGACTAGAGGAGACGGCCACAAACTGAAGCACCAAAAGTTCCACAGGAACTTGAGGAAAAATTTCTTAACAGAGAGGGTGACAGAGCCCTGGCACAGGCTGCCCAGGGAGGCTGTGGAGTCTCCTTCTCTGGAGATCTTCCAAACCTGCTTGGACGCAGTCCTGAGCCACCTGCTGTAGGTGTAGGCTGCGTGTGCAGCGGGGTTGGACTAGATGATCTCTAGAGGTCCCTTCCAAACTTAAGGATTCTATGATTCTATGATCTTCCACATAAAGACTTTCTTCAGGTGTGTACAACGCCCTTCACTCTGTATTTAGTTGTTGGGTTACAGGTTGATGATGCAGAGCTTTTAGATGTACTTCTGCACCAGAGAATGCTATTGTCTCATATGTTTAAGAGACTTGGTCTACTACTCTTACTGTAGTAACTCCGCTCCACTTCATTACCTGAAGGATGAGCTGTGTGCACCAGCATCAATGGTCATGGTCAAAAAGCTAAATGAATCAGCATCGTTTCCTCACATCCTGATCTGTGCCTGTAACCAAGACCAAAAACTCAGGCTGCTTTGGTTTGGGACCCTTATTTGAACCAAGCTTCCTGAGCATCTGGTGTTATCTGAGCTTCCTTAGAAAAATAAATAAATAACTAAAAACCCTCCCAAGAGACACGTCTGTTGCCAGTGCTGCACAGACACTTTGGATCCAAACAGGAAGCACATTGACCAAAGTCTGGCCGTGAGAAGTAGGCCTTTGCAGAACATAAGATTTTGATCTGTAGCCGGCCTTGCTAGACCACAGCTGCTCCAAGGATGATAACCTCACCATGAATGGCTCACGCAGTTCAGTCATAGAAGACCACATACTCCAAATGTTCACTGCCCACAACACAGGCCCAGAGTTGGCCAAAAATATGTGTTGACATTGGTGGAAAGCACATCTTAATCATCAGAGATGTATTGCTCACACTTTTGCCATTTGAAAGATTCTGCTACACAAACTTCCTAGTAAAGCAAGTGCTGGGACTGACCACATGTCTGTTCACCTCCCTCCAGTGCATGGTAAGAACTAAACAACCTGTCCGAATGTGAAAACCAAAAAGAACTTGCCATATTTAAATTTATAATTCATTGGCAAAGCATTCTCTGTTTTGTCAAGGTATAAGAAAAATGATTATGCTCTCAGCTATCCTGAAATAATTAAAAGGTCATCAATTTGCTGTCACAGTACTGATATGGTCTAATTGCATTCTAAAAATATATTGAACAGGCTATCAAAGGAAGATTATATTGCTGAGATGTGTTATTGTTTTAACAACAAACTAATGTCTATTGAGTAGGAGGGTATGAAAATATTATCTGAGCATGCTTTTAGATGAGTAAAGCTGATACAAATCTAAATCTGTTATACAGCAGCATTATCTGAACTTTCCAGTCAGAGAAATGTACTCAGAAATGAGGAAGAAAAGAAATCATAGTTGGAAGGCCATTATTTTCACATTGTTCTTCTCCAGAACTCTGGCAAAATTAGAGTAAGTGTAACAATGCTGCCAATTAATCAGTAGGTCTTTTCTAATGAATAAAGTTTATTTTTTAAAACAGCTTTTTAAAGACAGAAGAAGGGAGAGGGGAGGAGAACCTGATAGCTGGGTAAAATACATGGACTTGGAGCCATAACGTTATTATCCATGGGCATAACCACCCTGTGTCCCATGAAGATATTTAAATTTATACAAGCTATGGATCTTGCATATCAGGAATCTGCATGAAACAACACATATAAATTACTGCTATATAAGAAGTATTAATCTTGTCTTTTGAGTTTTTTCCTCCTACTTTTTAGAAAACCTCTGCAGATTTGGAAAATTAATAACACTTTCACTACTATCAAGAGAGATCTGTTTGGCTTGCTGATTACCTGTGCTGTGGTCTAGCCAGTTTTATGGCTGGACAGTTCTCCTGGTGTACATAAGATATTAGAAATATGTAAATAATAATTTCAGTAGCGTTTACAATACTGAGGATAGATAGCTCAAATGTGCTCCCACAGATCAGATTGTAAACCCAAATTTCAGCAGTCCTGATCTACAAGCATGAAAACTTCTCTGGAAAGACACAAAACTGTTCTCTTACAATTTCATACGCATGAACACACACAAAAATTAAGAATGAATAGGTTATTTAAAAATACATATACTAGTTAAAAAAATCCTTGTAACATTCCCCAGCTATGTTTTTTGCTGCTAGGTACATTTCTCAGGAACTATCTTCAAAATGTTTGAATGTCACTGCATGTATTTTAGGAATACTCAGCAAAAGACGTTGTTTAGGTTTAACTCCCATGCTCAAGCCAAATTATATCCAACTGATTTACTTCCTAGATTACTCTGCCAGAGAATCTTCAGTCAAAATCATAGGATGAAGCTCAAGAAATGGATTTTACTTTCTGACATCAAAGGTAAAGATATTCATCCTCCTGTCAAAGCAGGATGTCATAGGAAGGTGAGTGAGATGAAGAAAGAGGAAGGACCAGTAAAGTGAAGGATTGAATACAAGAGTATAGAGAGACCATCCCGAGTACCCATTTATCTGAAGTTAGTCTGTACGCATGATGAAAGGAGGATGTTCCCTCTGCTCTTCATCATGACGAAAGAGGATACAGAAACAATAGAAAAAGAAAAAAAATCCTCCAGGCTTGAGAATTTGTCACTCAGCTTAGTTGCAGCACACAGAAAGATTAGTCTGCCACATAAATTTTGCAGAATTTATGCAACGGGACAAAAAGAAGGCAGCTCCAGAGTAATGGAATTAGTCAAGGATCCATGATGCTCTAGGGAATTTTGGTGCCCTTCTCAAGAGGAATGCCATTCCTCAGAAAATGTCATATCAAAATCATCCACTGTAGGCAGCAGGACATCTGAAATCTGCCAACAAAAGACTGGCATCCGCAACTTACACGAGGATGCTTAAGGCAAGAACGACCTCCTTGTCAAAGGCTAGTAGCAAACAGATAGCTTAAGAGCACAGACAGCCACCCGGGGGAGAGGCAGAAGCAGCCCAAACAGGAGTTTCCCTGTAGCAAGCCAAAAGTCAACTGCAGAGACCAAGTGACACCACTGGCACTGTGTCCTCCTATCGTTGATAGTACTATGGCACTTGGAGCAGAGATTCCAAGACCTGTTTATGCCTGTGGGTGTGCCAAGAGCATATGTCCTCGGTTGTCACTTAGAATAGAGTAGAAAGCTGCAGTGTTATTGGGAGAGAAGTTCTCCTGTGCCACGAATTGAGTTTTCCCTCCTTACTATAAGGAGGGCACACAGCAGCACCCACCTCCAGATCTTCTGCATTCTGAACTGAGCATGAAAACCGTAGCTAAGGCTTTGACCTAAGGGTTGGTACAAGTCAGTTCCAAATCATAGAAAAGAGCAGACATCTGGTCTGGTACTGTCTCTACCATACTCTCTGGCAAACAGATTGTACCATTCCAGCAACATCAACCAGCACTTGCCAAGACGCACACAGATAACTGAAAATACTGCCACCAATGTCTGTGTTTTTCATCTTGACAGACTCCTACAGGTCAACAGTGGCAGCAGGGTATTAGAGCTTACCAGCAGAGCAACGCTCAGACAAGTGATTTGCACAGGAGCAGCATAGCCAGTGCACATGCCTCTCATAAAACAATCAACACAAGAAAAGGACAACAAGTAGAAGGAATCACATGTAGACAAGCAAGGATTTTCTTTAGAAATAAACCTTATCTTACAGACTCAGTGAATAGTCCAGAGCAGAAACACCAAGAGTGGCATTTTGGGAGATAGCAAAAATCATTCCAAAGCAGAGAAAGTTTTATCTCAGTGGAAAAAACGAGCGTACACAGCATACAATGCCCCACACACTGTGCCATCTTGCACAGACTGTGCAAAGTTTTGCCATACACCCTACAGACAGGTAAACACTTCCATTACTGAGTATTTGGGCATAGGTGTGCTTACACTATGAACGAATGCTAAGAAAAATACTTGGAGTAAAATCTGCTTCTCACTTTGAACTGCCTCTATGATCAGGTTTTGTGAATTAGGCTCTCGTATCAAGACTTACACCTAATTTTTCCAAGACTGGAGACTTCTGTCCTGCACATCATCACACAAGCAGTCAAGCAAAGTAGATTTAGGGCTAGGTTTAGCAGCTAATGAAAAATACTGTTACACACAGTATACAATAGTGTTTCACTTGTTGATCATTTGCCATGCACCATTCTGGCCTGTGAGCCAGAAGATTTAGGGGTCTCCCAAGGAAAGGAGAAGGGATGAAAGATGTTTGAAGTGTGCCTAAAAAACAAGGGACGTTCTCACCCCAGATATTTACCAATATATATGTATATATGGGGGGGTGTGGAGGGGTGTATTTTCTGTCTGGGATCCATTAATTTGGCCATTTTTGTTTTCTCTGTGTAAGTCCAGGAAGTAGTTCTTAATTTTTTTTCTTTCTATTTGCTATATTATCACACTGGATTACCTGACTAAACCAAAAATGTATCCCTTTTGTACAAGTACCCTGTTGTTGATCCCTGTATCATATTCCTCCTCTTTAAAAATAAAATATATAAATACCGAGAATCAGAAGTCCTCCTTCTCCCTCCTAGTCACAACATATGTTAAGCTCAGTGTGGCATGGGGAGCTTTTCCTACTGGGATATTCCTAGTCATCACCACTTTTCCCACTAGCAGGGCTGGATTTCACAGTAAAAAAATGATTGGGAAAAGCATCACAGTGAAACTCTTAATATGGCTTTTGACTGCAGAAAATGCTTTGGTGTAAGAAAGAACATCGGCAGATGCATAAGAAACCAGGGTACTGCACAGATTTGTTGCACAAGGGTCAGCCTTGAACATCTGAAGCCTTGGTCCATACCACATGTCTGCTGGAATACTTGTGGTTGAGAGCCATTTACATATATTAAGTTTGCAATCAGCCCTATGTAAAATACCACCAGATTGTGGTCAGCGGTTGTATGCAGACTTTGTCATTTTGCTTACTGACCACACATTCCCATTGATCAATTCTAAATTGGATTATTGTTAGGTTTAAAAGCGCCTCAACAGCAGAAAGTGGCTGTGGTGGCTGGCAAAGAGGAGATGGATAGCAGAATAAACAGGGAAAGTGACAAGATTTGAGACTGAATTGATCACTGTCAGCGCGTTAGTGGTCAGCTGTCTGACCTTTGGTGCCCAAGCCAAACATCAGAATAATGTTTAGACAAACACATTTGATTTTTGAGGTAATGGGTATGTCAACTAAATGACAAACCTTAGAAAGGTCAAAGGGATATCCATTTTTCAGACTTTTTTCAAGCATTAATCGTTCGTTTAGAGAGCAGTGTCTTTCTAAGCCGGACAGGAAGAGAACTTCACTTTGTGTGTGTGTGTGTGTGTGTGTGTGTGTGTACCTATATGCACTGCAAATTCAGTTCTTTGGTCGCAACCATCAGCACAGTGAAAAGCAGCCTGCCACTAATACCAACCATCCAGAGACACATTTCATTGCAAGCAGAACTTCAACAACTGCAGCAGAGTCTGAATTTCAGGTTTTGAAGGAGGCCCAGCAAAACATATCCCTATTGTCCTCTGTAACACTTCAAGAAAGAAAGAAGAGCACAGAAAAGAAAAAGAAAAAGAAAAAGAAAAAGAAAAAGAAAAAGAAAAAGAAAAAGAAAAAGAGGAAAAGAAAAAGAAAAAAAGGAAAAGAAAAAGAAAAAAAGAAAAAGAAAGATAAAGGAAAGGGAAAGAAAAGGAAAAGGGGTAGGGGAAGGGGAAGGGAACTGTGATCAGGAAAAAGTTTCCTATCTGAATTTCCTCCATTCTCTCATTGCCCTTGTCTCTTACATGAGAGCAAACTTAGCCAATATGCACTACAGAAGACCATCAGCAACTTCCCATGTACCTCTGTTCTGCACCATGTCCTGTTCTGCTGTTTAATTCCCAGTTCTAAAGATTGACATAGAAGTACAGTAAAATGTGAGAAGGTTTCCAAAACTACATATTTATCATGTTAAATCTGAACTCCACTTAGGTGGATGAGAGTTTATGGGCATGCAGGCAACAGGAGAGTCACTCTGATATACTTCAAAATTCACCATGTAACAACTCTAACGTCATTTGCCAACAAGCGGGATATCTAACATAGAATTTTATGAAGAAAGTGAGGGAACATTTGTCATTACCCAGAGTAAATGTTTCACTTAAGGCAAATCATTTATCTCTGCAAATGAAATAGAATATTTTTCCTTTTATATTCGCTATGCCTTGGCATATGCTTCTCTGCCATAGCTGTTAGAGCTATGAGAAGTTAGAGCTGAGAGAAGTCTGATAGTAGAATTGCTCAAAAGTCAGGACTTTTATTTGTCAAGAAGACTTTGTCCCAAATAGAACTAATCCAAAATAGAGTTTTGTTTTTTTTTTTTCCCCCACAGAAATGTGAAATTTTACAATGGAGTACTTTTAAAATATCCTTACACAATCATTTTTATAATCATGAAAAATCACTACATTTTCTGAATAAAATCTGTTTTGGGGAAAATTATTCCTAACAGCTTTTTACATACATTAAAAAATTTGAAGGGAGATTATGTAGAAAATAATAAGAACTTAGCTCCAACCAAAAGGGAAAGGGGAACAGACACACTTGATATGAGATTCAGTCACAGGCTGCAATTTTTATTTATTTCAAGTATAACAGTATTTACAATCAGGTGTAGGCCGTGTCCTGGATATACAGAGTCCCCATTTCAACCCACATCGGGCATTACAAAGTCCTTTGGTCCATTAAGGTGCAATGCTGGCAAAAAGGGTAGAAGATATTGTTTCGTAAAAAGTAGATAGGCAGATAACCCAAATCCTTTTACCTTCTTTATCACTAGATGTGACCTGACTTTAAAAAGGTGTCATAGTGGATACTGCTCCATCTCTGACAGCGTTCAAGAAACAAGTAGATGAGGCACCTGGGGACATGGTTTAACAGACATGGTGTCGAAGGGCTTATGGTTGGACTTGATGATCTTGAAAGTCTTTTCCAACCATAATGATCCTATGATCCTCTTGAAGCCTGAAAGATAGGAAAGATAGGAAAGAAACATCTAAAGCCCTGTAACGATGACACAAAGTTTAAAGCATTGAAGACTTGCTGAAGGATGAAACTGGAGCTGGGGACTCCGTTTCTCCAGCTTTCACCAGACCTTTGATTTTCACCTTTGCTGCCTGGGAAGCAGGTGCTGTGGACGGTCCTACTTCACTGGCTGCCTGCAGAATGGTGACGTACTGCAGTTGTTCAGTTATTCAGATAGGGATCCCTATTAGCCTATTATGTCAGCTAACGTGCTTGGGCTAGATACACTTGCTTGGAGATTAAATAATGAAGGCTTTGACAAGTACCACAGCCAAGCAGGGTTTAAATTTGTCCATGCTACTTTCTGAAAAGGCATGGGGTTCCCTTCATGCAGCATGAAGTGACGAGGGGAATCGTCCCAGACTTTCTACAGATGAAATGGCAGAATTTTAGCAAGGGTCTACAACCTGCCCTCCACAACACAGGACAGTAAAGCACTGCTATGGAAACCATTAACTCCACCATGGCCCAGAGCATCATTTCTGTCCTCATCCGTTAGCTGTCACTGGTATCACAACAGGCTTAGGTGCCTTTGGGGTCTGGATTTATCTGGCAGCACTCTGCCTTCCAGGTCACCTTTGGCCAATCTTTGTCTGCCATGCCAGACTTTGGAAAGGTCTTTGCAAATACACAGAATATATCGGTTATCATTACTTGCATAGTAACTGGTATGTAGAAAAGCACAGGGTACTATGAGAAATAATATTGATTTCAGGGAAGTTATTATTATTAAAAGGCAGTTGTATTAATCTCTTTCCTGAATTTTAGCTGAGGGTTTTCATCTTATGAAATCAATGAGACTAATAGTCTTGTTATAGCTGGAGCACTGGTTAGACTATTTTTTCACTCCAGCACTTCTAATGTATGTTAAGAGCAGAAAAGCTGAAGGGCTATAGGCTTCCTGAGCTGAAGGGCTATAGGCTTCTCAATTAGACAGAGAGAACTTGAACACCCAAAGGCATTATGTCTATTTATTGTCTTTTTGCCTCCTTAACTAGAAGAGGTGAATTTTACTTAAACTGGATGTTAAACACGTCAATTTTCTGTTTTGCTCGAACAAAAATTTTTATTTTAAGCAAACTCTGATCAACCTAATTCATCTCAGCAAATAAATTTACTTCAGGTTTCCCTCAAAGAGTCAGCCTTACACAAATGTACATTTGCATACACCTAACACATAGAATTAACTAGTAATTGGGGATGTCCATCATCTTACTTCTTTCTTCAGGTTTCATATCTTGACAATGGATCACATTTTTTTCCGCAGCTCTTGCTATGACTAAAAGACCATCACACTTCACATTCCTGTTAACACATCCTTGCATGACTGACAAGACCAAAGGCAGCAACAGTTTCAGCTGAAAAAACAGATTTTCTAAGTTTAGCAATGCATTAAGCATCTCTATGGTATTTTCAGAAGTTCATAATGACGGATTCCTTCCTGAACTCCAACACTGAACCTGCCTCCATAACTTAAAATGTCTTTGCATTATCTTTTCACTTAGAGTTTCCTGTACTCCTTTTTACCCAAAGCATATATCTACCACAAAAAACATGTGCTAAAGATCATTTTTGCCTCCATTATCATTCAAATAGAGGCAACTGTTTGTGCTGCCAGTCTCTTCCCATCATTGTAACAAGCACCATAGATGCAATCATTTTACATCATTCTTTCTGCCAGTTCTCCTCATACTCAAGTACAGAAATCAACAGCAGTAAGGGCTAGTGCAGCTAGGATTTTTGTGTTAGGCCATCTCTGGCATGGGAAGGTCATAAGGTCTGCATGCCCAATGACATTACAAGGTGATTTCCAAAATAACTTGGCCCTGTAAGCAGTGTATTGTGATCTTCAATGGATACTCCAGCTGAAATATGAACTAATAAAAATCATGAAGGAGCTTTCCAAAGTATAAATGGATATTAGCTCTCCTGGCCCAATGAAAATCTGTCTCCCTGTGGCATTGGCTTGACAGTGAAACCACAGTCTCCTCCTCCTTTTTCCTTTATAACACTCTGGCTCTTAACTCTGCCTAATCTCTCTAAATCTGTCAGTGCAATTATCTGCCATCAGCTATATACTATCAACAGGAAATAAGTGTGCTTCATCTGACAAGAAGAGCACTACGCTAATATAATTTGGAGCCATATGAGACCTGACAATAGCGTATCTCCTAAGCTCTTGATAATCAAAGATGTAATTGGCATGGCTGCTTCCCTTGGACCAATCCTTTAGCCAAGTAAATGGTTTACCCATGAGTATGTACACTCATAAGCACCATATTTACCCTTACACTGAAATCTGGTCAATTATTTTTGCACAATAAGCAGGCAATAAATATTTCCTGATATGAATCATCAATAATTAATTAAAAAAAAAAAAAAACCTTTTAAAGAAACATTTCTATTTCCTGCAGTACAAATGAATGTGTTTCTACGTGTCAACCTGAGATACAAATTAACTTCTAGGAAAGATGAAGAGGGAAATATCTTACTATTGTTGTAGCACACCACCTTTTTACTGCCCTTACTAATAAGGATGTCTTGCAGTAAACTCAGTATGTAAACTGATGGCAACCAAAAATGTGCACACCAAATATATTCGAAATCCCAAATACTTTCCACAAAACTTGTTAGTACAGTAGATGCTATAATCAGGCCAATGTGTGAAAATGGGAGAAAGTGTACAGCGTTTTTGGTGCTAATTGCCCTGTAGGGCAATAAAAAAGACACTTTTATCCCAGAAAGGAAAGGAAAGCCATGGACTCTTTTTTTTTTTTTTTTTTTTTTTCCCCCTCTCCTTTTCCCTTCTATGGTGGATCAAAATTTAAATTGGAGGGGTAATATACACAGCCTAACTTGCATGCCCAGTGATAGCTTGGAGAGTTTCATCCATGGCACAATATTGCAAAAGGTGAGCCTCTCTGGGAATGCGCTCTCCAAGGATTGCGCATTCCTTTCCCATGCTCGTTCCCTTTGCAGGATGTCAGGAGCATCCTCTCCACTTCCTCTCCTCCTCCCACAGCGCTGCACTCAGCAGCCATGGCTTTCTCACCCAGCTATTGATCAGGGGCTCCCGAGTGCTCCCTGGGGCCGCTGGCCACCAGCCAAGTATAACATGCCACATTTCTTATCTCTCCTCTGCTTCATGCTCAGGAAGTGAGGGATTAAGTACAGCATCCCCAACCAGCTAATTTTGGCAGCACGCTGGGTCCCTGAGCCAAGATCAGTGATAAAAATCAGGTTTTGCACACAGGTTCAGCCTGCAACCTCATGTGCACCTGCAGGACTGCAAGGAGCTGGGATCCGACAGCCCTGGGCACAACGTATTTTCCAGAGAACATCCCCCTCCATCCATGGAAGTGTCTCTCTTCAGATAGAGAGGGCCCTGCTGCACCTGTGCCTGGCTACAACCAAATGGGACGTGGATGTGCAGTCAGATGTGGTGCAGGTTTTCTTTTTAAAGGAAATACACTGAGTGAAAAGATACAGTTTTCGACCTGAATGCAGGCAGTTTTATTACTGTCCTCTGACTGGGTCCAGTAAACCACACTACTGAACCTTTCACCCTCTCCCCATTTTCCCTCAGCCCCACAACTAAGTAATTAATTCCTTATGTCCAGTGATCATCAAGAGCCAGTGCCCTTTGGAAAGAAAGCGTTTAGCAATATTAATAATGCCCGCTTGCCCAATCACACAAAGGCTACAGTTAGAGCTGCCTGGAATATTTTCAACAAAATGTCATTTCATTAAGATACGCTGTGGAAACATGTTAATGGAAATATTCTGTGGAGACATATCAGGTTCAGCAAAGATCCCTTGAAGTTCAGGGTTTATGACTGGTAGCAGAGAGAGACTTGAACAAAAACTTGGAGCTTTGCAATCTGAACATAGTCATTTTTGACACAGCTCCAAGTCACAAAAATGTTAGAACAGTTTTGCTTTCATTCCAGTGTAAAATAAAAACATTTCTGGAACCTTATAAGTTTCGTGACTCTGAATTTTTACTCTCTGGATGGCTCTGGTGAAAAAAAAAGTCTCTTCATGTTAGTTGATTCTGAAGGAAACATCCTTATTTCATAAGTGTCGATGCTCTACAGTATGTTTTGTGTGTGAGTATATGAACTCAATTCGTATTATTTGTGGTGGCTGGTCTCTGCAGCTGTTTGTTATGATCTTACTGTGGATGAGCTGAGGAAGATAGAACGAAGGGAGCACAATAGCAGCAGCCTCCCAGAAGTGGGGAGTGAGATCAATTAAGGCTTCTCTCAGCCCGCATCTCCCCTTCTTGTGCTCCCCAGGAAGATACTGTATGGGACACTAAAGCTCCACGTGAGCCTGGGACTCTCAGCAGTCCGTCTGAGGTCTTTTGCAGCCTGTGCTATCATGACTGTCTGAGTTCATTTTTATTTTCATTACTTGTTTCACTTATTCTCATTAAGCTGCTGTGATAGGTGATAGAGAGGAAGCTATATCTAAAACATGTCATTGTCTTTTTAAGTTTTACAATTAGATGATATGTGTTCATGAATTATACCTTTTCTCCATGATGATCTGCTACTTACATTGTTTGCAAAGTACAACGTATTCAACTATAAAAAAAAAAAAAAAAAAAAAAGAAAGAAACGTGGTCTGCAACATGTTTATTGCTTATGCTTACCCATGGAAAACTGCAGATCTCATGCAGAGATAGAAAGGATTATGATTTAGGAAACCCCAAAAACCCATTTTTTCACACAAGTCCTGCTGAATCCAAAGCTTAAATATTTTACCTGGACCAGGATTATAGAAATGAATACATTTTAATAAGAGGAATAATACACACAAATCAGATATTTCAAAAATTGCCATCTCTGAACAGTATTTTAGTTTAGGGATGTAAGTTAACATTCTCATAACAAAAGAATATCATCAACTGAAAATCAGTATCGGACAAAGTATTTGAACGAAGTGATGTAACAGTATAAGGTATTCCAGTAACACTATCATTTTAATCCTACATAAAGTTTCTCCTAGAGTATTTATTTGGGATGCTTGTTCCCCTAAGTGGCAGAGCAGAACTGGCTCTCGAACCCCCTGACCAATGCTTTGGGCAACATCTCTGCATTCATATTTTTTTCCTCACTAAATCTACTGGTTCTATAGAAGGACTCATTTCATCAATATCAACAAGCTGTTCTGACACTATGTCTATCATTGTACATGTGGTTTCACACCAGTATTATGACTCAGAAGAACATTAGCAGTGCTAAATACTGAGCAACTCTGAAGTGTTTCTTTTTGCTTAGGTGGTGAGCGTGGCAATGAGCTACCATGGGCCCACTGCCAAACACAGGTGGTTTCAGGAGGCTGAAGAGAAGTAAGGAACCCCACGAATATGTCTGCTCCTTTCTGACCCTGATACTTGGTTCTTGCTTCCGAGGCAAACTTCTACCACTTTTCTGAAGCATTGAAGATGGGTCTTAGCTATAATTCAGCTCTGGACACTAGTCTTGAACTTTCAAGTGTAACCTTAGCAGCTCAAGCCCAGCCTTGGCAAAAATTATATCAAGCTCTCAAAATAGTCTGCATACTTCTTTTTTTTTTTTTTTCTCTTCCCCTTTCCTTTATGCATTAAGAACTCTATTAATTTTACTTGCAAAGTTCTTCCAAAGAAGCATTTGCTGCCTTTTTCTAGATTTATGAAAGCAAAATTTATCCTTGAAATTATAATCAAAAGGTTTGCTGTTAAGAAGATAAGGCAAAGATAGGTAAGTACATATAAGCTTGGTCTGGGGAGATGCAAGAATCATTTAGTACAAAATTGCTATATCTGTTATTCTTCCTCAGCCCAGAGGAAACGAAGGTAGAGGTTTTCTTCTACATATCTTGAAGTACTTTGAAAACCTTATTATTTTCATGAAACAGTAGTGAAGATGAAACATAATCATGTTCAGTGACTTCAAGGCAGAAAATAACCCTATGTCCAGATCACAGGATCTTCAATGGCCTAAGAGAGGGTTAGGTCAATGGGAGTCCAAAACGGCCAAGAGATCTCCTTGCAGGAGCACTCAAGGTGTTCTCCAGGAGCAGCTTGGGAAAATTTACTTCTGCAACCAATTTATGCAATGACCGTAACAGTGAGGAGAAGAGCATGTCCAGCTCAGCCATCCTCCCAGGAGCAAGTCATTGGCTTGCAAAAGACCTACATGTCTAGCTCTCAGCATGGGTGGCTACTGCAAATAGACAAAAAGACTTGGAAACTCTTTTGCGTATTCTGCTGTAAGAAGAAAAAGACATATTTTCTGTGCAAATTCTCCAGGACATGTCATGGCATATAAGGGGATTTGTGCCCTATGCAAAGTGAAGAGCTTTTAGATCCCATCTTTGTTAGCTCAGGTTTAATGGTCATCTGTTTTTGCCTTATTGTCCCCTGAGACAACATCGTGGAGAACAAATCTTTTAAAGCTTTATTGGTTTTGTATTTCCATTGTTTTCTTGTCATAGGTCTGTTAGGAAGAACTTTTCTTTGACAGTGAATGCTTCTTCCTAAAAGCTTCTGATTTCTCCTTTTTGGAGTAGCAGCCTCCATCACAGCATTTCTCTCCTGTAATTGCCTTGAGCCTATTTCTTCTAAAAGAATTAAAAATGCAAATCTAATATCATAATTGTGTAATATGATAAGCTTGGCAGCTCAATCAATACTATCCCCCACTGTCAATAATACAGCTCTGATGCATGTTTGTCAGACCTGACCAATCTCACTTTATCACTGGCACTGTGGTCCTTCCATATCCATAAGATATAACATTTTATTACTAGTTCCCTATCAATCAACTCTAATTTTTGCATCATAGAAATTCATTCTGTCGTCCTACCGCCCGACGGCACTGGGATTGCTCTTTGAGCCAGGCGTCAGAGATTTGCAGACTTAGGCTTCCCAAGGCTCCTGAGTTACAGGCTAACCAAGGACTGGGGCTGACAATAGCACACTTGGGTGTCTTCATTTTCTAGCCACAAATGACATGGGGTTAGCAGCAAAGGACATGGCTGGTAACCACTGTGGAAAGAGAAATCGGTGGATCAATAGGAGATGCCCACTGGTACTTGTACTGTTTGGTCTATCTCCATATTAAGGAAGATCTAATAGGAGATAACTTTTCAACCCCTGCTTAGTCTAAAACAAAACAAAAAAAAAAAACAAAAAAACAAAAAAAAACAAAAAAAAAACAAAAAAAAACAAAAAAAAAAGAAAGGCATTCCAAATGTTACTTTGTTGCTCAATAATGCCTCCAAAGTGTTACTGAATATGTCAGAAGTGCTACTGATCCAAAATGGAGGCAAACTAGATGAGACAGTAATTGTATTAGAGCAAACATTTTTTGCTTGCTGCCCTGCTACAATCACAAGAACTGAAAGCAAAAAGGCAATTTGCTTTCTTCTAAAGACCACACCCAAGCTCAATCAACTACCTCTTTCTGCTTGGACTTGTTTTAAAATACAACATTTAGGAAAGGTCCTTTTTTAAAAAGGAGCTTTGAATAAGGTTGCCTTCAAATTTTGGATTCCACTGGGCTTGGATTTGCCCTCATGGGCACTGCTTTAACATCCCTCCAACTCCATTGACCTCTACAGAGTTACTCCTCCTCTGTCTTAAAAGAAGTAGCAGGCCCACTATGCTCCAAGCCGGGCAATGCTAGCAGAGAACAGAGTTACCTCCCCTGGCAAAAAAGATGTTCACATGAAGTGAAAGAGGAGTCAGACACCTTAAATTTTCCCTTAAATAGGGTTTTGAACTCAGATTGGCTTGAACAGTTTGCTGTCTTGGCATTATATGTATGTATTATATTGCCTTAGTCATCCACCTGAAATAACATATTCTCATCAGGTTAAGCAAAGAAGCCAGCGTCAGCACTTGAAGAGGAAATTTATGAGGTGAACATGCTTGTAAGGTTACGTTTTGTTCTTGGCAAATAGCTGTTTTCTGTTGCATCATTGCAAACCTAATAGTCATGACTTAACAACATGCAGAGCAGGGGAAGCAATAGCAGGGCAGAGCAATTCACTCACTCTCCATTCTTGTGAGAGCACTAGGATGACCCACAAAATTGTATGCAAAGAGCCCAGCTCAAGACATGCATGTTTCACTGTCTAATAACAGCCTCAAGTCAAGGAAGGAGAAAAAAAAGACTGAAGCACAAACAGCTGCATCTTGGAAGTCAGAAAGCATAAGGATGAAGAGAAAACTGTCAAAAGTCAAGTTTAGCTCAACTTTTGCAAAGAAAAAAGCTAATAGCAAAATGGCCTTCAGTTACATAAATAAAGTAAGAGAAAGGAGTGTCAAGGAGAAGAACAGGACAGTTATATGATAGGGATGAATTAAGGATTAAAAATAACAAGGAAAAGCCAAAAAAACCCTTAAAACTGTACTTTTCCTTACCTTCAGTAAGGATCACTGAATATAGAACATTGCAAAACAAAGGACAGCTAGTGAGAATGAAGATGCTGAAGAAGACACATTCACTTTTTGAGATGAAAAGAAGGTTCAAAGATCTTCACGTTTTCCAGTTGGAGAACGTGTAATTTCCAAACCAGAATGCAGAAAGAAAGGCAAGTGAAACTGCATCCTGGTTCGGAAGATATGAAATCAGTGATCATAGTAAATCTTCAGGCAATAAATGTGGCACTTTTAAGCTGTTTTCTCCCATTCCATTTTAGGTGCATTGTTCTGAATTCAGTACTATGTAAAGCTTTAGAACAAATACTGAATTTTAAATCAATGTGTTGTTTGAAAAGAAGATCATTCCAGAATAATATCCTTCACATAAGGTGACAACTAATTTATTCAGTTGTAAGTCAATGGAGTCTTCTGTATCTATTCATATTTCAGTAAAATGTAAAAAAAAAATAAAAATTGCTTTGATGCTATATGAAAAGTTATTAAGTATTGGGAGCAGATATATTAGAGAATCATAAAAACCTAATTAAAGAGAGATGATAAACTCCACAGAAAGAAGAATTCTGGGAGATTGCTAAAGGAGTAACAAGAACCAGGACCAGTAACAAGGATTGTCTTGGCACAGTCTTCTCTGATATCCTTTAAAGATTGGTATAAAATACAGTATGTGTGCTAGCGATACCAAGTTAGAATGATTGGAGCACCCTAAAGGGAAAGTTGGATTAATTTAATAGTAACTGAATTAGGATGAAATCTAGTAAGCAGATTTATGATTTAAATGAAAATGAAGATGAGGAATGGCCAACAACAAGAAATTCTGATGAGAATTAGGAATTTATCAATTAGAATTGAGACAATTGAGATATCTTGATGTATTACATATTCAGATGCAAACTGTGCCTGTGGAAAGGCACATATGAACCAAATACATATGAGGAGAAATACTATCAGGAAAATTCTTAAACTCTTGTGGCAATGTTTTGGGGTTTTGCTGAGATACAATCTCCAATGTCCACCATGTTTTCTCCCTCTAACTTCAAAGCATTCATTTTGGGAAATTGAAAGTGATCATGGGAAGAGGATTCAGTTTGAAGGACTGATATTTCTTGCCTGTATGCAGGCCTTTGTTGTTTTCTTCATGACATGGCCACGCTAAACAATGCTCTGGCATCCACCACCTCGACTATCACCAGAACAAAACAAATCTAGACAAAGCTCAGTTCTCGTGACCCTCTCCTGCTCTCCACAAGCATGACCAGACTGTGTGGACAAACCCCGCCGCCCAGCCACCATAACTCCTGCATTTGGTTGTATATCTGAGACTTCAGCAAATGGTAAGTGTGGGACTTTCATAGCATAACTCCAAGAATTTGTTGGACATGGTGCGAGGGTATTGGTGGGAGGGATGTGGGAAGATGTACAAGCTCCTGGGACAATGCTGGAGGACCACATCAGAAAGCTGGTGCAGAAGGGACACAGCCTCATGTCAACTGGGAGATGGGAGCACTCCCTGTTTAGTGCTGACCCTGAGCTGTGGCTGGGAATTGACTGGAAGAGAATAGCCTTGCACTAGGACAAGGTGATGCGAGGGACCAGTCTCACAATTTCCACAGCACAGATGAGATAAAAGGCAGTTTTCCTGACAGAGCCTTCTTTTACTTGCCTTAATACAGAATTTCTCTGTCATTCAGGGGACTTGCTCCGGAGACCCCATCTGAAGACGCAACAGTATCTCTGCATTTTCTTTTGCTCACTGCCTGCAACAGCAAGAGTATAGTGACAGACAAGGGCTGATTTTCCTATACCTCTACAAGTGGAACAATACTGTAACAATGTCAGAAACAATCAGGACCACCACATTTTTCTACATTGATACAAATAAGACCAATTATTAGCATACACATATTAAAAATGGGTTTTCCTGGTGGGAAAGCTCCACAAGGCCATTAATATACTCACACTATCCACTCACTAGCAGGCTACAGTCACAGCCAGTTAGCTGAAGATGAGCCTTGACATTTCCAGGCTAAACAGAAGAGTTATGAGCTGAGAAGGGAACAAAGCGAATGAAATACTTTAGCTGAAGCAAAGTAAGGAAAGAATCAAGCTCATTTACTATCTTTTATCTTTTTACTTCATTTTGATAGAGATATGAGTAAATATCAGCTCTTGTTTAGCTGGGTTATATGGGTTAATATCAGCTCTGCAATAGCCACAGCAACACAACAATTCTCAATATTGTGCCCCTGGTCACTGACAGTTTGTGTAAAACTGTTTCCTCCTCTGTTTGGGATATGCACCGGTGATATTTGTAGCCACAGACTGGCTTGCTTTCTCACTAGCAAGGAAAAAAAAAGGGCTATTCACCTAGAAAAAATGATGGTGCTAGTTCAGGAAAACTCTTAACACAGAGGTAGATGTTCAAGTTGTTCTGCTTGCCCTGGGCTTTGCTTCACATCACACTCATCACATTCACATCTCAAGTCTGAGAATTATAAAATATAAGCAACAAATTTTCAGTGTTTGGAACAGTACAAGCGTGGACTGTGAAATAGCTCAAAATAAGACTATGGGCATGCATATGTTGCTGACAATGGTGTCTGGTTGTAGGCTCAAGTTTGAGGTGAACTCTAAAAGTAAAATGATCAGAAACACAGGAAATGCAATTCATCCAACCAGGAATAATTTTCAGTTAAGAAAATACTACTTCTGTGATAGTGGAGTAGGAAAATATTCTCTGTTCTCCCAGACAAAAGACATTACTTGTTTCTGTATTTAGGTGAAGGAAGCTTAGCTATTTATCTTTCAGATGCAGAAGTCAATTAGCAGAAGTATGGATCAGTTTGTAAACTCTCAGTTTAGATGGCTTTTTTTTTTATCCTTACAGAGAAGGAGAATACCAAAAAAAAAAAAAAAAAAAAAAAAAAAAAAAGCTGAGCAACGCCTATATTTTTAGAATAATTAATAAAGAACTGTAACCAAAAAATTTCTTGCTTTTGACCTGTGGTCAGAAACTGATGTTCAATCACTTTGAAAGAAAAAAAAAAAAAGAGAGAGAAAGAGAAAGAGAAGGAGACTTCAAGCTGTGTTTTTGCTCTCTGGAAACAAATCAAACCCAGAGAATTCAGGATCAGAAGACCTTGAAGATAAGCCTACCACAGATGCAAGTTATCATCTCTCTGAGGGCTGCAATCTAGAATATGTTATTTTAGGGATATAAATTGGCAATTGAAGCTCCTACTATAACATAGTTCTTGGCTTTCCTGGCTCTGCATATCTGTGCACTATTCTTCAGTGCCTTGCTATGTCTGCTATAGTGTTGTCCCTCTTTTTTAGTCAAGATACAGGAAAACAACAGTCTTTCAAATCCAGGCTCATTCAGGCTGTAAGATGACCGGTACACAGGGACAAATCCTAGCCTCTCTTCACCTCTCTTCAAAATCCTAGCGCCAGAGGTCAAGAAAACAACAGAAAGCTTGCTCTTGATTGGTGGAATAGCATTTCGGGTCAACTTGTCACACCACATCAGTAGTCCTTCTAAACTAAAATATTCTATTGCTGTTGAAGTGAATCTGGGTAGTAGTCATGTGAGGAGGGTATCAAAGGAGGTAATGTTATAAAGAGAAGGTCATCTTATCAAAGGCATATATAGTGCTGTGAGAAGGCGAGTATTGAAGAAAGGTATCAAACTTAGAAAACCTTGGATATTTCATCTGTTTATGAGGAGGTGATAATGT
This sequence comes from Nothocercus julius, assembly GCA_013398735.1. Taxonomy (NCBI): domain Eukaryota; kingdom Metazoa; phylum Chordata; class Aves; order Tinamiformes; family Tinamidae; genus Nothocercus; species Nothocercus julius. The sequence goes on from VZSV01000053.1 coordinate 4,259,825, forward strand.
TTTACAGTGAAGTTTTACATTGTACTGGTAGGTACAAGTCAGTACATTATATTTTGAATTTTTATTTGCCAAGGTATTTTTTTTCCCCCAAAAAAATGTTAATATGGACCTGAAAGCTCATTTTCCAGTAAGTCTGTGAACCATAAGTGACTGAAGATGTTACTATGCTTTCTAGTTCCTTTTTTCTTTTTTAACTTACTCTGTTTTCTGTGTTTTTCTTTGTGTTTTACCATGACACCACTTTTCTCTTTTGTTCTGAAAATCTAAGACCTATATTTTTAAGTCAGTCTGTAAAGCAGTTTTTGTTTTTCCAGACAAACAAACAAGATTTTGGGCCTAGCTTTTGTTAGTTCATCCCTGAATGTTTGCCTTCAGTCTCCTTGAGTTATAACTCTCTCTTCTATGGTAGAGCATTCCCAGCCCTGACAGCATTGATTTTCAATGTATGATTGCTAGTGAAATATTAAACCCTATTGATTTGAAATTCTGGATAAGTTGCAAGTTAGATACTCTGCATATTTGGGGGAAGGACTGTTTCATCTATCAGCTCTTGCAATTGCAGAATAATTAGAACTCCATCATGTTCCTGTTTTGAAATGTAGAGATTCCCGTCAGATTACAGCATCTGCAATATTAAAAGATGTTCTATGCATTATGTTTACTAATTGTTCAATTTATCCTCCCAGTAAGGCTTTTTCATCCATTTCTCAGCAAATTCATTGGAAGAAAGACATCCATCTTTTCACCCACTAAAACTTCAAATTATTCTTTCATCTTAACCCATGAAAAAAGTAATTAGAGCATTAATGCACATTTCCATGAACAAAGAAAAAAAAATCAAGGGGAACACCCACAAGAATTTTGAGCTAAACTACTGATTTTAGAGGTAGATTTGAAGTACCTTTTACAGTCAGTCAGAATTTATTTTAAGGAGTTTCTACTTTTGGAATAAATTTTCCACAAGAGTGAAACTTGTCACAAAACAGTGACACAAAACATCACAAAGACACTGACTGTGGAGGGTGAAAGGATTCATGCCAGGGTTGTCCATTGCACTGAGCGGGTAGATCCTGACCTACTGGGACCAGCTGAAGTTTTGCTGATTATTTCAGTTAGGATAGAATTTAATCTTTAGCTATTAGTGCAAAAATATTGAGGACTTTATCCACCTGATTTATTACGTTATCGAAAATGCTCAGTAAGTTAGATTCTGCCATTATGCCCCTCAACAGTTCTGGAGGATTTGGGATGAGAGACTGTCCATGAACCAGAAGAATTCTGAACATTTCTGGTGATCTTAGAAGATGTTAGTCCAAAGCAAAGCTATATAGCATTGCAAGTCCTCTGGAAAGGGTGGAGGTGGGTCCTACATCTTAATCTCACCCAGGCCTCCTGACTCTGACCTTACTAATGCGTAGGTACTGTGTTTGTTTTTCTAGAGATAAAGTTTTAATAGAATGCTTCCTCTTTGGCCTTGATCCAAAAAGCGACCAGGAAGTCATCATATCTGTCAGTCAGTAAGGTTTGCTCCACTGGAATTGGAAGTTGCAGAGCATAAAACAGAGCAAGATAGTCAGAAGGGAGGGAAAGAGAATCTGTGTTGGACAGTAATAGTAAACACGTAATAGTAAACACAGATGAAATCAGATGAGACAGTATACAGAAAAATATAGTTGAACATATATTACATCACTGTGAAAGAAACTGTTTTCAACTTTTCTTTTTTTTTTTTGTTTTGAAAAAGAATCTTTAATTTATATCAACACACAATATCATGACCCCATGAGTCATAAATGTAACTACAGGATCCTTAGATTTTAGCAGTCTTTTCTTTTGAAACATTACTCTTTAGTCTCTTTGAATATAAGTGGATTGTCTTTTTACATATTTTTTAAAGAAGCTGAACCCAGATTAAATTCATAAGTTAAATGCGCAGGTTAAATTTATGCAGTCCAAGCAGATATGGATTTCTAGACAAAAGATGAGTCTAATCCAAACCTCTGAATTTTCTGGAGCTTTCTCCCAGTTAAAAACAAGAGCAGTACACCAGTAAATATAACTTCTAGCCAGTCTTCTTCTAAACTTCAGATATTATGCAAAAAAAATAGAGGATGAGAAATTGTATGTGAATGAATTACAATACAAACTCCTCATTGTTAAACATCTATCTGCAGATATGCATCACATTCCTCGAGAATGATTCATTTTTCTTTTGCGCACTGTATGTATACACAAACAATACATATGGAAAAAAAATTGTTATGAAGAGATGACAGTTTACTGTCTAAAGTGCAGAGCACATAATTAGACATGCTTCCAATGAGGACATAAAAGTGGTTTAAGACAAATCTTTCCAATATATAACACCGGACTTTGTAAATATCTTATAGGAATGAATAAATAAATGATTCCATAATTTCAAATTGAGAGCCTGATTTACTGGAGAGAATAAGACTGAAATCCCAAGTCTATCATCTTTAGCATCTACTCTACATTGAAATTGCACCTGGTGCTTTTACTTTGTTGAATTAGGCCACCTTTTTGTGTGTGTGTGAATAAAAAAAGGAAAGGGAAACAAAAATTTAGCTGAACTGTATCCACTGACAATTTTTCACTCTTCCACTAACGGAAAATTTACATTATATCCACATTTTTATTCTCAAGCTTCTCTCTTCCAAGCAAATGCTCAGAGCATGTTCTTGACCACCAAGCACCTCAAATCTAGGTACTATCTGTATCTGGCTGGTCAGTCTGGATGTCAAATACGCTGTTGCTGTCTTCAGGGGAAACTGATGACAATTTCCCTAATGAGCTGTCTAAAAGCTGAGAAATTAAGAACATAAGTATATATTTTATCATATTTACTTACATTTTCACACTGGCAAGTACCAACAGACAATCACTTTTTTTTAACTTCTCTTCAGAAAACAAACCCTTTAAAATATTTCGAGCTGGGCAAAAGATCACTTAAAAATTCAGATCAAAATAATAACTTTACAGTTGAACAGTGTGGTGGTTCATTATACACTATGAGGCACACTACAGAGCAAGGCCAGTGGAGGCAGTCCTGTGGCACCACTGAAGCAGAATCACACTTCTACAAGCTGTATTTTGACACACATATCAGCAATGTCACTGAGGTAACAGAGACTCTTACCTAAGTTTCTATGCAGGCATCATTATATTCTCAAAAAATGATTTTCAAACATCAAGTGCTGTTTCGAATTAATAGCATCAGAATTTTGTGAAATATTTTTCTTAATGTCTGCCTATTAAGCAAACATGTAGAAGCATCAGATTTCTAAATCTGCTAGTAACAGTATCTGTACCACTTCAGGAATTTAAAGCTGGTATTTTTGCCCTGCAAAAATATTTTCTATTCAGAGCTTAGACTCAGAAAATAAAAAAGTATTTCTTATCTTGCTATGACAAAAGTGTTCCCTGTCTACTAAGCAGCACTTTATAAAGGAAATCTGAAAACATTTGCCTAAAGTTGTGGTTTCAGACATATCTATTTGATGTCACTTTACAGTGATATTTTCCACAACAGAAGTCTTCATAGTGAATTCATGCAGAAAACTGCTCTAATTTGGGAATTAATTACTTGCACCTTTCAAACCAGTTAGATTTGCCTTATGAACATACCTAGGTGCCTAAGGATACAGATGTATGCTGAGGCTGATTTATAAAGAAAGAGGGACTGAGGAATTTAGGGATTGTCTGATATGCAGTGATAGTGCAGAGATATTGGAGTTGCACCTCCAAACTGCTAATGCAGAAGTGTTATGTGGATGGACCCAGCCGGATCCAGTGTGGACAGCCACAGGGGTTAATTCAAAACATCACAGCTTTACTAACAAAACCAAATTTTGTTCTCTCAATATGGAGCTGAAACATACCTCTGAGATATACCTGTGCTTGTCAATGCAAAGGTTCAAATACCAGGCAGAGAAATGCAAGTTTCCAGGAAGTGCATAAAACCAGTGGAGCATCTGGACTCCAGGTCCAGGGGAAAGAAATCTGTTCACAGAAGCACTGCAGGGATCAGAGGGAACATTGCTTTAACGGACTCGCAGCTTGAAAACTCTTGATTGCTTTGTCTTAATGTAGAGGCAGTGGGGCCAATATATCATTCATTATGTCATTTTGGTGTTTGGCTTTTTGAAATATTAATGAACAATCCCAGCCTTTCTTTTGCTGACCACTGAAAACAGCTCTGCTCCCCTGAGTAAGCCAAGACTGACTCTTTAAGCCTGTGATTGAAATTCAGTCAAACATCTGGGTGAACGGAAATCATTTGTTGTGTGACAGTGACATGCGGCAGCTCCTTTTTGTTTGCAAGAGAGCTCAGGGAGTCTGTGTCTATTTATTGTCATCAGCTGAGGATTCAGTATTGATGGTTACCCAAAACTCTGTGGCTTTGGAGACAGGAGGCTGTACCACAGCCGCAGATTTGGCAGCCAGCAAGGATCCCAGAAAGTGGAAGGATAGATATGCCAGAGGAGGATCACTCTATCTAGTCCCTCTCTCCTATGCCCTTCCCTAAGCATTTCCTACTGGCCACTCTCCAGCTAGGCTAGTAAGCAAACACCAAGCTAGGCAAACTTTTGCTATAACCCTCTGGAACCACACTGAGGTTCTGGGTGGTAAAGTCGTGTATAGCGAGGCAGGAAAGGAGCTACCTAAAACAAACTGTTATGTATGAGAATGAAGCGTGACTTTTTTGCATGGTCCATTTCACCCATCATGTCATGCCAACACAGTACAAAAGACAAGAAGATTTTGCTAGGGAAAAGACTGAAGATTTCCAAGTAGGTTGTCTTTCTGTTGATCTTTTGATTTCTTGCCCCCTCTTTTACCTACCCGAACAGTGCTGGCACACTCACAGTGGCATTATGGCCAAAACACAACATTATTCAACAGCAATAACAAGACCCAGTCCAGTTTCAGGTGAGAAGTGAGACTTAACTGTCTCACTGCCGGCAGGCCAGTCATACAGAGGTGAACTTTAACGGCAGCGTTCCAGGATACCCTCGACATCATTTTTTCTCTTCCTGTGACACACGGTCTCTCATGCGAGAGGTCTTTCATTGAGAAAGGATGTAGGGAAGAACCCTGTGTTTTATGAGGGCGGGAAGGAAATGTCCTATGGACCTTTCTACAGAAAAGGTAATTCATCCCATCTTGAAAGAGGTGAGTGAAATTACCTGCTGGGATAGCCTCTCACTCACTCTCTGATGACTGCAAAGGGAGACAGGAAGACTGGCTTAGACTCAGCATCTAACTCCTAGATGGCTGGTGTGTGATGAGGTTAGTCCAGACCTTCACAGTAGATTGCACAGTAGCTAATCATCATGGAGGAACCAGAAGGATCCCACCAATCCTCTGCTCCTGTGTGTAATATGGAATGTGTTTAATATGCTTCACGCTCTTCTAACATTGACACGGACATTAACAACTGTAAAGGAAACGTCTTGCAATGATAGCCTATCGTAAAAGAGAAAGGTAGATAAACAGAAAAAGAATTAAAAACAAAGTTATAGTGAAACAGTAGCATTGAATGTTGCAATCTTAGCATAACACCATAGGTCTTTTCTTTGAAAACACTTGTTTCCTTTCCTACAGCAGCAGCATTAAACCTCGAGTAGATGCCGCCATGAAGCGATTTCATGGTAAAAGCATGGCTGTGACAGAGTTCTTCCTAGTTTAATAGTAATTGATTTGCATGGTCTTTATGCAGTAACAGTGTTTCCCGCTGGAAAGTCCAACAAGCTGTCTGCTCAAATTGAGTTCAACAGGAAATCCGATATTGCCTTTTCCTTCCTCACAAATATTTTTCCAAGCAAAATAAATAAATAAATAATAAAAGTTCCCCATTTACAGCTAAGACCGAGTGTTTGTGACCTTGAGTTCCACAGAGGTTAACCTACTCTGATTAACTTTCCCATGTTATTCCATTAAATAAAAACAGTTTTGACACCCAGAGACTAAGGCATCCTAGAGATAATACAATAACTGTATGCAATCATTCCAAATTGAATTGCAATAATTCATTTAGGTGACCATACATATTTGTTATGTGTAATATGAAACATTACAAAATGAAATCAATAGAAATGTTTCTTGTTAATGAAGATCTACTGTGCTGTTATGTGTGGCGTTTGGACTCCATATCACAGAAATCTTATTTGTATTCTAAATTCCAGAGTATCATACTAGTTAAAAATTATGAAAACATTACTTAACAATTATATGGCTGGACAGATGGAAAATTATATCATGCATTTTGTTCCATGCCTTGTTCATTAAAAGTTAAAGTCCAGATTCCCTAACATCACTTGGAGTTTTGCCATTTCTTCAACAAAATCACAGACTTTACCCTAGATTTTCAGGAATTATTGCTGGACTCACAATGAAATTTATACTGCAGACAAGGGATCTGTGTTACTGAAAGCTATTACGGAAGGCTACCCTTTCTAAATGGTAGATTAAAAAACTCACAAAATTTTGCAGAAATAGTGTTACATGTATGAATCCCTTCCTCCTCGACCACATGATCCTTTGCAAAGTTTTTATGGAGCAAAAGCAGACGAAAACCAGCCCTGTTGCCCCCCCAGTACTTGGTTTCTAGAGTTCCTGTCTCTTGTATAAACCATGCAAAGAGATGAAGACTCGTTCTGCCTTTAACTGTCCATGCTTACCTCTCTGTGCAGACATCCTGGTTTAGCCTAGTGTATAGAAAAGACCTCAAAGACTTTGCATTTAGCTTTAGAGGATGGGAGTCCAACTATACCAGTTTATAGGCAGTGCACAGTAGACTGAAAACTTTGCAGACACTAGCTCCAGGACTAGCCACACTAATGATGAGCTGGCCCCAAGGACAATATGTTCAACATGAACCGCGTTATCCAGCAAACCCCCCCGTCTTGAAAAGTTGCCTGTGTTACCAGCTCTTTACCAGGTTAGGTATATATCAGCCCAACTGCAGTGAAATGCAGCTACAATTCTTTTAGTGACTGAACAGCACCATTTTCAATTAGCTGGAGTGTCACTAACCTGCAGCACGGACACATCCAGTGTCGCTGGTGCAGTCCATTTCAGCTCAGATAATCTTTGCTCTGGAGAATCTTTGAATTGAGAAAATAGAGGATTAGCAGAGAAGCATAAAGGAGATCTCTGAAAAAAATAGCAGCCATGGACACAGCACATACTGCATTCAAGCTGACATCCATTTTCCTGGATGCCACTGCAAACAGTAGAAGAGCAACAGATTTACCATAAATTGGATGAATTAGAATCATTATAGCCCAAAGCAGAATCTTGTCATAGGGTCAGCCAAGGAAACACTGGAAGGAAACTTGAGGCAAAGATTGTAACTTAATGTTTAAACTGCACAGAAGAGCTCTTTGAATGAAAGGAGAGCTATGGACACTGTGATTAAAGGAGGTTGAACTCTTTGACCTAGAAAATCAAATTGGTGACAACATAGTATGTTAAACTACATTAAAATTTATGACATTGAAGAAGGGAATCAATATTTATTTATTTATTTATCTATTTATTTATCTATTTATTTATTTGCACAAAGCCTGAATTAGGAGATCGCTGGAGCAGGTAAACCAGTCACCTGCAGGATTTTTAAACATCCAAAGAAGCAAAGTTCTTTTTTTTTATCCGTTTACTGACCCTAGAATAATGCAAAGGACTCTATGAAAGGAAGAGGGAAACAAAGAAAATGCCTTGAAAAAGAAAACTGCAAATGGTCATTAGAAGGAAATACCTGAAGAAATTTTACAAAGTATCCATAGTGTTTCTCTAACTCAGGCAAATGACTCCATGACAGCAGTAACCTCTGGCTGGGGAACAGGGCACTATAAACACAAAAATCTTTTCCACAGTTCATGTGTCAAACAGAGGTTTGTGAAGTGCAAAACAAACTTACTGTAGAGCTAAAAAGTTATGATGAAAAGTAGTGCATTACAGTACACTATTTTAAAGCAGGTCTTTTTAATTTCAATAATGATTTTTGAAATTAAAGGGAAATTGTCAGGGTAAAGACATCTCTATAAAAGACACATCATATATATGTAGCTAACATGTTTCTTTCAGGTTTCAGAAGTAGACACTAAAAACAGTTTATTTTGCAATGTTTCTACACTTATCTTTCATTTTCATGGCTCTCAGCCACGAGTCATTTCTCAAATGAAAAAAATTAAACAAACAAAAAATAACCTCTCATAACACATCCTGATATGACTTGTATTTCCAAGAGAAGGAAAACAAAAGGAACAAAAAAGACTGTAGAGAAAGACTGTAGAGACTCTAGAGAAAGACTGCCCACTGCTCTCAGCACCATGCACCAGTCTGATATCAGTCATTCTAAAACTAATTCTCTGTAGCTCCATTTTGTAAATCAAAAATGGAGGAAAATAATAAAAAGCAGACACATACACCCAACTCAATCCAAATGTAAGCATGACCGAAGAGATGCAAAGAAAGAGAATAGCTGAATGTATTCAAAGGGCTTGTCCCTCTCCTTTTAGTCACCACAAACATGCACTGACTTTTAGAAATTTCCTTTAGTCACCGCACCAGGCACCTCTATTAAGGAACACCCATAAAACACAGGTGCAGCCATAGGATTGAGATGGGAAGTACCTCTTTGTTTAAGCTCAAAGACAGATGATCTGTACCTGCAGGATTTACATGTACTTGGTTCTCCATCCTAAAGTGAAGAACTTCAGAAACTTCCAAAGTCTCTCTCCTTCAAAATAAAATAAAATAAAATAAAATAAAATAAAATAAAATAAAATAAAATAAAATAAAATAAAATAAAATAAAATAAAATAAAATAAAATAAAATATATATCTGATATCTTTCATATTTTTAAATGAACATCTCTGTAGACTCCTTCATGTGCATTTGGTAGGTGGCAAAGGTAACCCCATGGTGTCAGGACAGTCATTAGAGCCAAGGCTAGGGCTAGTTCTGGGAGACTGCGCTAACTGGAAGGTGGGCTTCCTTCCTTGCCTCTGAGGGTAGCCACATCCCCACACCAGGAACAGGCTTTGAAAGCTGCCAGTAGGGCCACTGCTGTTTTACACTCACTCCCCATGTGCCTCCATACCCATGCTCAGGAGATGAGGCCCATAGCCTTTTACATTTTCAGGCTTCCCAATCCTGGCTCCTACACCCGCCTTCTGTGAGAGTCAGTCAGTACTATCTCAGCAAGTGACCCTGATAGCACACTAATGTGTTTAATAAGCAATAAATTAAGAGTTTAAGCTGCTTTGACTGAATATGCTCCCATCTAAACGGCACCTCTGCAGTGCTGAAGGAATCCCTCATAATGATGAATGAAAATTCAATAAAGATTTTAGAACAAGAAAGGAAAAGAGAGTGTGTATGACTGCAGTATCGACAAGCAGCTGGCACTCTGCTGTCTGTGCATCCTAATCGCAGGTGGATTGCACAGAAAGCTGAGGTGAGTATTGGGCATTAGCGGCACATCCTGGTAGGATGCAGTGAGGGAGGGAGTTTGCTAGCTTGTTTGGGGGATACTTTTAGAAAGATAACTCTCCACTCTCCAGGGAGATTTGAACTGAGCTTGCAGTGATGTGCCCTTGAGGTCCTGAGGTAGCAAAATGAGTGTGATTTTTCTAGGTAAGGCACATTCAGTTCCCCTTGCTTACCTGCTCCATGAGGATACAGGTGGCTGTGCTGAGATTAGACATAAAAAGGTAGAGCTCCTGAAGTAAGAGAGAAATGCTTGATCTGTCCCCAAACCACTCCCATAAGAGACACCAACTCTTAGACCACTACTCACGGACAGAACTTGATACTTTTGCATAGAGACCAAGACCTGTCCTTGCCCCAGCTTTGATAAGCAAAACAATTAAAATGGCATTTCCCAGCCTCATGGTGACAAAAATAATAAATCGGAGTTTGCAATATTAAGCATGTGTATTAATCCGAGATTATAGCACATAAAGAATAACTCATCCATTGTTTTCTATCTTACTTTGAAGAAGAATTTCATTTTCTTACATACAGAAAAAAATCTTTCTCTCAAAATGCTCTTACTTCTTTCCAACGCTGCTCTAGCTTTAACCTCTGCTATCATTCAGATGTTTGTAACCTAGTGTTTATCAACACAGTTCTGTTCCGCTGTTTACTGAAATTCCCCCTCTTGATTTTTTTATCACAAATATTGCCCCAACTTCTTGTGATCTCTATTTTATTTCTCTCCCCACACACAAACACATGAGCACATGTGCCTCCCCTCCTCAGAGGCAGATCACAGGTGAAAGAATACTCTCCAGGCCCCTTTTGTGTTTCACTAGTGTTGTCTTTCTTGCTCTGAGTGCTTTGAAAAGCTGTTTTCACCATCGGCCGCTTGTCCCCAGAGCAGACTGGATGTGCTGGGGCTGCCAGGCAGCCCTGGCGGCCCAGCGTGGATGGTGCTGGGGAACTGTCCACCAGGAGGCCGGTGCTGAAGAGCAGCCCTGAAGCACGCAAGATGCGTCCTGCCCCTGTTGCACATTGGTGGGGGGGGTCAGGAGAAAAGAACCACCTTGGCCATGAACTCAACTTTGCTTCAGCTTTCTGGAGCCTGGGAGAATGGTTTTGATGCTCATCTTCAAAATGTTGTCCCTAAGATATGCATAGGCTGTTCAGCAAGGACTGAAAGGTCAGAAATTATCTTTCAGGTTAGGGTTCCCCAAAGTTTTGGAAATTAGCCTTCCCACCATAAATGGCAGCAAACTTATCCCTTCAATTCTGCTAACTGTTAGTATGGGCCTTTCCTAATTTAAATGCCTTCTTCCCTGCCTCATTATCACTTTACATGTTCTTAATTACATTTTTTCCTAGAAGCTCAATTGTAGATTTTCATAAGGTGATTGTAATAGAACCCTCTACTTGAAGTTAGTTTGTTCTAAGGAAATGTCCATGAAAGTGTTCACTGTCACTTGTGTGTGGCTAGCACGATATTCCGCTCTGCCTAAACAGATGGCCTCTTCCATGTTTCATTCTCTGCTCAGAATGTAATTTCGTGGAAATAAATACATCAAATTTTTCTGCCAGGAATTTTTGCTGATCTCTGAGACACCTATGAGCCAACTAACTGGGACATTCTGATGACTAAAGCAAAGAGTTTTTAATTTTAGCATTTTAACTAATCAATAGTGTTGTATATCGAACAGAAAAAAAAAAAAAATCTCTTTTCCTCCTAACTTTCCATGCTAAATGGCCTACCCAAACTTGAATGCTGTTTCTGCTTTCTGACTGAGACTTAGAGACATATTGAAAAAGCAACTTTTCTCTCTAGCACGTTCCTGGTATGGCTTAATTTTTTAGATGCTATTCATTTCTGGCACTGATGTGAAAATCTTCATTGATTATATATTTGAGGTCCTACCTAGCACCATGTTGCAAACACTATTACTGAGAAATACCAAAATGGATCAAGCTATTTTTTTTTTCATTCCCCTCAGGTCACTAGGAATAGATTAGATGGTATTTCCTTACATATTATGGTTAATGATTGCTTCTCTAGTCATATATTCTAGGAGAGCCAGCAACCTAGGTCACAGCAAAGGAGTATCTACTACCTATCAATAACTACACAGATGCTTCTTTCTCTTAAACTTTTTTTTTTTTTTTTTTTTTTTTTTTTTTTTTTTTTTTCTGTAGGGTTGCAAGATAGCCAAATATCACAAGTCAAGGTTTGGAGACCTCAGAAGCAGATATTCTTGCCTCACCACCTCCTCTTCCCCTGCAATTTAATTCTATTCAGTTTTAGTTTAACAAAACCACCTGGTTTTGCTCACACTGTTCTTCACATGCCTCTCAGGGGAAAAAAAGCTGGGCAGAAATACTTTCCTTCAAAGGTTTTAACAGTAATTGATCTATGTTCTGCTTTATCAGCTTCCACTGATTTTGCCCTCTCTTACTTTTTTTCTACTAAATTTTTCAGGACACTCATTCCTTATGGGAATATTCTATCGAATATTTTTGGAGCCATCACTGCAAAGGAACAGTGTAGGCACTTAATGAGAACCTTGGGAGTCTTTCTTATTTCTTCAGGATTTGGGTTTGGTTTTGCTCTTTCTCGTGTGTCTGTTGGGGGGGTAATTTATTCAAAATACACAATCTTCGTGTTCACAGATACAAAAGAGAAAACCATAGCAGAATAAGAACATGAACCCCAAACCTTTGCAAGTTTCCCAAGCACTAGATGAAAGGAATTGCCCTTAACACGTCAGGAGATATCACATTCACTTTGTCTGAAGGAACAACATAAAAGCAATAATGAGAAGCAACAATTCTTTTATTTGATAGTGGCTGATCTTATCTTGATTTCGGTATGCCTGGTCAGCACACATTTGTTTCTGACCTGTCAAACTGTTAAAGAGCTTGGCCTCCTTGTGCACATTGAATCTTCCCATAAAGTCAAGGGGCTGATACCCTAGAGGCTAATGCCAATGCCCACAACATGCAGTAGAGAAAGACTAGCTGAGTGCTACTAGCCTGGGTCCCAGAAGCCATATAACCATTTCAGCAGAAGGATGTGTCATGATCAAAATGAGCTCATAATCCTTTTCTTCACTTTTTACATCTCAGTCACACAATTTGGACATGCTCTAAACTAAACATTAGACACATGAACAAGAACATATGCCCACCAGTGCCACTGGGGCACCTATTTAATATTGTTAAAATCAAAGAATGTTACCTTAATTGAATGACAATTTCTAAATCTAATAGAGGAACATCTTTGCTTGCAGCAGGCTTTAGTTACTTTGTATCCTGGAGAAAGGTTAAGTTGACTCTTGTGTTGTGATTGGAGGACTCCAATATTGGGATTTCATTAACAAGATTTATAGGAATATTCAGTGACTGTCATAGTAATGGTTGTTATCGGTCTGTAACCATAGAAATATTTTCTATATTTTATGATTAGAGTCAAATTTCTTTTTAAACTCTAAAGCTGAACTTAATGTTTGCAAAATAGGAAGTCTGATCTAATGGAAAGTCATGACAGTAATATCGGAACACTAATGCTTCTTTGTCCTGAACCCTACTAACGTAAATGAAATTAGTCCTAATTTCAAAATGCCAAATCTTGATGTTTTTTACAGTCTAAAGAGTACTTCCCTCAACAAGTCCAGCAGATTTCCTCCAGAAAATTTTAGAGGTTCATAAGATCATGAAGATCCATTAGAACAAACTCCCTGCATGCAGCAGGCTTTACCCTACATGTCACTTACGGCATTCTGCCATTGCAGTGTTCATGGGGATAGGAGGGGATGTGCAGCACAATTGTCGGTGTGTCGCCGTGTGGACCAAAACTGGTGCCATTAGTAAAATAAGTCTTGGCATAAGACCTACCACAACTGTCCTAGAAGGCACCTATCCTTTGGTTCCCACTGGTGTTGCATTTTGCCCCAGCATATTTAGCATCCTGATTTCAGGATGGCATTATTTGTCATATTTATCTAGCTGAAGTTTCAGCACCTCCCTAACATTAGTTAAGGAATTTTATTCACTGTTTGAAAGAGAAATATTTGGGTAATCCTTTAGGAAGACATTTAACAAGAACTTACATGTATCTCTAAAAAATGTGCTTTATCTTGTTCTCAATCTTTCATATGCTTTCACATATCAAAATTGGTGAAATACATAAAATGTTCTCCAAATGTCACAATACCTTCAAGTCCTAGCTGCATTCCAGACAACAGGTGAGTATATTTGGGTAAACTTTTTAACTGAATATTTGAAATTCTAGAACAGAATTTGAACATTCTTTCAATTGAACACTCTTTCATTCTTTCATCATTTGAACAGATTTTTTTAAAAAAAGAAAACTTTGGAAAGTTATATTCTGACATTAGCTAAATGAAATTATAGCTTTCATTTTTAATTAAACTTTCACTTTGACACTTAAATTTTCTAGCAGTTTTCTTAAAATCTCAAAAAAAAAACTAACCAAATAATATATTTTATGAGATAAGAACCAATTTCAATTTAAAACTTTTCATTTTGTAGTCAAAAATCTACAAAAATCTGTATTCAAAGTCTGAACTCCAGCTTCACAATGACTTTTTAGAATATGAAAAATGACTGCCCAAGAAAATATAAAAAATCCTGACTGGGCTAAACTTGTCTGACATATTAAACCCACGCTCTTGCTTTATTTCAGTCAATAGGCATTTTTTCAAAGTTTCCACAGTGGATGCACTACCATACCAAAAAAAAAAAAAAAAAAATGTGCTAGCCAATACCTGACTCGGGTAGAAAGGTGGAAGGGAATGAAATTTCCACACCAAATTTTCTAACTTATATTTCCCATTCAGTTCGTAGTCATATGCCCTCCTTAGCCTAAGCCTCATACATGGAGCACCAGAGGAAGAGCCTGGCCTACACCTCATCCAAAGCCCTCTTTTGCATGCCTGTCTTCATTGTGGACCCAACATACTGAATCACCAGCAGAAAGACCATATCTACTCTTGTATTATCTGGAAGCTTATGGTAAAACAAGAACTAAAGCTGGCTTTGAACCCAAAGGGACATCCTGTTCTCCCTGCTCATACTTCTTTAGTATCTGAAAAAGGCCAGAAGATTTGGGCATCTTGTTAGCAACAAATTCAGACTTCGCAACTGAAACCAATGTATTATGTGCATAAGACAACACACACACACGTGTGTGTGTATGTGCGTGCATGTGTAATCCTCTCATATTTTCTATTACTCTTATTTTTTTAACTCAAAAGTAGCTGGTTACTAAATTCTCATACTTTAGGAACAGTCTGTAAACAGTTTACTGTATCTTTCACCATAAACTAGTAACAAGTACAATATCAATAAACATAATAATAATTGATTTCTGGGAGATAAAAAAATCTGAAATTAGCAGCAATTCCCCAAGAGCATTTTCTGATTAATTTAATGTTCATCTCAGTCTCTCTAAGTCATTCTAAAGATGCTTATCTGCTAAGCAAACCTTTGTGATATGCCTGTGGACCAAGGCCCAGAAGAAAGTGAAATATTATTGCATAATCTAACCATTTTTAAAGTGGAAGCATCTTTGCCCAAAAGCAAGTAAAAAAAAAAAAAGGCTCATATAAATGCTTAAAGTTGCAATTTTGCCTAACCTTTTCTTTATTCACCCATCTATTCATGAAGAAACAGAGGTCAGTATCTGATGGGTGCAGTAGTACCCAACTTTCCATAGCTGCCACACCTACATCAGAAGAGCTAGCTGAAAGTACGAACTGCTCTCAGACCAAATCTGAAAGTGACAGTAAAAGATGAACTCAAATGGGAACACCAGCAAAGAAGTGTTAACAAGATGGGCAGAGAAGAGAGCCTGGGAAACAAACAGAGATTATAGAGCTGTGCTTCATAATCTTGTAAAATTTAGGTTGTGCAGGCCTCCAGTTGCTGCCCATAAGTACATAGGGGGTGAACACTGGGAGGGGAGAAAATTTATACAAGTTAATGAACAGTGTTGGCATAAGACCTAGAAAAGGTCAGCATAAGATCTCAAGGAGGTTTCTAAGTGTCAGAGTGGAAACTGCTTCCAGGAGTAGGCGAGGAGAAATGAAATGTGACTTGCTCCACCAAAAAAAAAAAAAAAAAAGTGTTAACTTTATGAGAAGAGCCATGTGGCACAGCTGATTGAGATAGCTGGAGAAGGGGTGGTCTGGGAGCCTCAGCTTCTGTGCAGGAGACCAGTTCAACAGTTTTCCATTGCATTTCTTGATTCATTATCCTGGATTTCACTGCTGTTTCTGTTGTATTCTGATCTAAAAGCACAGAGTGATCAGAAGAAATTCCACCATCCCACAGTCCAAATCCAAACACAGTTTATGAAGAAGGATCTTGCGCAATCAAGAAATCTCTGCATTGTGAGACAGAGAAGTTTTCTTAACAGCCTATTCAAGCCATTAGTGATTCAGACACAACTAGAACAGTTCATTACTGAGAGAGACAGCATTCATATTGTTTAGGCGATGGCATCCTTACTCAGCCCTTAATAATATCTAAATTGAGCTCTCCTTAGTGGGCTTCCTCTCTTCAAAAAGTAGGAAGAAACCCTGCACTACAGGAACTGTAGTTAACTGCCTGATTCTTTGCACCCAATGTGGTTTCAAAAAGGAAATAAAGAGCATTTAGAGTGACTGAATCACATCAAATCTTCCAGACATCCTCATTAAACTGTTATAATTAGGGTTGTGTTGTTTTCTTCATTTTCTCTCAATAGTGTTAGCTGGCAAAGACGGATGCCTTTAGCCCTCTAATAAATTAATTATTAATGTGAGAGTTAATAATTCATGTTAATTGGTACTATGAGCTACTTTCCCCAACAAATGTGAGCAAAGGTCAAAACTTGTTAACAGCAGAGGTGAAATCTATTTTTAAGTTTTCTGTTCCACAATATATCTGTGAAATCAAGCTATAGTTTGCAAGCATTAACTGTTTGTCAGAAGACAAGCACATGCTGAGGGCAAAGGTTTGGTCTATTCACTTGGTTTCCAAGAACTATTATCTGGGCACTTACACTGCCTTTGTCACATGCAGGGATACAGAGCACCTTAAAATTTAGGACTGCCCACACTGGATCTGCAGAAAGTGCTTGCATGTCATCAGGGTAGCACAAATCTGAGCACCTAAAAAGTGCACTGAAAATATGCTGATTACTTAGGCATCGGGATGTTATTTTAATACCATCTGGCAAGTGCTTTGCAGCACTGAGTATACATACCAACTTTCCTGAAACAATCTGCATCATAGTTGTGAGTTTTACCTTAGTGAAGATCAAATGATTCTCTATAATTATTCCTTGCTGCTCACATAAGACAGATTCGCCACACACTCATTGTATGAGGTGCACTGCTTTGATCACTGTACTTATAATGCAACACTATTTCTTGTGAGTGCCTGTCCCAGCTCTGTGCCCTTCATTTGGAACCTTAGAGCTAGAATCTGCTTTTAATTTGATAGCATGTTTGAACAAGGCCGTGTGCTGTCCCATGTGTTTAGCAACCAAACATTCTCGCATGTAAAGAATAAATCCACAGTCTTTCTTCAACCAACAGGAAATCATGTTTTTGTTTGTGTTTTCTTTATAAAACAGAGATTTAAAAAACAAAGTGAGGAACGATATGTGTAGACTTTGGGAACAGCTTAAAAGGAACCAACTAAAATATGCTTTTAATAATCAGCTTTTCTTAATGGCTGTAATAAACCATTGCAACTAACTTATATAACACAAGCCTTTCACTGTACTCATTAGAACTTGGCAATTCCTTTTTCAGCATTTAAACATGAGAATGAGATGGGACTTGATCCAATATCAACTGTCATCAGTGGGAATTCTTCCACTGACTTCTGTGGGCATTGGAGTCAGCCCCGACTCAGCAGGACATTTTCTTTCTGAGAAGAAAAGGCAATCTCTTTGGAAAGGTTTTCCTTTATGACATGGCCAATATAGCTATTTACTCTTTTCTTATTGTTTTGCAAAATCAAACTGATGTTTTATGGAAGGAAGAAAATACAGTTCAGGAAAAACAAGTATAGTTTTATAACAATGTGCTCTGTTAACAGAAAACATTAAAAATCCTGATGGAAAATCTCTCACATCTTCTGAACTTTGTCAGGCTTTTCACTATAACTATATACTATTTCCATAAAATAGCTGAAGTAGAACTACACATATTTCTGGAAAAAAATAAGAAGTACATGTAGACATTTCATTGTTGCCATTATGCAGTTGAAATATGCAAAAAGTACGCCACGCAGTTTTACAGATGTGAAGCCTCTGCATTGTTTTGTGCAAAACGTACCAATGATGAAAAAACAAAAGCTCTTTCCTGTTTTTTTTTTCTGATGGAAAATGCGGAATTTTCTCCAGTGGCTTGAAAATACAACATAGGACTGCTGGGTGCATTCAGTGACAAGTCTAACAAAAAAAAAGGAGAATCTTTGTCAGTAAATGCAATTAACAGTACTCAGCATGTGGCTTGGTGAAAAAAACAAAGCACAGTTCCTAGCAGAACAATACTTATCCTTTGCCTTACAGCAGTAGTTGTTTTTTCTCACTCTAATCTTGAAATATCACAGTTTGCCATGCATTACGATCCAGACTATCCCTGGATATTAGCGGCACACTAACTACAGTCTTCTACAAATTCAGATTAAAAAGGAAAAAGACCTTCCAGATGGCAATTTTGTTCCGTCCAAAGTCTCAGAAACTACACAGCAGGCCAGAAGTACTTGAAATTCCCATCTTGCATGAACTGCTGTCCTTCCTCTTTCTGCCAGTTTCTGGAAGATTCCCAGATTGCACCAGGAAGTTGCTGAACTAGATCTTTTCTCTCTCCCAAGGCTATCAGCGCCTTAGCAGTTTTTATACTGCAAGACCCTCACACTAGAAACTGCCTTTTAGCACCTTGAAGCTACAGAGCATTCTGGGTTGTCCTGTGCGTCATTTCAGTTTCCAGATGCTGTCTGGATGATAAATGGCAGCATTTCCATAGGATAATCCATGCTAATACAGCTTCACACAGAAGGGGTATATTACAAGCCCTCCTGCTCATACAATCTATCTGTAGTGGCCAATTCCAAAGAAATTTCACCATTTTCTTACCTTTATCTTTTAGATAAAGGGGTCAACCTCCCTGTATCTGGGGATAGAGAATTTGGAGCTGGAACAGAAGTTATGCACTCTGGTTGTATCTCATCTGCCGTTCAGTCACCACTTGAGTCCAGTATTGGCCATACATGGGCTGGGGCAACCTCTGGGGAGAAGGAAACTTGGCCAGAACTGAGCTCCAGATGGACCCATTAGCTTACCAATCTGTCACGTAAGACTGTGTGCCACCTTCCTCCTAGCAGCATCATGCAATGAAGGGGGCTGTTCCTTCAAAAATAGGATTTGTAGGCTGCCAGAACTTAGGCTGTATTTGTGTAGCAGGGTTGCACCAAAGATTCTGTGTCTTACTGAGCTGGACGACATGGAGCTGGCTCACACAACACGCCAATTTTTACCCTGCCTCAAGTAAGGCTTTTTCTTCTGCTGCCCCAGATGAAGTCATCGGAGAAAGAGGTGGCAGTTGCATTTCCTGTTATCACACCACTTGGCCCGGCCTTTCACTTTTCACCAAAGGTCATTCCTCCTGCTGCAAAAGCTTCTCCACAGTCTACACCCCCACATATTAAAGGAACAAGATTTAGCCCTGTTTTTGCCACTGCCCATAAAGTAAGCAAACCTTCATGCTGCCATATCAGAATTATTTCTAGGAAATTCTCCAGCCAGTGTGGGGTTTTTTTTGCATTTTTTTTATGAACTCTGAACAAATGTGTACTAGGTCCAGAGGTCATGAAAGACTAGAAACCATTTGAGTACCACAGGCTGACATACAGTGAAACTCTGTTCTGAAAACAGAGAACTATTTACTTTTTGTGTTGTGGTATTTGAAATGAAGCAATCTTTAAAATATATTGCAAAGTTCTTTCTCCTATTCTGTCATTTTGCGCTCTGGTAGAGAAAGAAACCTATACAAACTATATTATTTCATATCTCCCTAAACAGCACTGCAGAGGTGTAAGCATTGAAATCTGGTTCAAACAGAGATGCTATCATCAAGTTCATAAGCACTGCAATTATAACAGGCACCAGACTACAAAGATAAGGGCAAGCACTGGTTTTTGGCTGGAGGTGATGTCTCATTTCCTTCTCTAGCTTAGGGCCCATGCTAACCTGCTACACCATCGCTGTACAAATTGGGAATGGAGCCTCATTTTGCCATGTGCACAAGAAACCTCAAGCAAAACAAAACTCCATGTGATGCCTTACCCTGACTCATTCCCAACCCTGTGTTAAAAGAAAGCTCTTTTCTTCCTCCTCACTTCATATTAAGCAAAGGAGAATTTCAAGTCAGAAGGGAGAAAAAATCAGAAGGAAAAAATCCTGAAATGGACCACTTGTTAAAAATCCTGCAAATACTTACTAGTAAGTATGTACATGTGTGGGAGGCTGCAAACACAGTTCTCTTTGTGGGCTTGGGACGTGAATCAGTGAAGTTGTTCACAGTGGAGGTACTGCAGCAGGCGTTTGCAGAATCTGTCCCTGTGTGTCTTCTCCATTAACACTTCCCAAGCCCATAAGTGTTCCTAACGCAGAGCAAAATGCAACTTAGACAGTGTTTAGTCAGGGAGATGAGTAGTTTCTTGTTCTCTACTCACATGGAAGGAAAAGGGACAGAACTAAAAGGCTAACGTAACAGCCTGCTCTTGGCATCGGCTGTTGCTAATTTTCTTTGGCGTGCTTTGACTACCTGTCTGAAAGGCTGCTGCAGTGCAGGAAGGAAATTTTTCAAGAGATTAAACTATTATTGTTTCCTGTGTGGCTGTCTTCGCTGTATATGAAAAAAAGCTTTAAGGGCACTTGAAAAGAGATTTGTCTGAATAGCAAAGTTGTTGTGATTCATCCCCCGCCTCCCTCCTCAAAGAGTCGGGATTTGGCCAATTTCCTCAGGAAAGTGGTTGATTAGGGCCCATGGATTTATTCACAGCCTACATATGAGATGTCATAAAGGTGATTAATGGTGAACCCTCCATCATAGGAAGCTCAGAGTTTAGAAAAGCTATTTTCAAGGGCATAGAAGGAAAATAAGTCATTTGTATTTTTGCCAAAATGCTTCAGTGTTTAAATGCCTCTTTGTGCTGCTGGCAATTAATGCTGCTGCCTATCAGGGGCTAGTGTATTTTCTGATTTTACAAGTTTGTTTGAAAAATTGATTCAATGTGTTTCAGTGTTTACGTAAGAGGATATTGTGGAATTAAAATAAAATGTTTCCACAAGACCAGTGCTTGTTACTGTCCTTGAATCTAAGCATGATGCTGGAGCCTTTTTATGCCCCTTCCCAAGAAAAAGTTCACCGGGGCTTTCCCCAGAAGGCATTGCTATTATGGTGCAATTTGATGAGTGCTGTGGGAGACAATTACCCAACCTGACAAAGAAAACCTGCACTGAGCCTTAAAGAATGCAGCAAATGTTCCAAAACATCAGATCTGCTTGTACTTCTCCTGTCTGGCACTTATGCTCCTTGTCCAGCCTTTTTTCCCATTGATTTTGTCCTAGCCTTCACTTCAGGAACTATCCGTGAACTATCACATATTCCTTTATCTTTTAACTGAATGGCTGGGCAGATGCTGTGATGCATGTGCAAAGACTGAGTCTAGTTACCACTATTTGCTGCTCTTTTTCTTTCCTTTTTTTCACTCTTGTGAGCCATTCTCAGTATGAGTATACAGGACTGTGGTTTGGAGGGTGAGACACTGCAATATAATTAATCCAGTTTGGCATCAGAAAAAGGAGAGGACGTGGAAGGAGGAATTTTACCTCATACCTCTGACAGACCCACCCTTCCCAGCCAGAGACAGCCAGAAACTCTGTTAAATTAGACAAAACTCCTGTCAGTAAGAGACGCAATCCTGGCCCCATGTTAGGGCCCTCACTCAGCAGGTAGGTTTAGGGAGCAGTGAGCAGGGCAGTGGTGGGGTCCCAGCCCAACCAGGACCTCCCAGCTCCCATGCACTATGGCCAGGTCAGCAGGACCAGGATGATCCCTAACAGCAGGACAGGCTTTCTGCTGGAAGATATCCCTGTAGCAGAAAGTCCTAACAAGGGCAGTGATCTAAATTGCCAGGAGTACATGGTATGATATTAACAGAGAACAAGGACAGACACAGGTGAGAAGACACTATCCCCAGTCCCCCTCCAGTGGAAACATTTCTAGTACTCTTTCCTGGCATCTCCTGATAGCAAAACAGCTTTTTCTCACACAATGAAGTAAACAGTTTATGCCAGGAATAGGATGGAGGAAACCAAATACATCTGGGCATTGTGCAATGTTATGCAACATCTGTTAATAGTAACTAACTTTGGAAGAAAAAAATGAGGACTTCTGATGGACTGATTTCCCAACTGTAATTTCTGGAGATATTATGACCCAGTTTCTTCCTCTTTAATGCTGCGTTGTTCTGTGCCTAACCTTCCTTCTCTTTCTTATCACACTTCTCTTTTCCTAGCTGCCCCAGTCACCATGAACTACTTTACACCCATCACTCCCCTCTTCGAACCAATTTCCCCCTGCTCCTCCTCTCATATCCCCTAACCAGCATGTAGGTCTTTTCTTCTTTCTGCCTCTCAGCCCTTTGTAACTCCAGGTGTCGCTCCCAGACTTTCTGCTGTCTCCCTAGTCCTGCTGCCCTTTTCCAGCCATGCCAGGTCAATCTGCACTCTCAGCGTAACTATACATAACACATAACTTGATCCAGTGGCTCTGCTTTCACCACTGCCGCATTTCGTCCTCTCAGTCTGCCTCTGTGTTGTCGTGAATGCCAAAAGTTTCTGTTTGTTTGTTTGTTTGTTTTATCACAGGCACTGTTTGCTGAAATTATCAAGGAGCCACTCATGACTGCAGGCACACTTTACTATTTTGGGTAACAAGTAACAAGAAGAAGAGGTTGCTCTTTCCCTTCATTTCTCTTCATTGCTTACTTTTCACCACTCATCTGAAAAATGTTTGGCTTTTAAGAGGAAAGTCACCAGAAAACATTTCTGGACACATGTTCCAGTATATGTAGGACAATCCTCCTTCCAACATGCCTTTTAACCTTTTGCATATGACCAAACACTAGGCTGGTCAGCAAAGTTGCATTTCAAGCTCTTCATTTAAATTAACCCTCAGAACTCGTAAGCCAGGCTGGAAACTTCACAAAGGGTCTTGGTCTGGTTTGGCTTTTTAAGAATAAAACTCGATGCTTTGTTTGGCTCTTTACCTTTTGCCCCGCAAATGTACAGGCTAGAACATCTCAGCCTTCCTAATGCAAGAAGGACTGGCTGCCACCAGGCTCACTCTGCGCTGCGGCGCGTGGGTGGAGTTAATAAAGCCTCAGTGGGAGCAAAGTGCAAAAGGTGCTTTTCAGAGGATTTGTTGCTGGACAAAGATGGTCTTATCAGAGGCAGGGAGAAGGTGTCAGCAGAGCTCCTCTCTCTCAAATAAATATGCGATATAAATGATAACACATGTTCTTTGGGCTTTGAAATACCTGAACTTTGAGGAAGGTCTGTGGCCTTTCAGCAGTTCTGACATAGCTTAGATTTTCTGGCTCCGAGTTCAGGATTGAACTCCAATTTGAAGTAATAAAAAAAAAAAAAGAAAAAAAAAAGACTACTACAGAGACTCTATTTAGGTCTTTCTGGCAGCAAGCAAGCTGGGGGGAAAGCTGTTTATCTTGACCAAGGATTTCCTTAGTCGTACATGAAAAACATTCTTTTTGTCAAACACAGCTAGCGGTCGCACAAAGAGTGGCACTCAGGAGGCGAGGATCACCAGGGCGTTACTTGCAGAGCTGCGTGCCCAGACAGGAGGGCTATGTGCTGACTTCAAACCCGGGCACTTGACGTCTGACAACGCCGACGATGATGAGCCGAGAGAGGGAAAAGGTGATGCAGTTAATATTTTCCTGTAGGGAAATGTCATCACCATCCACCCAGTAGGCAAATAAAGATCATAACAGAGGAGGCACAAGCAAACTGGATTACCAGCTCTTGCTGTTTGTGCAAGGGGTTACGATTAGAGTACAAATGGGAAACTGTTTTCCCATCCCACAGACATTTTTTAGGAAACAAAGAGAGCCCAAGCTTTTATGGTGAGCTTGAAATAATGGTCTGTCAGAATATCCAGGAGAGACTGTCACTCTTGGCACCGGCTGCTCATAGTCACTCATAGCACAAGGTACTTCATGCAAAATGGATCTGGAGAGCTTGAAAATATTAGTGCATCCCCCTTACCTTAGCTAAGATCCTGAATTATTAGGCAGCTCTGAGGTGTCCACCTCTGTTTCTGACCAGAGCAATAATCTTTCGCAGAATAAATGCTTTCTTGAAACTCGTCCGTTCTCTAAAAAAAAGTTTCTGTTTTTAAAACTTGGGCATGTTTCTCTGTGTCCTTTCCCAGCAACATGTACTTTGATTCTAGAAACATGCAAAAGGGTAAATTTCCTTCCACATGGTTTCGCTGGGACTATAATAAGCCTTGAGGTCTAGCCCTGCAAACAAAATGAGTTTTTCCATTGTTCGTTGTAGTGTCTGGTTTGGGCTGAGTGACCAAAATAGCAATACTGAGTATGCCATTATATGCAAAAATATATAAATAGTTATATATAGCTTTTTTAGGATAACCCATCTAGTTTCAGCACGTGGAAAAAGCTCCAGAATTTGGCACTCATATAATAAAGCCACTCTTTTTAATATATTAGTAAGAATTTTATAAATGTATTGCAGATGTTTTGACCCTGCAAAAGACTGAAGTCTGAAGCAGCTATAAGATAGTTGCCAGGGGTAACCTATTCTTCTTGTGAAGAACATTCCAAATTTGCTACTAATTCAGAAACTCTGCAAGTGTATCCTCACCATTGAAAAAGAGAAGAGTAGAGCTGGGCCTCATTTAGAAACAACACAACAGGTCTTACTGAAGAGGTTCTGAAATCATGCATATCCTGTTTTCCTAGATTTCATATTCATAAACAGAAAATGTGGCCAACTATCCCAAAACAAGCTCTATTCTGCCCCAATATTCTCACTTCACAGCTAAACAAAGTATTCTTCAGCACTGCTTTGTTACAAAGGAAGTTTGGCTAGAAATATCTCGCCTTTATTCAAGAATAATATAGAATTACTCAGGCCAAAGAGGCAGATGAAAAATACCTTTTTCAGATGAGAGACATATGGAAATAATTAGAGGGAAAATAAAAAGACAGATCATGTCAAATGCAAAGTTTGCCATCTCTTCTTGATCATCCTATTAAATTTTATAGCCCACAGATACTGTGAAAGGTTACAGGAAAGATGTCTTCTTTGGATCACATTTTTAAGATATTTTCCTGATATTTGCCACCTGTTACATCAATGTTTTGCTACAAAAAAAAAAAAAAAAAAAAAAAAAAATGCTGCCAAACTGACTAATCAACAAGAGAAGAGGAGAAGTCAAAAAAATTCTAACTTGCAGTTTCACCTCAATCCAGGACAACTTTCCATGAATTGCAGTATTCGTGAGTTACACATGCTATGTAAACAGCACAGGACATCTTTAAAGTAGCTGGAAAAAAGAATTTCCACTGAGAAGGAAAGCTTGTAGCATTAATGTGGCAGTACTGGTGGCTCTGCTTAACTTACCATGAGTACAGAAAGAGGAAAGACCAAGTAAGACATTTCTTAGGGAATATGGTGTGTGGGCTGAACAAGGCAGCATATGGTAATTAGCAGGTCATATCATTTTCAAATCATATCAATTTCATCTTCACTGGTCTGAATTTTCTGAGCAACCTTCTGCACATCAACCTGCTGTCACTGAGCAGGTGAGGCAGACCTTTACAGGAGGCTTGTGCTGGGTCTCTGGAAAGCCAAATGTTTTGTTGCAGATAATTTGTTAAATTTCTCTAATTAAAGCATGAGTAACAGCACTTTCCATGCTAGAAATGTAAGGCCATCCTTCAAGAACTACTCTATAATTTGCAGCAGGATATCCTAGTTTTCAAAGCAGATGCTTTCTATCTCTGGCCACTTTTATATATGTTTTTGTCTACATCACCTTCATGACCAGTCCCCATCTCTCACAGCCTGTATATGCAATCATTTAACCTCCTCTGTTAACATCTCCCATGTTTCTGTCATTTCTACCTCACTCTCTGTCTTTATTTCAACCCTCTTTGCTCCTTCAAGGTCTCACACAGGACACTGCCAGACCAATCCCACCTCTCATCAAGAAAAACATGTACCATATCATTGTATAAGATATTCTGACCCTCAAAAGGCAGAAGGGTAGATAAATGGAGAACGCTGCTAAATCAACACTACTTTAAACTACTATATTTTATAAGAACTTCAATGGCTTTGCTAAATCCATTGATCCTTCCACAATTAGCCATACACTACATTTCATCCTTGACTTAGTTTTCATAAGAGTGATTGTTCTTTCAGAAACATATAAAGCAAGATTCCAAAAACAAGCTTATTTTATTAAGCTCAATTATTAAATTTTCTCTGACATTTGCTCTTCATATTTGCTGGTAAGCATTTATACAATAGTATTTTTTGAGTTCATGTGGAGTTTAACAATATGAATTTCTTATCAGTGAAAAGTACAGTGTTCATTGGCAGAAGCCAAGTATATGAAGAATTAACAGTGATCAAATCTGGAGGGAAAACAATTTTTGTTAGAGGCTGTTGCAAGCTGTCATACTTTCACTTGCAGACATGAATTTCCCTTCATAGGCCATCAGCTGCAGTCAGCCTCCTAACATTTATTTTCTTTGCCCACGGCATACTCATGCAAGCCCTAGATCCTTGTCCTATTTGTTCAGTAGTCGATAAGAATATCAGGAATCCTCAGTAGATGTTTCATCATTGCTCTGATCCCTTCTGCTCAGCTATGCACAGGATCAAGCAAACTCTTGGACTTTGCTAGCTTTGGTATTAGTCAGTAGAAATGACTGACTAGCCATCAGAATATTTAACCAATGACTAGCCACCTCTACACCCCAAATACGAGAATCTTTTCTAGAATACTCCTTTTACATCTTCTTTCTAATTTCTTCTTTCAGCAAAAACCCAAGATTTTCCACAGAAAGCAGACAGCTGATTTCCATTAAAGACTTTTCATTAAAAAGTTAAAAAGTTGTTTCATCAGAAAAAAAAAAAAAAGTTTTCCATAAAAAATAGTTGAATGGAAAAAATTCTTCACCAACCCAAATATTTTCCCATTTTAAATAGCTAGCATTTGACATATTCTTCTGGGGGGCTTAACTTCAGATTTAACTATTTAATTGCCATATTGGGATATCATAGGTATTTTCAAACTAGCTAGAATTTTAGTCTTAAACTTGCAAACCCAGTCTTAATTGTTTATTTCCAGCCATTTTAGCATATAAGTTGTGTAAAGAGAACACCTCAGATAAAAAATAGAGCTTACCCTGAGGGCTAAGTAGTCTTATTCTTTGACGTAACTCTTCTGCAAAGCTTCAGCTGCATTCAAGATGTCCACTGCAAAACAGTTCATCCCTTCACTATTGTCTGAGTCTTGCTTGCAGAACATGGATCTGACAAGGCCATTGATGCAGACACTCAGCCTAGCACTGTCTTTATTCCCTTTTTGGCCAAACTTCTTCCTCTTTCTTCCCTGCTTCACACTGTTAACTAAGAGATTGTTTTCTTTCCCATCTTCACTTCCACAACAACTTTTATTTCCAAAATTATAAAACAAGATCCTATTACAATTTAATAAACATTAATATTTAGCATTGACAAAATTTACCACACAACACTACCTGTAGATAGATAGATAACTGTATTTCTCCATCATTCAAACAAAAGGAGCTGTGGGACTGTTGAGGCTACTACATCCTAATTGCAAGGAAATGCTGACTTTCCAGCAATAACTGCTGTGTATTTCTGGAGTGTGACATAAATATGCTATCAGCTTTGGTAATGGTTTGACAGATTCCATAACAGCCTGCAAAGTCTATATAGAAATGGAATAATGACTAGCTATCACACAACCAGGGTGTGATACCAAAGAGCAACAATGCTAAAGAATGAGAATAAAGCACTGCACAACCAATGATATTTCTGTCTGAGCTGTGAAAGACATTTTAGGGAGATGTAGAGCTAAGTTTACCAATTGTTTTACCAATGTTAATGATCTCTAATCCAGCAATTTCAGTGTTTAGCATGCCAGCATATAAATTCCTATAGCTCAAAACAATGCATCTTTGAACAAGTCCAGTTTTGTTTGTTTGTTTGTTTGTTTTTCCCCAGAGAAATACTTTTTTACAATGGAAACCATCCAGGTAGAACAACCGAAGTAAACATCTTGAGATGGAATTCTTAATGTAGTGAATTTAACATTTTCATTAAATAACAAAAGAGCAGCTTGCCTGCTCAATCAGTCACATCTCTGTAAAAAAAAAAAATCTAAAATAGATATAGAAAATGTTGGCTGGGTTTGACAGAGCATGAATGATTTCAAGACACTCTGAATCACCACTCACCACTTTTAGTGAAAATTTTAAGATATAGCTAAAGCATGTATTAGATGATTGCTTTTTTTGACTCAGTTTTCTCATTGAAGGTTGGGATTGTCTGCAGCTGAAAGAAGTATGTCACAAAGTTACCTGGATTAGTCCATCTGCAACGCACACCCCAGTCTATATCAAATACAAAAGCTTTCTTTTAAAAGACCTAGTACACCACAAAAGCAATGTATTATCTTTTTCCTACACTTCATATGTAATGATTCCTGTGAATAGGATATTGAAAGAAAAACAGACACAGCAAGACTATCTAAAACAAGAATCCTGAAGGATAGAGCCAAAGTCAACCAAGGATCTTCACACGGGGTTCATCCAAAACCAAAGCAGTCTCTGACAATGGCCAGTAGCAGAGGGTTAAGGAAAAAGTAAAAACAAAACAGAACATTGCTGAGTGTACTAGCCCAGTCAGGTACAGTTTAGGATCTTCCTGAACCAAACACTGTACTATTTGAGTATCACAAGTGGAAAAAATATATATATCAGAGCTGCGAAATTGACTCAACACAGTGATTGATATCAACACAAAATCTGTTAAATCTGAACCTCTAAAAACAGTAAAATACAGGTTACCAAAATGTTCAGAAAGTAATCTTACTGAAAAGTATTGAGTTTCAAGGACAGCTATAAAAGTGATTGTGTATAGAAGATGCTATGACAAGAGGCATAATGAAAGTGAAGAGGAAGTTTAAAAATTATTGGGGGTGTGATTAGTAAAGAAAGAAATTGCCTAGTATAAATAAGTCTGAAAAGAGCATGGATTTACAGCATAGAGGATTGAGTAAAATTAAGGATCAATCAGGCAATAAGAAAACATGACACTGCCCTTCAAACTGAGGAGAGTTGCCAATAGCTCTGATTTTACGTATCTGTAGGTCATGTGTGTATCTTCCCACTCCCATTAATACCAATGAGAGCCACCAGTAAATATCTTCTACAGCTCTTACCATTTATCCATATCTTTTCTTCTGACATTGTGTCCCAAAGATTTATCTTAGCTACTACCTTCACAGCAAAATTTATCTAAGAGGGATATCTACAATTAACATGGAATCTACTACATTTTTGCTTCCACTCAACTGAAGAAGAATGAGAATGCTATTCACAGCATACAGTTGGGTGCACATACATTTAACTGTCCTCTAGGTCTAGAGGCAGAGCACAAGGGATATTTTTCTGTTCAGAAGACTTGCAGTTTACAGACATGGAGAGGTAGAGGGAAGTAAAATTCAGATCCACGTGACATTTTTCCATCAAAATTTAGATAGGTGAAAGCTGCTATGAAACATCTGTGAAGAAAGAAAAAGTACAAGGTAAAATATCATGTCATAATACTATATAAAGTGAAGGGTAAGCACTATATAAGAAAAAAAAATGGATTCTTATCACAGACATCTCAAAACACTGTTCTAAAAATTGTATTAAACTTATATATGCCAAGAAAATACAATCTCTTGGCATCTAAAAGTAGCTTTCTCCTTTTGCCCAGAGTCTACTTTGTAGTTACCTAAATATACCCACAGGCAATTCTGACATGTCTTTGCTTAAATGTGGTTATATAAAGTAATACAAAAATAAGTTTTGGCTTTGCTGCAAATGTGCATAATGGAAAGACAAACATTATTAAAAAGACCATCATTTTTAGTGATTAAAATAATCCACAACAGAAAAAAAAAATCTTCTGTAACTTTCCAAGTTCCCATTTATCATAGTTTTGCAAAAAGAAGCCACGGTAATTTCATTTTTCTTGACTTCTATTAAAAAGATCAATACATATGATTCCAAAGAGTCTCGGCTCATGAAAAGATGGAGCTAGTCTGTAATCACATCTGAAAGTATTGGTTGTCATTAGCAGTAAGATTGATTTGTAAAGACAGTCAGCCCAGAGTGAAAGTACTTAAAAATTTCCATTGGGCTATTGCTGAACAACACTGACCAGCAACCTTTCACCTTCCAGATAATTAAATACAGATAACGAATTACCATATTAGAAGGAAGAATTGCATTGGGAATATACAATAGATGCTCACTTTAGCAAAGCAGTTCCAAATCTCTGAATAATGATTTTGTTTTGTGCATAAAAACTAATGAGGTCTGACAGTATAAAGTCATTTTTCAACATGCATTTAAATCTGGCTTGTCAAATAAGATATTAATAAGTCACCTGAGGTACAAGAATTGCTAATGGCCTGCAGCATAGCCACTGCAAATCTTCTTATTGTTTTGTGTGAAGAGAAAAGGATCAAGTGGGTTTTGCCAGGAAAAGACTTCAAACAGGAGCCAGAGAGAGATTTTGATCTTGCCAAAACTGCTTGACTTGCCTGAGAAGATAGACCCTTCCATGTACAAGCCCTACCAGACCACAGCTGCCTCTGCCATGCCATAGGACACCCTCTTTTCCCCTTGCCCTTCCTGATCCATGGGTAGTCTTGAAGAGCAGTGAAAACAGATGAGACTCAGGAATTTTGGGGTGGTTAAGCTGGGCATTTTTCAAATGATTCTGCTGAGAGATATTTATAGATGTACTATCTCCAAGAGAGAATGGAAAGTTCAAAAACATCAAGTACCCACATCTGTCCTTCTATTCCCTCCATGTTTGTAGCAATGTGACTTCAAATTATCGACTGGTTTGGTTTCAGTTGACATCTGAAGGTCATATGGTCCAAGAACCTTACCCATGCCATGGTCAGTTTTGAACTTAGGTTGAGTGGTTCAAGGTCTTGGTTTACCAATGTTTTGCATATTGACAAGCACAGAGGATCCCGCAGCCTCCATAGGTCATGTCACATAGGTCACAGTTCATGTCCAAGCTTATGTGAAAAGAAGGCCAACAAACAAGTGGCACATTCCTGTCTCCAACAAAGCCCCCATGAACCCAGTGGGGAATTGCCTTTTCTATAGGTCCACTCAGAACCACTGTGGTTTGCATAGGATTTCTTAAGAACATGTGACAGACCCATGTTCAAGACTAATTGAAAACACTATGCAAAACTATAATGGTATTCTTAGACCTGAGGTTTTCTGATTATCAAATTTTATTTTGTGATTGTCAAATATTTGAAATAAGACTGTGAAACAAGACCAATAATCTTAGAGTTAGTAGCCTTCTCTGGTCAAGGTAAAAGTCTTAAAATTGAAAGGGAGTAAGTGAGGAAAGATAGAGGAAAAAGAGTGAATTTTCAGTGTGAAAGAAAAAGAATTAGAGGCGGAAAAAAAAAAAAAAAAAAAGGCCCCAAAAAGAGAAAGAATGCAACAGTAGCTTTGGCAGCTTCCGTAACTTGGGATGTTAGTGAGTCACCACAGAGCAGGACTTCTCAGGTTGCCCTGCAGCATACCCTATATGCTACTGAAGAAAAGCATCACAAAGGATTTTCATTTAGCAATGGAATAAACATTCACATTAGTCTCTTGAAACTTATTTATGAATCCAGGAGCTGAAGTAGAGAATATAAGGCTAAGAACACTACATTTTCCTTGCCATCCAAGAAGCCAAGATGAGTACCATGTTCATATAGGGGAATTTTATAAAAGCTTTATGTGGCTACTTCATATAAGCAATAAATACAGTAAATGTATGTGATGCATGTAATTATGTGTAATTTGGAGTCTTCACATAGTTGGTAGACCTGGAAAGAATATTCTCAGCATTTTTGCTGAACATACTGTAACACAAGAAAAGCTATTTTTTACCGTTTCTAAGTAAAATAATGTACGAGAGCATATTTTTACGGAAATTCCATAAGGAAGGAAGGCTCAGTTTCCTGGTATTTCCTCTAAAAATACCATAGAGAAGGTGTTTTCTTATGTAATTCCAGTGAATAAGAATGAATTTGGAAAGGAATTATTATTCTTTTAGAAGCTAGAATTATGTTTCCTCTCTAAAATGTGGTTAATGCTCCAAAATTAGATCTTGTGGTAATATTTTTCTTCCACCAAAAATTTGACTTAAGCCTATAACAGGAGAGTACAATTTCAGGCAGCACTTTTTAACTTTCCATTAATTCGTAATACCATCACACCACTGCAGATAAATAAATACTTTTTTCTTTCAAAAGCTAGTTAAAACTGATACATGAAACCAAGACATTACTTACCCTCTCACACCTTTTGCAAAAGGCATCTTAAAGTAAGGAAAGAGTGGCTGAACACTTCACATATTTTCTATCGGCCAGAAGGTAAATGTAAACAGTTGATTTGTAGCCTCCTAACTATTTATACTCAGGGAGCCACTCAGGGAGCTTGACAGGAGCTTGTACCAGAGGATCGTGTCCAGCATCCAGTCCGTTCTCTTCCGCCTCCAGCATAACCTACAGTTTGTTAAATCCCAGCATATTTCTGTACTCAAACAGTAAGGGTTGGCACAGTGGACCTGTCCTCCAGACTTGGAGTTCACTTTGCTATGGCCAGAATTCAGATTTTTTTCCCATCTCGAGCTATACAAAGGATAGTAGTCATACTGAATAAGACCCTGTCTCTTTTGATTTCAGTTAGCTCCATCACTCACCCACTATTCTGCTTCAAAGATCTAGCTACTGCACCAAAATGAAACAGCAATAGTGCTGGCCTATAGACTGCTGTGGTATTATTTTATCCTTCATCTGGTATCACAATATTGTCTTTAAAAACTGTTATCTAGGAATTACAATTAAAAAAAGAAAAGGGGAATGAAAGACTGAGTCTTACTCACATTAGATAATTATGTAGCCCTATCAGCCTCTGTCCCTAATGTGCTCATATCTGATTGTTTTTTTTTCAGCACGGTTCTATTTTACTTTTAGTTTCAGGGTTCTTGATGATATATAATTTAGCTGGAGTCAGAGCAATGGTCTTTGCATTGTGATGAATGGGCACTTTTCCATAGTTTATAAGATTGATACCTCTGTTTATCATGTGGGTAGGGTGAGATTAATGATCTTCTTAATTATTCATTTCCTTGCTCTGGAGCGCTTGAGTTTTGTAAATTATATAATGGGGTAAGAATGTTATCTTGCTTAACAGTCTTAACTGGCTTTATAAACAAAAAAGTCTTCTGGCATCTCCCAAGGGTTTAAATTGCATCTTAAAACCCTTTATGCAAATAACACAATAGCCGTCTTACCAAATTATTCCATTTCAATCATACATAGCAGTAGATGAAGTACAAGAACTCCTTGGGAGACCACTGGAGAGAAACAAGGAGGCAAGCACCAGGTTCCACTGCAGCTTCCACTGTGGCAGCTACTAGTTCTCTTTCACAAATATAAAGCATTTGGGATCATTTGGGTTATACTCTTCACTTCAAAAATGTGTCTTTGTCCCTGAGGTCAGGCACATTTTTAATAGCTGACAGATTTAGAAAAGACCTCTTGCTAAACCATCCAGAAGTCTTTTGATATAAAATGTATAAATTGTATATTAATGTGTATAAAATGCATCCATAAGTGTGAGGCAGTCCATACAGAATAAGTATCTTTTTACCTTAAGAGCAAATCTGGCAGTTGTCAGGCTGAGACAACCAACTAAAAGTACAGAGGCCATGGGCCATATGGGAGCCCAGCAGCGCCTCCTTGGTCTGTCTCTTAACCACAAGCCACATAGTGGGAAGCCTCCTCTCTTCCCACCTTTCACAGAATCACAAAATGGTTAAGCTTTCCCCTATGGCTTGGAGCTGAGCACACTTGGCTGTTCTCCAGTCTAGAGAACGGGATACCTCAGGCATCTTGCACTCTTAAATACAGCAATAGCATGGGCATCAGCTCATTTTTAATAATCTACAGTGGACGGAAGCACTCCGAGCTACTCACAGCGACATATATGGGCAGGGGGATGAGAAGGGAGATGTCTGCTGAAACCCATGTGGGTACCACACCAATTTCTTTTGTAAGCAACACAAATAGCCATGCAAAGGTTTAAAAAGAACGAAATACCACTCTGGGTAACATAAAAGACTTTAGAATTTGTTTATTTGCCTGGGAGAGGGAAACCTGCATTGTGCCAATCAGGGCCTGGAAAAGAGGTCTTGGTTCTTGGTAGTCCCTTTGTCTCTTAATTTTGATGTCCATTTGCATTCCACAGTCAAAGTCCAGGCAATGGCTGAAGAGCAAAATTGCACTGAAAACATTTTTCTTTTCCTAAAGCAGGCTCAGGGAGGAACATTTATTTAATAAAATGGAAAATCAATATAATTTTAATTTTAAGAAGTCAGAGCCAATGCCAAGCTGTCCTTTAAGGAAGCTTGATAAGAATTCATGACCCATTTTTTTTCCTTTGGTAAGAAAAATAAAATTAAAAGCAGGATTGATTTAATTATTCTCCTCCAAGTTGGTTTAGAGCTTGGAAGTTTAGTTCCTCAGTGTTACTTCAGCATCTTCTTTTTACTTCTGAAAATCCTCTTTGTTCATTTTATGTTTACCATTTCAAAATTACTTGGATCTGAATTAATTAATATATATGAAAAGAAAAAAAGTCTAGCAGTGCAATTATTGCAGTTATGCATGCTGTATGCTTTAAGTTTTTCAGTGACTTAGATATTCCAGCAAATCAATTTGACAGACATTGGCAGAAGCAATAGAATAGATAGGAAAATAATATTTAAGGTGAAATTACACTGGAAAATACTTAATTCTGTTGCTCAAAGAGGATGTGCTCAGACTGCAGAAATGCAGAAAGAAGTACAGAAAAGTTTTACTTCTTTAAGACTTGTCAGTTCATTCAATCATAGAATCATAGAATGCTTAAGGTTGGAAGGGACCTCTAGAGATCATCTAGTCCAACCCCCCTGCACACGCAGGGTCACCTACAGCACGTGGCTCAGGACTGCGTCCAAGCGGGTTTGGAAGATCTCCAGAGAAGGAGACTCCACAACCTCTCTGGGCAACCTGTGCCAGGGCTCTGTCCCCCTCACTGTCAAGAAATTTTTCCTTAAGTTCCTGTGGAACTTTTGGTGCTTCAGTTTATGGCCATTTCCTCTAGTCCTACCCGTGGCCACCACTGAGAAGAGGCCGGTCCCATTCTCCTCACTGCCTCCCTTGAGGTACTCATATACACTGATTAGATCCCCTCTCAGGGATCTTCAATTATTTCTCACATTTCCATAATGGCTCTCTGATAACCATGTTTCCTCCACAGCTCATTATTGTCATAACCATTTGAAATTACTTGATAGTTAGACACGGGTTCGCTTATACCTCTTTAATTCCAACACAGAAAGAATCAATTTTGCCTAAGCTATGTGGACAGTGTTCAACCAAAGATGATCATTTTCTTGGCACAACCTCAGCATCTATTTGGGGAAGGCCTACTGCAGGCAGCAGAGCTGAACCTGGAACATATATGGCTCTTCCTTCCATGGAAATTCAAGGATTAAATCTTTGTTACAGTTGCTAGTGATATAAATAGTGAATATGTTTACATGACGGGGTGTATAAAATCAGACACTGCAATTTCAAGTGCCTTATGGGGCATATAAAGAGAGGAGGCCAAAGAATTTTGGCCTACTCAGTGGAAATGCTCTTAAATCTCTGGGACTGTGGCCTGGACAGAGTGATGGCTCTCATGGGTGAGGGAGAACCAATGTATTTACTAGTGCAGGACTGAGTCACAAACAACCTCCCAGGCTGCTTTTGAGACATTCCCCGTTTTATGACCTAAAGGAGAGCCATAGCTGACCCTCTTGTTCCGTGCAAGAGCCTCTTTATAACAATGTCAAAATCAACTAATCTGATTTTTAATTGTTGCTGGTGCTGAACCACAAAATGGATTTTATTACACGATGGAAATTATCGCATTCTAATAGAAAGAAATGCTCATCTTTAACATGACATCAGACTGAGGTGATCAAAAATGACCTTAAGGGCCGTACCTAAAAACACAGATTTCAGAATCAGGAAGAGACTCTAATGGTCATATTTGACTGTGATAAAGGCTGAAATTCATGAAATCTGTGAATGGTTGATTACCAAAATTGCATTTTATCACTCCCAAAATCCAGTATTTTAAAAGCAATAAATAGGTGGGCCAATACACATTCACTGAAAATTAGATTTCTGTGCAGAAAGTATGGATCTAAAGTACATCTGTAGGTAATATGTGTGTTTGTGTATATAATTCACGATGTAATTTCACCTACCCAGCTGAAGATACAGCCAGCTACGTTAATTGTTTATATTCCACTGTAGCTGGTTTGTCTATTTTATTAGACTGGAATTATAATGTCTGTTTTATTAGACTGGTATTATAATGTCTGCCTTAGCAGAGTTTTGAAGGATAGTGAAGCAGCCTTGCCAACCTTAGAAGAGATCATTCTCCTTTTAAGTAATGCCAAGGTCAGCCTGCCATTGCTGAAGAGTACAGTGACCCCTAGAAATCCTTCCGCTCTTCCTAGTGTTTGGAGCAGACTGCTCCAAAGTACATTGACCAAAGGAACTGATGAAACCATAATATATACAATGACAAGCTTGACTGCTTTTGTGCACAACATATTTTGCATATGTTGAGGTTTAATTGTGTAAAGCTTTTCTTAAGATGTGACATGAGTGACATTAATAATTTGCTCTTTTATTTGCAGATGAAGGAAGGCAAGAGGAATATGGTTTAAGAGTTTTAACTGCTTTTTCTTTTCTCTAAACCAACAAATTAAGAATTGTCTAGCTTCCAATAAACTCCCCTTCAGGAAGAAAGACTGATTCATTTTCAACACTTAATGTGTGAGAGAGAACCAACTTTCTACCAGTCCAGTCCATAAGGCATTTATATTCACTTGAGGATGAAGAAGGGCTCTTTAGAGCCCTAAAAAAGTCTACATCACCTGCTGATATTCTCTAAAAACTGACAGTTTTCTGATAATTTTCTCAATAATTTCACTGAGGTGATGGTGGTGTTTTAGAGGAATAATTCTATAGAAGGTGGATGCCAAAAGTTGTGTTGGTTTAAGCAAAAATCTCATGACTGAGAAAGGGCAAAGTCAGAAAATTCTTGTTTTTTTTTTTATTCTTCTCCCATTATTAATATTTTCAGATTTTATCCTTAAATTATTATCCTTTAGTGTTCATACTGCTCTCTTGTCTGCTAGGAGTGGCAGGAACAAGCCCTCACCTTATCTATCATGCAAATATTTATCCTTACTCCTTACCAAGACAAGCAGCAGCCTTCTCCTCAAGTAAGTGCACAACTCTTTCAATTAATGATTGCAAGACCAGTTATAGTAGCACTTTCAAAAGCTGTGCCCTGTCAGAAAGCTCCCTGAAGGAAATATTCATGTCTATGGTTATTTGTGTATATAAGAGAATTTCCTTTATGTATAGGATTTTCAGAAATGTTGATATGGGCCATACTTCAGAATGCAGATGGGCCTGGATGCAGAATGAACATGCACATATGTGTGCTGCCTGCACCATGTCCCAAGGACCTAGGATGCCTACCAGGCTTAGATGTCAATTGACTTTGAAATTTGTGAAAGCGGCAGATTTTTGCAGCCCTTAATGTGATATAATGGCATGAATTTTAAGGTTGTCAGCTCTTTTCAGTGCAATTTAATACAGGCTGGTTAAAAAGAGCAATAGGAAATCTATGCGAGCAGTTTCCAGCTGTCAGCTCCAATTTGCCATGACAGCCCATGATCGAGGCAGCCTGCGCTGACATTTAGCAGGTTTGTGTGTCCCTGAAAAGGGTTGATTTGGACGTACACGCTTTCTGCTCGCTCCCCTAGAAAGCTGCCAGTAAAGCTATTCAGTGCTCCAGCTAAAGTGGAGAGCAAAAAGCCCGTAGCCCCTGCAAGGATGCAAGAGACCAGTGCTGGGCTGCAGCCAGCAAAACATTCCTGCCTCTCGGGGTGAGAATTCCTTCCACGGAGGTGGGAGCTGACAGCTTGGCCTCTTCCCTATGCACAAAATTGCATTACTGCTGTAGTTAAAATACTCTTCTCTAGCATGACCATTTTCACCTCGTTTCTTTCTTTCAGTCTAAGAGAGTTCCTAAAATATGTGAATCATTCTATAGGCATGTCTCAACAACTGTAGAAATTGCTGTGGTCCTACACTGTGATACAGAGGTTAGGGAGTATTTCTGCGCAACCTCAAGTTCTCCTTCCTTCACTGAGGGAATATGAATCCCCTAGGGTACTATGATAATTATTTTCACATAAACACAGAGCACAGTGCACATCGTTCATTTTTCTTGCTGAAGGAGCACTGTAATACCATATTGCTCTTTCTGCATTAGTTACTGCCTGCCGTTGGTAACTCTAAAATCAGGCTTTGGCACACCATATAAATAACAATACATTATGCAACTGAATGCCCATGCAGTAATTCAATCAGGGGAGTTCTACTGCTGGTCATAAACTACTTAAGCTGTTCAACTCTCAACTTAAGACATCAATGAAAGTCCTTGATTAAATTACAGCTTTAGATTTACCTGCACATCTTGTATTATTCAATGCTATGTATATATGTG
This sequence comes from Nothocercus julius, assembly GCA_013398735.1. Lineage (NCBI taxonomy): Eukaryota > Metazoa > Chordata > Aves > Tinamiformes > Tinamidae > Nothocercus > Nothocercus julius. Next base: position 4,298,418 of record VZSV01000053.1, read on the forward strand.
GTGAAACATGATACAATGACTAAATGCAATGACATTGCATTGATACCAAAATAAACTGCATTGCTCTGGGTGAAACCTTACGATAGTGGTGTCAAGGAAAGTTTTACTTTGAACTTTGATGGGGCAAAGCCTGCAAACTTTAAGCCTTTAATAACAGTGTTACAGTTACAGCTCTTCAACAATATGCACAGCATTTGTAGGAACAGCTAATATCTTTTACTAGGCCAAACTACGGAGAAAGAAAAAATGGATAAACCTGTGGACATGCAAAACCTCCTGTATGTCAGACAGACACTCAGTGAGCAATATATTAAGTAAATGCAGGCAGCAACATCTCTTTGTGCAACCTAAATGCAGCAGTTTGGGAAAGAAACTTCTTAAGTTATCACAAGCAGAGCACATGAAGTGATCCAGGTATTTGGGAATTTTATTTATATATTTATTTAGATATTTATTTTAACATTTTTCTCTGGAAAAAAATGGCAGTTGTAAACTTTGACGACCTATGTGTATTTAATGCATTACTCTCTCCTCAAGCATTGCAGTTTCAGAAGAATACTATTGTGTCGAGGCCATTTCACCAATACAGGGAATGGAAATGGCCCTGACAAGTATCCAGTGCATAAATGGCCTCCTTGATATAGATTTCCGTTAGCAGTCGCATACACATCCCACTCCTAATTCCCAGAGTAGAGAGCATGTTAGGACAAGCTGTAGTCTGGCCAGGGAAAAAAGAAATGAACCATTTTTTTCCATCCCAAAAGAGCAGCACTCATGCAGAAAGCTCCTGAGTCTAAGACAAATAGCACAGATATCTCAAAATGTGAATTTGAATGGAAAACTTATACGGCCCCTAGGAGTTTAACTTCCGATCCCTCAGACAGATCTGGTAGTCATGCCAATGTTTATTGCCAAATAAAGTGCAGAACTTCTCATCCCTTTTTTGCATTCTACAGCATGGAGCAGGCTAGACCGTTTCTCACACTGCTATCAGTAGATCTAAAGACAGAGCACAGAACTTCCAAGGAGCTAACATACAATATCTTCAGTACGCCTCAATAATTCATTTTTAGAGGAAATTCAGAGAAAATTACTTTTAGGGGTCTAAACATACAGTATCATCAGATATGTCTCGATATTTCTCTTTTTAGAGGAAATTCAACAGCAAAGTAGTAGTACCCTGGTATTTTTTTAAGTCCACAATCTTCAGAAAAAACACATAACAGAAAATGGAATATTGTGAGCAGCCCACATAATTACTCATGATAGATAACTATATTAAAAATTAAACATAAATTATTGGAGGCATTACAGTGTTGGCACAAGATGAAAAAGGTGCTTCATATCACTGAAAGGTTTAGCTAACTGCATGAAAGTTTGGCTCAGTAGGAAAGAGACTAGCCTGAATAAATGGAAAGCATTTATTGTTTGAAATATGGATTTTAATATAGCACAGCACAACCCCAAAACATTAGTCCTTTTCAATACAGTTAAAGTAAGATGGATCTTGCAAATTAATGTAGCCAGCAAGATGCTCTCTGGCAGTCAGAAGCAGGAGAATTAGATGAGGCGTTTCCTTGGAGCCCCTCCATGTCTTTGGAGGAGGATTCTTCACCTCTTTTACAGCTATCCCCAAAGACCTGACTAGTTGTTCTATACTTGAGCACTCTGGCACACTTCTGGCCATGTCTTGGGAATACCTGTTCTCCTCCTGAAGACATCAAAGTGTCAGGCAAAAGGGAAAAAGGTTTGTGTCGGGAGTAAAGCAGCACTGACTTTCAGTGGTCATGCAGATCTATATATTCTCACATCAGGTGAGGGAGTTGGAGAGAATAGCTGTTTGTCCTTTGTTTTGTACAGTTCTATCAGACCTAGGAAATCGCCGAGTCTCACATAGTATCTCAAAAGTCAACAATATTTTATGAAGGTCTCATTATTTCTCTATTTATTAATTTTTTTAAACAGTGCAGACATTTGAATATTCAATTTTAGTAAATATTTGATTTTTTCATGATGTTTTGTAATAGTTTTTTAATATTCATGGCAGTTTGATTTCCTAGAATCTCACTTCCAGCTCTGACATTGCTGAGAAACTTGTAAATTAAAGAGCAGTTGAAAGCTGCAAATTGCTGGACAGACATCAAAATGATTTTGTCCTCTGGCAATAATGTAACTCTAAGAATATTGCTGGTCAACTTTGAAACAATACTGCCAAACTGTTCATTAAAATTGGTAAAGGTGAGCGGATTAACTTCTGTACTAAAAAGTAGTCAATAAGAATTACTGAGAAGAGTTCATCTATCAGCTAAAATTGCTATCAAAAGAAAAAGTTGGGGGAAAGAGAAAGAAAGGGAGAGAGAGAGAAAGATGTGATCTTATTTTCACAAGCAATTAATTTAAATATTATTTATCAGGTTCCATGGCTTCCAAGTCCTTGACTTATCAAGGAATTTAAAATGTTTACAAATCTGAAAAAAAACACAACGGAAAAAAAAGGCAGAAAAATGATACTTAATATTCAGTACTTCATATTCTTTCGATATAAAAATCCACATGCAATATAGGGGAGGAAGGGAGAATATAAGAACACAGTCATGCCAAGAACTTTCGCAATTTTTTCAGCTTTATCATGTAAGAGCTATATTCTTGTGCCGGACTTGTAGAGCTCCTAGCCCAGATGGGTCATTTTCAAGAACAGATAGGGACTATGACCTTGATAAGCACTTCAAGGTAGAAAAACAAACAGTTGCCCAGAAGCCCAGAGAAGAAAAACAATAGTTTTTGTCTACAAACTATTTGATGATGTTTTTTTCATATATATATATATATATAAAAAAAAAGTAAGCTCTCAAAAAAGAGATTGTTTCAAAGACTGTTCAAACACAGACTATTCAACACAGAGGTTGGAATTACAGAGCTAAATTTTACCCCACAGACATCCTTTTCTTCCCATTCCTGCTCCCAACAGCCAGGCTCCGCAAGAGCACGATACCTTGCCACACACCGCAGGCTCCACCGCCCGCAATTGCGGATTCACTCTCCCGCTCGTTATCGTTGGCCCACTTCATTATCAGCACCACCGAGGCCTGCTCAAGCAGCACGTCAGGTGTCCTTGCAAGGTGGCTTCCTCGCATGCAGATCAGCCAAGGAGCTGAATGTGCCATTTATTCGAACACATAAACATTCGTCTAGCATGCTGGGACAGTGAGCTCACTTATACCAGACATGTCATCTGCTCCTAACTGTGTCCCATTACTCATACAAGAATGACTAAGATGTTTTCAGAGGGAAAATAAGAAATAAAGAAGTGAGACTGTACGTCTCATCTTTCAGAAAAGACCCTTTGAAAGTGGAAAGCCTTGGCAGCAATGCCAAGGAGCTTTATTCTGAGACATACTTTATCTGGAGAGGAACCAGTGGTGATGATGATGGATCCCTAGAAAATTTGTGATGATAACACCACCAAAAAGTAATATAATAAAATGTTCCTGCGGCAGACAGTGCAAGCCTGAGATAGCAGAAACTCCTTCAGAAATTCCGGTCGGGTTTTACTCACTCGAGAGATGTTAAAGAGAAGTCACTGCACGCCCAGCAGCAAGCTCCATTACACAAGGCTGCTGAATTTGCCAAGATGACCTTTGGGCTAAGGATTTCCACGTGGCAGGGCAGGAGCACAGCCAAAACCACCCGAAAGCTAAGGGGTTTCCCTCCAGACAGCGTCAAAAAGATGGTCAAAAAGAGGCTCTCTCCAGTCTGAGCTTATGAACAAATTCAAAAGTACTGCACTTATCTGAAAACTCAAGACACGCTTTTGGACTCTGTCCTTCCCACACCAAGGATACGGATCCTCTTTGGTTGTGCCACTGGGGATAAACAAAGTCAGAGAGTTTATTCTGATTTCCAGCGTACCTTAGCCAGGGGAGTATACCAGCTGTTGTTAATTGCTATTGATGACTGTTCCTTGAACTAATTTGCACACATTTTTCCATCCGCCATATTTTTAGAAAGTCTCATGCTGAGCAGGGCTAATATCTGCAGCTTTGTTTTTAGGGTCCAAGTAAGGAACTCTACTTCTGCCTCAGTGTTAGTGCTGACACACAGGCATGAGGAAATGGGGCAAACTCCCCCTCTTCTCCAATTTCACCTAATTCAGCTTTTGGCACAGATGAAGACAAGCCTAAAGGTGCTCCAATTTTCACCCTCTGCTCTGGTCAGCTCTCTGAGACTTGGGAGTATGGACAGGGAAGAAGGGTGACCTATCCATGCCTGTTGATGCCCTTCCTCTTATGAAACACCCTTGGGTTACACTCAGTTCATTGCAAAGTGTCCTCAGTGCTGGTGGAAAGTAAGAAAAGGAGAATACATCTTGCACACCCTCCTTGTCCACAGTGGAGTCTTTAATGACCCCTTGGCAAGGGTTTTACCCCCAAAAAGATGTTAAACTTTTCCCATAGCTGTAAGTGGAAATATCATTAGCCATCACCAAACAAGCTGAATAAAACTTCCTTACCATCAGTCCCTGCAAGGAACATTTAAAGCTGGGACTTGGGATTTTCCTCCTTCCCCATCTTCACAACAGGGCTGTGTGCATGCAGAAAATAAACTGAGGTCTCCACACTCAATCATCCAGTGCATTTCCCTTCCAATTCAGGACTCAAACACGACAAAAAGGAGAGCAAAGCAAAGAGTGAAGTGATACATGAAAACTGGTGTTTAAAAATTTATAGAGTAGGGGATCCAAGTGCAGTAATGAGGCCTCACACACAGGCAGTGGAGTACTTAGCACTAAAATCCATTCTACATGCTATCTGGTTACCATCTGATCAACATGACACCCATTAGCGTCTGATAATAGTAACTAATCAGCTGTTCTGCCTTCCTTTATTTTCCTTCAGAAAATATCCTTCTCCAGCTCGCAGTCCCTCCCCACAACAATATCGCCCACTAAATAATGCATGGAGTTCAAGTCCTGTCGTTCGGCTCTGATGTCACTTCCTGCCAAAGCAATATTACGTTTTAGGGACATCTTGAGTGTCTATGGGTGCTGCTCCCATTACAGACCTCAAAAGCTCGTTAGACCCTCGTTAGACGTGGTGGTCACCTTCCGTTTCCTACCTCCCCTTGTAATGGAGCGGCCAAAGTTCGGGCAGCGTCCAGGTTAGCACTGGAATTTGTTTCTCACAGCGGCAATGAGGGAACCACAAAAGGCAAATAATACCCATTTCTTCTGCCCAGTGGCCAGAGAACCCCTAGATTGCAGTAATAAGAGATCCGGAGCACAAATAAACTCTACAGAATGCAGAGTTCCCTTTCAAAACCCTGTGTCTGACCCAGGGCTAGAGACTGCCATCTGGCTGAGAAGCAGTATCACATTTTTACACTCCAAGTGTGAGAATCCAAGCTGGTCTTTCAACTTATGTCAGCAGTGGTTTCCAGCTACAAAAGGAGCACAACTGTTTTGTTTATTTTGTGGTTGAAGCTTTGAACTGCTACACTGGGATGTGGGATTCCAGACTCCCTACCCAGAATGGCCACAGACTTCCCATGTGATTAAGACCAGTCATTTTTTCTCTGTTTCAGTTCCCCATCCATAAAATGGAAGTGTTTAGAGCTGTACAAATAATTGACTTTTTAACTCAGAAACAAAATGAAAAGCCAAAAAGGAAACAAGACCCCCATGCTTAAGGTCAATCAAAAAAAAAATTTAAAGGTCACTTTCCTAACGAAAAAAACATCATAAAGATCAAATGCATTGTGTTTTAGGAGGTTTTCTTTGCCTTTGGTATTCTGTCTTTTTAAAATTAACCCTGGATGAATTTCAAAGTGAAAAATGTTTTCAGAATGAAAATTCCAAACTTTTCGTTTCACCTTTAAAATTGAGCATTGGGGAGTTTTCATCTGAAACCTCAGTAATCACCTGACACCGAGTTTCAGGGGAATTAATTCAGCATTTTTTGGCAAATACAACTTTTGACCTCCCAAAAAACATTAAGCTCTATGCTCCTTCTCTATTACTTGTATTTAGAACGGGCATTCTTCATGAAAAAAAAAAAAAAAACACTTCCAAGCTCTCCTACAGTTATTGCTATAGCCATGTATCTATATAAGTATCAGGTGGAATTTCAAGTACTTTACTATCAAAACGTCGAGGCTGTTCTAGAACGCAAACCATACTCGAGCTCTTGTGGGCAGTGATGCTTTCTGTTAAGAAGGATTTCAATACAGCCCAGCACAGATCATCAATTTGGCAAAGTGGTGACACATGGAAATGGTCTTAGAAAATCTAGTTTCTACAACAAGTGTTCAGGAGTTTGCTTCTGCAAGGTGCAGAATATTCCCAGTGGGCTGGATTAGAGGGTGGTAGGAATTTCTGGTCTCTTTAGGACAAACAAAATCTGGAAGAGCAGTGACTTCAAGGGTGAAACTAGTGCTTGCTGACTAGGCAATGACCTCCACGCTTAGCTTCACGAATTGCGCAGAGGAAATGAGATAATATGCACAAATATATGCACTTCTAGTTTAAGCCTGAGGATGTGGTTTCATCACCTTCTTCTCTTCCAAACGGAGAAGGGTGCATTTTGTATCATGCGAAGTATTACCACAGACAGATTGCCAGAAATGATGTTGGAGTATTCAGAACACTGATTGACTCACTCTGGGACATCCTTTCCCTTGAAATCTGAGGAAGCACAGCATCTCCAGTTTCTGATGTGCTTCTGCTCCAGTTTCGCCTTCTCTAAAGGGGAGGTGGAAGCAGGAGGCTGTGAGGATTAATTCACTTACGCAGTAAAAGTAAGGCACAAATATCAGGTGCTACCACAGCACATAGTGTGATGGTATCATTTTTTCCTGGACGGTGCTTCCGGAAATAATGCCACTGAGGGAGGCTCTTAGGCACACTCCTCTGGTGCTGCGGGGCAGCAAGCACGTTGACAGTGATGCAAACGCTCCCTGTGAATGACCTGGAGCAGAATGATGGGAGCAGATGACAGGGATGGCATTCATTGAAGCTGGTGTCCATGCTCCCTTTATACTCATTGAAACTGTACAGTTTTCAGGCATAGTTCATATTACCTTACCATTCATCTGTCTTGGGCATCAGCAGAAGAGGAATCCATCACATCCTTTCATCTTTTACACTTAAGAACCACATAGATCCAGAGGAATAAAATGGTGCATTCGAATGATTAAAACAAGCAGTGTGGAAATTTAAATCACGGTGAAAGATGAAGGAGGAGGACTAACTTAAAATCATCCTTCCAGTGAGGTTTCTAGCCAGAAAGAATTTCATTTCTGACTTCTAACATTTGCCATATGAATTATTTTCTACTAGAGCTACTGTATACCATCTAAAATAAAGGTACTTCTGTCACTGGCATTTCTCTAAATCTATACCTGATTATAAGAAAAAAAAAAAACAACTCAACCCAAATTGCAAAAAAAAAAAACCTGTCAGCTGGGACCAGCGCAAAAGAACTACAGTCAAGTAGGTCTCTCCAAGCACCACCTGGAATTCAACAGCCCTGGGGGATTTTACTTCATTCAGCTTATCTAGCTAGATACTTCTCCAGCCAAATCCAAAAAACAGCCTGTGAGCAGGACAAGGAGGTGGTATACCTTTCACCCTAGCAGCCAGGACCTCATGGAACTGGCAGTTTGCCACACGAGAGCCAAGAGCCAAACCTAACACCTCAGGCCTGAGAACAGCTTCTTGCCATATGAATTCTGAATACATCTTTAAAACAAGCAATGCAAATGCACTCATTTTACTGTCATTCCCCAAACAGTTATTATAGAGGCTGAATCCACAGGTAGCTGAGATTATCTTAGCAGACTTAATACTTGCTTGCAGATTCATGACTCATCATGCATGCCAGGAAAGACTGAAGTTATGGGGATGTAAAGAGTTTTCACTCCATTTGTAAAATATTAACTTCCACAAAAAGGAAAATCTTTCCTGATTCTGCTTAGGAAAATAACGCTTTTGAAATGCTTACATTCCATGGTCACTGCATTCAGGTTATTTCAGTGGCAATTGTTTCTCAGCTAAAATGCCATACTCAATGAAAGTGGATGTCCCTAGTGTATCCGTAGAGGAAGCAGAAGTCAAGGATTGATGAGCTGAATTACCTCTCGTTAGCAAACCTGGGTGGCAATAAACCCCAGAGCAAAGCATTACGTAACAAAAATCACATCTGCCCTGTCCCGTCCTGTCATCTCTGGCCAAATGTCAGATCTAAGCTTAATGCAGTCACGTGAGCATTTGCAGAGGATGAGAGAAGTGGACACTTCCCCTCCTGGTAGGCAATGGGGAGATCTGTGTTCAGCTCCAGCATTCCTGACCTCCTCTGCAGGAAATTGGTCTTATTTTGCAACAGGGACAGAGAGTACCACATGCTTGAGACCTTTTCTAAACTGAGGCCCCTGTGCCTCTGTCTTCCTAAGATGAAATAAATCAGGATGAGTAATCATGGCCAGGCAACCACCTGATTACCCAGACATGTGACAAGACGAAAGGAGCAGAACAGAGCAAGTGCTGGCAAAAGAAACATCGGTGAATATAAAGTCTGCACTCCTGTGGTGTTCACTCAGGCTTTGGACTCACTGTGCATAAATATTCTAGCAGAGATCTCTATGGGCAAGAAAATATTTCTCATAAACAGCAGTTCTGAGACAATAGGATAGAACCTTTTTTAGACCAAATTTCAAATTCATATGCAAAAGAAGCATGATTTGAAGAACTGCATTCTCACTTGGTCAGTGAAAAGAGAGATATCCTAACAGGCTCATATGCGCAAATACAACAGCTCCAGGATAGACTGCCCAGTACTTTAATGAAATTGCTTTTGAGCAGACTACAGGGCAACAAGAAATTATTGGACAAAGAAAAGGCAAACAGTGGACAGCTGTAAATCTTGATTAGTTTGCAGGTTTTTTCATAAGCTGATTAAGACACTTTGGACAGCCAATACCTGTATAGCTGTGCAAGGAAAAGAGCTAGAGAAGAGAGGGAAGAGGTATTACTCATAAAAGAAGAAAAGTGATAGTCAGACTCTTAGACCTGTTGAGAAATGCTGATGCTGCCCATGATAAAAGAGGTACTGCTGTGTGAGTGGCAGCAGCTTTACTGTTATTTTCTTTCCCTCTGTGAAGTATCCTGGCAAGGCCAGGCTCCAGGTGAGGCCATATCAGCGGCTCATCACCAAGGGCCTAGACAGCCATAGACAGCCCAGGAGCCATCCCAGAGGTGGAAAGTGGATGGAAAGTGCAGAGTCCTCCATCTATGGCCACTCCACAGCCTTGTCTATCAGAGTAACAGGGCAAATATGAGTTCTCCCAAAATGCCAAATGAGTTGAGAGCCTTGACCCTTTGAAAGAGAGGAAAAGGTTAACTGTTGCCTGGAAGGAGGCTAGCTTTGTAAAAGCCGAGCAAAGAGCAAATGAAGCAGTGCTGGAGCCCTGGAGACTTAAAAGAAGAGAAGAGAATATCCAAGCCTGGAAACATGAGGAATCTTGAAGAAATGAAACTCAAGTCCTGGAGAGCACCGCTGCAGGATCCATCCATCACAGGAGGGTCTGTGCAGCCAAGTAGGTGTTAAGTTTAGGACTTTGGTGTGTCTTTATCTTTGTTTTTGGCCAAAAAAACATCAACCATTTAGGAAAACATGTTTTTGCAGAATTTTCAGTCATTTCCTTTGAAAAACAGTTGTTGTTTTTCAAAGCCCAAATGTTCTAAAATATTTCCCTCACAAATTTAATTATGGAAGTTCTCAGACTGTCCTCTCACAGATCCATTAGCTGACATACTTTGTAGGTGAATGTATTTAACACAGTGTAGCTGACAAATGTAAAGTATTTCAATCCCTTTGAAGTGACTTTGCACTCAAGGTTTTGATTAGAATTACTTGATTACTTGTCTTACATGTAAGACTTCTCTGTGAGACTCTATGAGAAATTCGGGGGCATGAGGTAAAGCATTGTTCTATCCTCTTCAAGAAATCATACTTAAGGCTAAGGCTGCTAGAATACATAGCCTCTCTCACAGATACACACTGGAATGATGACCCTGCCATAAGGAGGGAAAATATTCGCATCTCCAGTATCACACTCTCTGTAAGTTTTCTTCTTCCTGAGCTTACAACCCATATTGTCTTCAGTCTCAGAGACCCAGTGAGCTACTTCATCGCACTCACTTGTTTATGTTTGGTAAAGCCTGTTAGTTTAATAGGTAACTGATGAGGTTTGCCTTCATGCAACCTGTTCCTAAATCAATTTATCATAGATATAATATCGGGTCACACAATCATGACCACAGAAGACATTTTTCTGTCAAACTCAATAAAATGGCATTAATTTCTGAAATGTCCCTCCTTTCCTTGGTTTCCTGCCTCCTTCAGCACACAGCCTGGTTTGTTTGCTTTTGACTGAACAGGGGAAGGGGATGGGAAAGGGAGAAGGGAGGTTGTTTTTTGTTTGAATTGACAGTGTGCCCATAAATAACGTCCTTAAGAAAGTTCTTCATTCCTGAGGCAGAGGCAGGAAAGAAAACTGGGTGGGTACTTTATTCAGTGAACCGCATAGCAAAGAAGATTCAGGAAATCCCTTCCGCTTGCTTACTCTTACAGGGAAAAATAGATAATAAAGGCACCAGCCTACAGAAAAAAAAAAAAAAAAGAAAAAAAAAGAGAGATCCCTTTGTTTACTTATGGAAGAATAAAGATTAAATATGTATGTAGACAATATTGTCTACTACCTACAGGAGGAGGAATTGCTTGAGAAATGGATGATGCCAAATAGTTCTCTGTGCTTGATGCATCAGCAGGGTTCTGGCAGAGGCCCTTAAAAAATACAGCGTGTGTTTGTGTGCATTCAACACCCCCTTTGGGAGACACTCTTTCCTCAGACTGCTGTGTGGGCTGTGTTCAGCACCCAACACATACCGCAAGTGCAATGTCTGCTTCTTATCTATCAGCCAGAGGTTACTGAGGCGTATGTGTAGGTAGCTCTTTGGTAGGGAGAAATAGCAGAGAGCAGGATGAAAGATCCTGAGCACCTCTGGAATGAGCCAGGGCCATGAGGAGAAGGCTGAGCACACAAAAAATGTGAATCCTCTGTGACAGAAATAGCATAATTCGGGGAAAAAAATAATACAGCAAAGTTTACAGACAGATAAAAGTAAAGAGCAACACCAATATGCAGTAAGTGCAAAGCTAAGATGTCGCAGATGTCTCCAAAGGGAGTATCTGCAAAGTCAAGTCACGGGAATATAATCAAAGTTAGATAGTTTCACATAAAACATGGATGCTAACAAAAAACAAATGGCAGGGTGCTCGAATAACTTTGATTTTAGTACAGGGGGATTAAAAAAAGTAATGTCTTTAATCCTGGGAGGCCAGTGTTAGCTGATGTTGTTGATTGACTCACTTCCTGTTGCTCAGAGGGACTCTGCAAACATCCTTTCCTCTTCCCCTTTTAAAGAGGGCAGGGGTTTCAAAATGCTCCAGGTATGGTTTGTATTTTCTCACATTCAGAAATAGAAACATAAGAAGATACCTTTATTATCCTTCCTGGATTTCCTTCAGGTGTCCCAGACCAGGAATATGCCAGGCTTCTTCCAGTTTGGGAAGAAGTGCTCTCATATCGCTTTAGGCACCAGAATAAACAGAAGATTTTTCAGCTGCCACAGACCTGACAGAGATTTTCTGAGTGTGTCATAGACCCTCCTTTGGGAAAGCTCTTCTAGACTTCTATAAAATGGGTGGGTAGGGGATATTGCCTTAAACCTGACCACTTTTTGACAAGCTGATCCTATACTTAACAGAAGCTTGGTAAGTGAAAGCACCATTACCTCAAGTGGTAATGGCAGCCGAAATTGATCTATTGTGAGCCCTACAAATTTGAACAGTTACGCTAAATGCTATTAAAATGTATGGAACCTTTTTGTCTTCAATTATTAAATGGAGTAATTTATGAAACCTAATCTCAATAACCTCACTGTCCTACTGGCCATCCCCAATGAAGGGAAGAGTGAATGTACAGAACAGTGGTATTGATCTCTCCTTAAAGGGGGTAAAGGGAGGATCAGGCCTGTTAACCCTTCCCTGCAGGAGAAAGTGGCTCCTTCGTGGTTTCTCTTCCCTCCGGAGGTCATGTCCTTCTTTCATTTCTGGGGTCCGGTTTCAGTCTGACAAGTGGTAATTGATTCCGCTGCTGGTTAGGCTGGGCTAAGTGGGAGATGAAGTTTCAGTGAAAACAAATAGCACTTCACAGGTCTGACCTTTCCTCTTTAAGCTTTTGTTGTGGTTCACTTGGGATGTGCCGCTTAAAGACTCTAAACCAGTGGTGTCTATCTCATGAAGTTGCAAATGGTCCCCCCCAAGCTTTTGGCCTGAAGTTAAAGCTGGCTTTTGTCTTCTGGTCTGCTGGCAACCCAACCTAGAAAGTGTTTTCTTGGTCTTCCTTCCCATGACTTTGCGTAAGATGGTGTGCGCAGTCCAGCAGCAGCCGTGACAGTCTGCCAGCGGGCTGAGGGTCACAGCCAAGGGTTTCAGCGTCCATCAGCGAGACAAGAAGTGAACTGAGACATAAAGGCAACCCCTGCTTCCCAAATCGAGTCATCTAAGGAGGTGACAAATCTCTACCACCTCATTTCGCACTCAGTCTGTTCCTTCTACCCCCACATCAGCAGGATTACTTCAGCTTGCACACAAACCTACTTATGTCATCTTGCAGGTATCTAATTCACTCTGTCATTTAGACCAGTTCCGAAACTGGTCCTGTTTCTCAGCGTGCTTTTTTCCATGTTTCTGATATAAAGATCTTGTCCGAGATCCCCGCTGGAGAGTGGCACGGCGCTGTCAGGGATGGATTTCAGCTACGCCCAGTTAATGAAAAACATTCTAATTCCAAAAGCAAAAAGTGTCTTGACCTGCTTGTGAATCTTTACTCTGTTTGCAGCAGAAAGGAAAATAGCCTCAGGGGCTCTGCTCAAATGCTTCCAGTCAGGGATAGCATTTCTCAAAAGCAAACCTCGTTATTTACAGGCGTGTTGTTATTGCCAAAGAGAGCCTTTATTTTAAGGTGTTCTCAGAAGAGTGCACATGGCTCATGTCTTAGCAGAAGTGACCATAATGTTGCAACCTCTGTGTTTTGCCAACAGTAACAACACATTTGGAAGGGGAGAGGTTTACTTAGTCTTTTTTTTTTCCTCTCTCTCTCTCAAGTGTCCTTAATTTCCAAGAGATCCCTGACGTTCCCCTTCTGCCTCCTCCAATTTTCTCTTCTGTCCCGGGAAACTCAACTGTTCCCAGTAGCTCTGGCTCCTCCTTTGGCGCTGAGTGACACAAGTCACACGAGCCAGTCCAAATAAATCTGGGACCATCCGCATGCCGGGCCTCCCAGCCACTCGGCCAGAGGCGCGTCCTCAGCCCTCGCATTGCGGCCGCCAGCCCGTGTGTTGGACGGGCTTGACGACACGCGTCATGAAAAGCGCGTTCTGGGAACGGGGCTGCGAGCTGGCGGGCCGCTGTTTCCTTTCCCAGAAGCAACACGGAGGATCTGCAAAATGCCTGTTCTGGGGGTCAGTGCTGCCACTCCGCTGCCAGCAAAAATATTCAACGTTTTTGCTTTTGAGCATTTCTCAATATTTTTCATTTAAGGTAAATGAAATGAGACACAAGTCAAAGAGCCAAGGCCCCTCTTTTGGAAAATCAGTCATCAGGAAAAAAACAGGGGAAAAAATCTTCAGCATGTCTTGAAGGAAGAGGTGGATATCAGCTGCTCGTGTAGTAATTTAACATGGAGCAAAACCAAACTCATCACACCGCGGTATCACTGCTTCCCTTGTGGTATGGAAAAGCCATGTGACTCAATGAACAACACTGTGCCTGGGGTATATTCCAGCCTTCCTCCAGCCTCAGCATCCTGCCTTTGCAGGCATAAAGGTCCCCTTTGCAGCTCTGCTGTCCTACAGGGATCACAACAGTCCTCAGGCACCAGCTCCCATGTTGCTGCTTTCGCAAGACCAAGAGCACAGTGCAGGATGAATTTGCTGGGCTTTCCAGTCCTTGATGTGCCCTGGGTATTTGCATTACAATATGGTTCGAATTGATTATAAGGAGCTACTTAAAAAAAAATAAAAAAGAAAGAAAGAAAGATGGCAAACTCTTTACATGGTGAAATAACCCATAAGCAGTAAAAATAAAAGAATGTAAATCTCTGTCTTTCAGTCTGGACAGAACTTTTCCATAAACGCTGGAACATTTCTGAATTGTGGGGTGGGGAAAATAATTTATTTTTAAAGGGTCTGTATTTAAAATAAGATGGGGAAAGTGTACCAGCACATGTACATAGAGTAAAATGCATAAAATGAGGGAAAATGACAAGGACCTTAAATCAAAAGATGCTCCAAATGGTGCATCCAGATGTGCCAGGAATTTTTAGGCTAATAAAATCTGTGATATTGCATGTGCCATTCCAATGATTTTATATTTGAAGGAAAGGGAAACAAAGGACATTCTGAAAAGCATAGTCATAATTGCTCAGGTCAAATCTTGATCTGTTTTAACACAGGCAGGGTTAAAGCTAATCCAGGAAATATTGAAATGTTTGCCATAGCAGCACTGCATACCATGAGATATATATTTTTAAATGATCAGCACCAAATTTTCCATCCTGATGAAAGAGGAATTTAATTGCATAGCTAAAAAAAAATAAACAAATGTAATAGAAAACATTTTGGAAAAGGAAATTCATGTTACAAAAACCCTTGAGTAATCATAAAGTGATGCAGCTTTGAAAGGAAATACTTTGATTGCATTTTTACCCCTGTGAGAAGTCAGATGTTTAGAAATACCCAGGATTTTTAAAAAATATTTCCTGCTGTGCATGTAGAAAGAGATTGTAAATTGAAGAACTAGAGTCTGATACTATTTTTTTTTTCACTTAGGTGAACCACCTCTCTTTGACAAGAGTAGCTCTTTTACTTCTGATAACAGTATTTCTGATTTTCATGTATGAAGAATCTGCAAGAAGACTTACTGAATTGGGCTGGTAATTGCAATATATATTTTTTGTTGTTGTTTCCTGCGATAACTGCATTGAAAATAGGGCAACTATGCCAGTGTTTAGTTGCTGCAATACAGTGCTGCCCATGTGCAATAAAAATTATAAAATAGGGGGGTTATATGTGAGACATATATGTGAGACAGTGAAAGAGCACAGAGGTTGAGAAAGCACAGAGAAATAAAGGTATTTGTGAGTCTTTTTGTTTTGAATGAATATTTCTCAGGTACTGTCTTTCACACGTAACAGAGAGAGCTCCAAGCCCACATGTAGTCCCGTGTAGTAAGTTGTTCTGTGAGAAAGGAGTGGCTAGTTCGCAGCCTACTGTAGCAGTGTAAGGTTAAGGAAATACGACAATATTGTCTAAGCATGAAATGTTCTATATCCTTGAGGTAATACTAACAAAGGATATCTGGCCATTTCATCCCAACCCACTTGTTGTATACGCTCTAGAAATTAATTAATAGACTGTGCTTGTTTTTTAAGCACAACCTTAAGCACATTTTTTTTAAAAAAAAGCTAAGATATTCCAAAGCCAAAATATTATTCAGTGACCTTAAATCAGTAGATACAGTCTACTTGTAAAGACTCTTAAATCTGGTGATAGAGTAGTTCAGAAGCTGGCATTTCTCCTGCTTATAAATATCTTTGTTGCTTTGACTTTTCTTCTACTTCTGGATATTACATCAGTTCCCACAGAGAAGGGGCTGTCCTTTTTACATCCTTCTTAGATGTTAATACAGTGGAGCAAGACATTGTAAATGATGCACTTGTGTCTGATAAAAAAAAACTCTACTAATAAACTTCTGACCATCTGTTGCCAAAGTCCAAGGCATATAAGCAACCCATATTCCAGAATGGGACCAGATATTTCTCACTGTTCTCCACATTGCAAGAAGTGCAGTTTCAGGGTGTCATTGGTGCTCCCAGACACTAACATAGCAGTTGCAGTAGATTTAACTCCATCAGAAGTGGAGTGGCCAAGTGTTTCCCACTGAGCCAGTCTCAGTATAAACCAGGAAATGTCAGAATAAATCAAGGAGTCTGATAGCAGAAGTCATTTGTGAAGCATGAGTTTCAGTCATGAAGACAATTTTTAGCTTTTCCATATCTGACATTAACCAAGAGAACAAAATCCTCATGTTATTTTTTTCAGTACTGCGAAATAATAGCCACCCATCTGGCAAAGGATGTGTTCTCCTTTGTTGTGCTACAAGAAGCACCATTATGGGTTTGGTCTGTGCAAGTTAGCATTTGAGAAGTTCTCCCAAAAGCAGGCTCTGGGCTTAACATACACCTCACATAGCCACATCTATGTACAGCTTACAGTACATAGATCATTACAGTACAATAGATCACTACAGTCAAACTTATCAAAAAGATTTAGGTTATATGGTGTATGAATCCTTACCTAACTTTAATGTTGTAAAAAAAACCTTTGGACATTTCATAAATCTACTTTTCTACTGGCCTTGTTTTCATGCTCTCTGCATTGCTGTAGACCCGCACAACCAAATGACCAAAAGGAGGCACTGACTGCCAAACCAGCTTACCTTGCCTACAGTAAGTTTAACCCACACCAGCATACTCTAGCCAAGTCTACCACGTCTCCGTTTTTTAGAAACCAAGTGAAGTGAATGCTTATAATGATTTGCACTTATGAAATTATTTCTCCATTAACCTCTTCCTTATGCTTACTGCCTTTGGGGCAAATTATTTCTACCTGAATTATTATATTCTCCTTCTTTCCACATTTAATCCTTTTTTTTTTTCTTACTCCTTAACTAATGTAAATAATTTCTCTCTGCCAGCTTAATCAGTCTTATTCTCAGTTTGATCATGTACATTTTTTAATTTGTTGAATAGGTAGTTAAGTCTTTTCATTGATAGCTTTTCTTAGCTAGCAATGAATTCAGTGCTAAAATGGTGGATCAATGCTCTAGCTAATGTCCTAATCCAACTTGCACCGGAAACTTCAAAGTTGTAAAAACAAGAGAGAATCAGTTGAGACACTTTTCAAGTGATGAAGAATATTTATTTAAATCAGTAGATTGATCACATTTTTAAATATGTTTATTTATGACTGAGCAACAATTAAGATGCAATGGATCACATCACAGATGTGTTCATTTACTTTTTTGGAGATACAGATTTCTCACTTTACTACTACTAAACATGACAACAATTTGGGAGGGTCAGGGAAACACTGATGGGTAAAAATACTGAAAGACAGAATTTCTTGGCACCACGGCTTGGCACCATGGCTGCAGCACTGGCGCTGTCAGAAATAATGTTTTGGGGATAGGCAAATCTATGATAGTTTGCAAAATACTATCTACATTATGCTTTTTCATTGACTTTGTATCTCAGGCTTCCCCATATTACACAAGTGACTAAAAAGCTTAACGTGTGTGGGGGTGGAAATTCACATGGTAACTTTACCATGAAATCTCTCTCCCACTCTCTTTTTATAAGATTGGGCCCTAGGGACAGACACTGTACAAATGTTTCGCTGTCTTTATATGTTTGCTTTTAGAAAATTATGCTTAAGATAGATCATATGAAAATACTTTTCTGATCCTCTTCAGCATGGAATTGCCTCTTAAGTAAACCCAGGAATGCTACCAAGTAGTAAAAACAATAATTTTTTAGAAAAAAAGCTCAGTCAAATTGTAACAATATTTGATGACATAAAAACAAAAAGTTTTCAGACTTTGCTGTATAACTGAGTTGTTCTTTCCTCTGATCATACAACATGATTTTGTAAAATAGCAATTTCTGTGTATCTTAGTTTTATATCTTTATTTTTCAGCGTTCTAGCTGGCAGAGCTTTCTAGGAGTTTGTTTTAGGGTATTAATACTCTAAATTCATATCATGTGCCTGGGGTCAGGAAAATCTAGTTACAATCTTTAACCTATATTACATGTCAAATGCTTCTTAAGATACGGATAAAGAAAGTGTCCATAGTAGTGCGGATAGTCATATCTTTCCTCTCCCAGATATAAATACCAATCCCCAATACTGTTAAATTAGATCTTCTTCTGAATGCCAAATTTTCTGGGGAAAAAAAGCAATAACAGCATAATACTTTAAAATACTTCCCAAGCTTTTTGTTTTACAAGAGAATAAAAATTATCATAACATGAAGTGTGAGTTGTAATGAGATTTTTGACAGACTTTAGAGTAGCTAATGAATTAATAAATAACATTATGGGAGAAGAGAATACTTTTGTCTGTGCTGGTTTCCAAAATCTGAAGAACTTCAATGCCTAGTAAAGAAAAGAGGAAAAAAATAGAAATTCAGTCTGTTCTGACAATTTTGAAAAGGTAGTACTCTAAAAGCTACCAAATTAAGTCTAAATAACATCTTGAAGAATAAAGAGAAGCTTCTATTTTTCATAACATAGATTTCCTGTTGGCATTACCTCAAGGAAATTCAGAAGCAAAGCCTATGAGATATGCTAGTACCACCATTGCATTATGTAATGAATACTGCTGACACGTTTTACATGCAGTCTTTTTTTTTTTTTTAATGGCATTTCTGACCAGGAAATCCATACAGATTTAACTCTAGGAGACTTTTGGCAAATCATAATAATTCTCCCTTCACAGGCGCCTGACTTTCCCTTATCTTCAGCGAAGAGCTAACACTGAGCTGTGGTCAATAAAGCCTAAGTATTAAAATAAGTCTCAGAAATACAGAATAATGTTAGCAGATGATAAACATCAGCACATTGCGCTCTAAAATTACATGCAAGTGAGCCAAGTTCCTAACAGCAGTTCTCTCTGGAGATACATCAATGCAAAGCCAGTTTGAGAATGAGAACTTCATTTTTCAGAATGTTATTTTCTAGATTTTTTTTCATCTCTGTTATTTCATTTTGTGCTCTGTCCTTAAAAAGAAGATTTATGTTTTCTATGTTTTTCCAGTGACCTTTTCCCTAGTGTAGGTTACCAGACAAGCATCAAAACAACCAGAAAAAGATGAGAGAAAAACATGAGCAATGGATCAGTAATGGGACCAGTAACAGACTGGGGTAGCTCTGAACACAGGGAGTGCAGAGAGCCTTGGACTACCGGTGACTCTGAAGGAGAACCTCATAGAGGACAGCAAGGAAAAAGGAACAGAGAAGGAGACCATGATGCCATCACACCGCTTCCTGCTGACAGCACAGCAAGGGCAAGGGAAGAGTAGTTACACCTCAGGAGTGAGGCACTGAGGGGTGCAGCGCTGCACAGAGTTCTTGCGAGTGAATGCATAGGTTTGCCTAGAAAATCACTTATCCAGTTCAGGGCTGCAGCTAAACTGACTGTTCTTGTGAGGGCTGATTTCCAACTTGTTAGTGTGTAAAAGCAAGTGGAACATGTAGCAATCACATCACCATGCACAGAGAACCACAGAGGAGCTAATGTGATCCAAATTGCAGACAAGGCAGTCCTTGATATCTCTGTTTTCAAGCAATTTGAGGACAGGCTAAGTATTTCAGAGATGGGCCTGAAAGTTTTGAGTGCTGCTATGACAGCTTTTCTGCTACATGATTCACTCAAGGGAGGTGAAATGAATGAAGATCTGTTGACTACAATAAAGCTTCCATGATTCACACACCCAGAAATACTGGCTCACTAACTTAAAAAAATATATATATATTTTCTCTTGATTGAAGTTCAGCCTTCACCATTATTCATATCAGAGCATTGTGGACCTGATTCTCTAATTATCCTGCATTATCCTGCAATATCCTCATGATATCACTATCACATTCCACTTTCCACTTACATCAAGCATCCTTTACAGGCACTAGGAGGAATAAGGAATCTAAAAACCAGCTGTCCCCTTTTCAATCTCACAACCAAAACTGCAGCAAAAGCAATCTTGTAAAGCCCGAGAGTGAAAACATTGGGTTTGTGCCCTGCATGCAAACAGAAATGGCTGTGACCCATACCTCCTTAGGAAGGTAGCAGGGATTCCTCTGCTCTGCAGAATGGCTTCTAATGATCCGCAAAGCTCACAAATGACTAGAATCATCAATGTTCAAAAAAAAATGGGGAAGAGCTGCTATGAAAATGTTTGCCTGTCTAATCTAACCATCTTCCATGGAAATAACAGGAGGTGAATCATAGCATAATTAATCACTCAGTTCAGTTTTCTCTTTATTTCCCCAGAGTTTTCATCTTCTGAATTTTTGGACTCCGTTAAGGAGTCATCTACTAAAAACATTACCCAAAGAATGGTCTGTAGGATCATATTCAGTAAGCTTCTTCACTACTCGCCTAACAGCAATTTTGCTAACTGGGATTAACACAAGATCCTGAGAAGTTTAAGAAATTGATTAATTTCAATGAGTTTATGATACATCTTAGATGGAACATCTAAACATCTTAGATGGAAAGTTTTTGGAGTCTTAACATCTAACTTTGCAAGCTATGCAGCTTCCTATGTATTTCTTCTTCCACCCCAACAGCTCCCCTCCTAGACTGCAGTTGCCTAGTTTCTCATTGTATTCTCTTTCTCCTCCCTGATGTTACTCTACCTGCTGTTTCTGTGGTCTCCTTCCATCCTGCTTCAACTTAGGCCCCTCTGTCTCCCATTTAGTTCAGTTACTGGCTGAACATGTAATGGTAGAGGCTCCTGCCTGAGCTATACTGACTGGCCAGCCAGCAATAAATATTCTGTCCAGCTAGCAGGAAAGCCAAACAGAGCAAGTACTGGTGGAGTTCATGCTGTGGCCATTTTGGGGTATTAATACAGGTCTCTCTATTCAGCCCTCAGGTTTGAAAAATATCTGCAGTGCCTGAGCTGTTAATCTCCTCCGTGAATTTAGGCAAAACTGCTTGATTTTAAGACAGATAGATAGCACAGTTCTGTCAGGTGTTCCTGAGATAGAAAGCTTAAAAGGAGAGGTAAAACATTTGTTCATTACATGGACTTTTGAAAGCTTAGCTATTCAGATCAGGATACCTTTTTACAACTTCAAATCAACATTAAATCTAGAACATCTCATTCTTTTCCCTTGTTTCTAAATGCTAACTTGGAAGTTTGCACATGTTATCATTTTAGTGTATCCGCTTCATTGCAAATGCTTGCCCAAAGTCCATTAGCTTTGATCCTCTAGTGTGCATATTTTGCTCTATTATATTTATGCTTTTCTCTTACCCTTGCTACGATGGTAGTAGAACAAGTACTACTTGTTCTTGAATGTGGTAGAACATTCTGCCACATCCAGACACCTGTGGTAAACCTGAGTGCAGCTCACTAACTACCCTGCAGATAAACCTCAAATCATTCAATATTTGACTCGTTTTTCAACTGGAACCCAGTTTACGGCAGATAACATGCACTTGTAGTACTATGCGGTGCCAAAATACACTGCAGGGCCATTTGCTTCATACATTCTTACTTTTTTTTAACTCGTAACAGGTAAAAGCTTTCACTGAGATCACCTTAATTTCTTGCAAGAATTAAAGAAAGATCTCATAGACACTGTTCTTCCTGTGAAACTTCTGAGAGTTTAATTTGAATGCACTCCAGAGGTGCTGTGACAGCGCCCTTTCCTCCAGCATGGCATACATTTCTATTTACAGGGAGGACTCAGAGGTGTCATTATTTTGCCTAATAACTTTCCAAACATTTCTTCCCCCAGATGAAGACTGACTCTTGTGATGGCAAAAAGAAAAAAAAAAAAAAAAAAAAAAAGGTCTGGAACACCAACACCAATCTCAGAGAGAGAAATTCTATTCAAATCAGCCACTCTAACAACAAGACAGACCTACCTGGAGAATATATACTGTATTCAAGTAGACATTGTCCATTCCTTCCTGAAACAATTCTCCTCATAGCAAAGTATTATGAGGCCACCTGCTTTCCTTACTGACACTTTTCTTAAGTGCATGCAAAGGGCAAGATTTACCACAGCATAACTTCACTTAGAGAATCACAACTGACTTTAGCAAATGAATTTAACCTGGGATTTTATGCCAAGCTGGTCTTTTCCAGAAAGCCACATTTTCCCTCTAAAGTCATTTGCAACATAATGCAAGTTTACCATATCTTTCTTTCCCTATATGAAAGACAGTGTTCTTGCTAACCAGTGCAGCCCTGTGTTGAGCAGTTTGAGCAGCAAGCTAGGAGGATGCAGCTGTAGATGTCTCCTTATTGTTATTGCATTCCAGAATTATAAGTACTATCTCATATCACAGCATTAGCTCCAAAAGCTCCATCCAACAATTATTCTTAGCACCAGAAAGCAAAAAGAGGGCACAAATAGTGTGAGGGGGATTGTTAGCTGGTGCTTGTTTTAGAATTGGAAGTCCCGGTAAACATACCAAGGTCTAGACATGAGCAGACACAAGGGATCAGAGAAGATTTGGGCACCATGCCATCTCCTCCTGCAGGACTGAGGAGATGTGTGTGCTCTGTGCATGCTCCTGGCAATGAAGACAAGCTGAGCAACTAGCTACACGCAGGGATACGAGATGTTCATGGTCCTTGCATGGTCTTTGTTTTCTAGACATAGCATTAAGGTTCATCTGCTTACATCATCTGCTTTGCTTACGTCACTATGAAACAAATATAATCCTTTAAAACCGTATGTCTGTCCACTCATGTGGCATGGACATACTGCAAAATAAGGGTTGAAGAGTGGTAATCTCAGGCTTCAAGCTGAGAGAAGAGAGCACAGGTAGCGACGCACCCGTGAGCAGCAAGGCATCCCAGGCAGCGTGCGCCTCTGGTGAGATCGCTAGAGAAGGCATTACTTTTCCTCCTGTCAAAAGATCACGGAAACTCACCGAACACCACAGTGAACAAAGCTGCACCACAGAGACACCACAGCACTGGAAACCTGAAAGTGTAGGATGCTGATATGCCACGGGCACCTTTCCTAAACGGGATGTTAGACTGCGGGGAGCACAGACTCCTGAAGTCTGCTTTTTGCCTCCGCCCTGAGCAAGAGCACATTTATTTAACACTCTGCATCAGCTCTTGCACTCAGGCAGTTGCTGTTTTAGGAAGGTGCAGGCAGAAGACTATCAGCTATCCTGTTTTTCTTTCTTCAGCATCTCTCTGTCTGGATGGTTGGAGTATCTTTGACTTTCTCCCTCTTCTGACCACGCAGCGTTTTGCCAAGCTCCTTCATCTCAGCACTCCAGAATATGCAAAATCCCCTCACTATCATATAGCCTGTTCGAGAACAGATCCCTCTGGCATGAGACGTCCAAAGACCCCCAAGATGTTTTCCAGGTGGGCGAGAAGTTTATGAACTAAACCTCAAGTTACTTGACTCTTTTGTCTTTTCACATAGTGCCCTTTCACATCTCCAGCAAGCTTTATAAGGAAAGGAAATAGTCTTCTGCAAATGATGGTTCCCACAGTTATGTTTAATTGCTCATGCCCTCTGGATAGGAGTTTTTATTTTTATTCTTAGCTGATTGAAGCTGTGCCTAAAATCTCGGCCCCAAATTGCCCAATCATATAAAAGGCAAGCAAATGAAATCCATTCAGATAGGCTATTTTTGTTTTGTTATTATTTGGGTTGTTACCACATCCCATAACACACTTTCCCATTAGCAGAGTTGGGAAAATATCTTTTTAGCAGCCACTTGTGGGTGTTACTCATTTAGTTCCTACATAGTATAAAGATGTAAGAAAGATAGGTAAATTGTCAGGCAAGTATCTGTTTATATGCCTGCATAATTCCAATAAGTTTTCGCATGTTTAAGCCTTAGATACAAAAGCAAAACATCCACTACCATTAAAGATTAATTGAAGAAACTAACCAACAGGAAAGAAGAAAAAGCCATTTTCCTGTGATAGAGAAAAGAGAACACCTCATTCCTCCTCAGGATGTTCCCCCACCAACTCCCTGCGCTGCCCCTGCAGGCGAGACGACCCTTGACACTTAAGGTCCCAGTGCGGAAAGTCGTCTTGCACGCGGCGCTCTGGCTTTGCTGCCGGCGTGACTCCTCCGCTCTGGTCTATCAGAGACACTGACTGTTCTTGCAGTATCTCTGTCATCTGCTCTCCTGGCCTGTGTGAAGAAAAGCAAAATAAGCTAAAGCAACAATGAAGTATGGTTTACTTTAAACCCTCCCAAATCCAAACTGGCTCTGTAATCTGGTGTTCTTTTGCCTCTTCATACTGCCTCATGAGCTGCTTTGTAGTCAGTTGCAGATATCTTTCATTGCCAGAGCTGCTGCTCTTCCCTCTGATCTTTTCTCACTCTCATATGAGAGCAGGATTGGACCCTGGAGCTCAGGGTTCCCTTGATCTCAGTGGGAGAACTATCCTCCCATTCTTAAAAAAAGTAATATGAAATTCTTGGCAATATATCTTGCAGAGGAAGGTAGGAATCACCGCTACTGCTACAGGCCGAAGTTCATGGTCGTGGCAAAAATAGTGTACAACCAGGTAACTAACCAGGGCTCTAATTCTTCTCACGCCTGCACAAAGTGTTGCAGAAAATCTGTCCATGGAAAAACCCTCTGTCCACAGAAAAATCCTATTTAAGCTCTCCTGGTGCCACTTTTCCATAACCACCGAGACAGTGCTGTTAAAGTCATGGAGAATCAGGACCAGATGTATCAAGGCGCAGGCACACTGCAAAGCGCAGCCTCTGCAAAAAGGAGGAAGAGAAGTTCTTCTTCTCTTGCCCGTTAACCAGCTAGCTCTGAGCTCCCAGTCCCACAGCCCACGTACCGGGCAAGCCAGGGGAGGCAGGACACACATCTCAGAGTCTCCTGCTGGTGCCTGCCTAGCTCTTCAGCTACACCACCTTAATATTCAATAAAAAGCTTCTTCAAGGAAAACAGGCATGAGGAAGAACTTGATTGAAGTCAGCAGGCACAGGGAGGTGTAACTTTGCAAACAAAAAGCAGCTTCAGGTTTTAAAAGGCCTGGGATTCACCTGCCCTTCTCCAGTAATGGGCACATCTCATCCCGTCACAGTAGCTCACAATGAACTTTTAGTTTCATGATCACACATAGGATTGAGATAGATGAAGGAAGACTAACCAGTCATAAAATTTGGCACAAGCACAATCTAAGGCAAGTATATGCTGTAAAAACCACAGCTCTTAGATAGTAGTTGAACAGAATAAATCTCTTGATGGGATTACAAATTTTTAAAAAAATCTGAAACGTGGCACTGCTTTATGAAGACTGAATGTGTATATAGAAAACTTTCCCTTTTCATACAAAGTGACTGTTTATTTCATCAATGCTTTATTTATAAAGACCCACACTTAGCCTCACAAAACATCTATTCAAACACCAATGACTCAGATTTTTGGGACTTTCCTGCTTGTCTGGGAATATGTTTATAATACAAACGTCTAGTTAATGAAATGCCATTTTCTATGTGTCAGTGACCTTTATGTTCTATAAGAAGCAGGGAAATAGCACCAGTCCTTTTCCTTTATTCCTGGAAACACGGAATGACAACTGCAGCGTTTCATTAGCAGATAACAGTGGCAGATCCTGTTTTGATTAGCCCTATTTTTCCCTGCATGCTTCTGCAACCAGAAAGTTATTTTCTGTATGCACTTATACGTATACATTAAAAAAAAAAACAGCATTTTCAAAGTTAACCCAATGTTTTTTCCAAAGTTTTAAGACCTTTATTAGACTGACATAGCAAATACTTCTATTCATCCTTTTCCTGTTTTCACACTGTCAACTGTTCACACTGTCAAATCCATTAGGGTGTATAACAAAGATGCTTAATCATTAGAGTAATATTACACTATGATGTAACCAATACGTCTACATTAACATTTGAATTTAGTTACAAAAAAAAAGATCATTCATCTAAACTAGGAAGGACCCTTCACAGCAGCAGCCCAAACGTAGACATACACGAAGAAGAAATTTTAGCTTCTCCTGACTTAGGCAGGAAAAGTTTTTTTCTGTGGTTTAGAAAGATCTCATTTCTAGTTTCAGCACCTTGGCTACTTTATAAATTTTTCTTCAACAGAGCTGGCATGCTCAGGCTTAAGTACTTCACTGTTGTCTACTGTCCCTTTTACAGTTCAGTTTATTTACAGAAGCTGTTTTATATGTCACCAGCCAAACCAGATTTGTACTTGGTTTTCCTGTAACTTGAAACTACAGGGTTACAAAGGTAGTGACCACACACTTGGCCTCGCTCGTGGAACCGCAGCCTATGGAAAGCTTCAGCAGTGTCAGAGATGCACAGATCAGGAAACCAGCAGCCCTGCCTCAGGAAGGCACTGCAGGCTCCCACAGCCTACAAACACAGTTTTGAAATGAGGTGCAAAACACTGGTGTTCAGCGCAGTGCCAAGACCAGGTCTTCGACAGCACCTGTGGCACTTGTACAGCGGCACAGCTTGTCTTTCTCATGAAACCATAAAAAGTAACTGTACTGGGTCAGATGAGATGTTTGTTCAGTCCAGTATTTTGTCCCTGAATAGCCAATAGCAGATAGGATTGCAAGAGTGAGTACCCCTATACCACTGCTTCTCCAGCACATTTTTCATGCCTCCCTTTGAGGTCTGGGGGCTGAACAGAGGTGGTGCCCATGCAACCAGTTTGTCTTTTTGAACACGTTAAGCTTCTTAGGTCACCACATTAGTGACGCTAGAAGCAGTAAGTCACAGCTCCCCTCCGCACTCTGCTAAGATGTTTTTGGTGACTGTAAATCTTCCATCTGCTCATTTAATTTATGCTTATCCCCTCCCTGCTTTTTATATTGGAAGAGATAACATCTTTGTTGATTTTCTTTCCAGGACTTCAGTGGCCTTTCCAATCAAAGCTGCCAGTTTTCCTCCTCTCTTAAATATTTTGATATTTCCCCATTTAAATCTCTATCTGATCTGACCCCTAATGTTCTCTGTCTGAACAAGAGCATACATAAAATAAAAAAGACAAAGAAACCAACATCAGATTTCAGGGTGAGAAAAAGAAGATTGACAGAAGTTTTCTTGGCTAGAAACTTCTCTCAAAATGTCAATTCTCAGCAAGACAGAAGATAGAATATATTTATTGTAAAATAAGGAATAAAATTTGACTCAGTAAAACATTATACATAGTATATAGATGTGCCCAGGCACATTTGTCACCAGCCTGCATTGAGAATAGGGCTGGTTGCTGACCACGCTACAAGCAGATAGCCTCGTCCCTGGTTTGCCTAGGTTGAGAGGCTGGAAAAAGGATGAGATAAATGCCACAGAAGAATCTAAATAAAGTAGCTATAACTGTTTTAGTGGCAGACAGTCCCATGAAGATGGAACAAGCATATTTTGCTGCACTTAATACAGGCTAGAGAGAGGACACATGACACAGCCCCTGAATTCAGGTCCTGGCAGCCACTGCTAGCCTTAAAGGGCATACATGTATCCCAAAAAAATTCAGAAAGCAGTATTTCTTACACACTCATCAGGAGCACGGCAGTCTTTGGATATACTTTTATTTTTCTAATGGGCTTAAACATAAGGGCAAGAAATTGAATTACCCCAACATCCTATGATTGTTCTGGTGTCAAATTGTATTATAATTAGCCAAAATGCTGAAGAAAAGGAAAGAATATGCTGATAAACAGACAAAGAAGAAGCAGCATCCTCCCCAAAGGACAATTTCCACTACAACCAGACCAGACTATGTTGTGTGAGATGCTAGATTGCAATAGATGAAGGAGATGACTGACAACCATGAAATGGCAGCCCAGATTATCAGTCCTTGCTCTGCTGCCAGACAGGTAACCAGCTGTTAGCCCCTCATGATGTATCATGAGGATTTGCTAAATGCAAAATATCTATTTGGAATCTAGTCAGTTTGTTAAAAAGAAATTAAAAGCAAAATCTCAGTAGCCCTTCGCTGCACTCACTCCAGCAACACCACGTCTCTCTTTTGTTAGAGAGCCCAGCATTGACCGCAGCGCTCCACGTGTGGCCCCACTAGGGCTGAGGAGAGGGGGAGGATCCTTCGCTCGACTTCCTGGTAAAGCTCTTCCTAATGCCACCCAGGATACCACTGGCCTGCTTTACTACACGTCTATATTACTGGCTCATAGCCAACTTCTTGTCCACCAGGACCCCTGGGTCCTTCTCTGCAGAGCTGCTCTCTAGCGGGTCACCCCCAGCCTCTACTGGTGCCTGGGGTTATTCCTACATAGGTGCAGGACCCTGCACTTACTTTTGTTAAATTTCATGACGTTAGTCTCTGCCCATCTCTCCAGCCTGTCCAAGTCCCTCCAAATAGCTTCAGAGCCCCTGGGGATATCAGCCACTCCTCCCGGTTTTGTATCCTCAGCAGACTTGAGGAGGAGGAAGGTGTTAAACGGTATTGGCCCAGTATAGACCCCTGGGCTACACTGCTAGTGGCTGCCCTCCAGTAGACTTTGTGACACTGAGCACAACCCTCTGAGCCTGGCAGTTCAGCCAGCTTTAAGTTCACCTCACTGGTCACCTCACTGCGTAGCTGTCTTTTCAGTTTTGTTTTTGTCATCTTTTTAAACATCCCATATTGCTACTATCAGACTGCCTAAAAATGATGCATAGAAGAGAAGAAACCAGCTGACTAACCAATAGTCAAGGCAAAGAGTAAAATGAACCCTAGAAAAATATCTGACAAATACATAAATCAAATATACTGAAAAGGAGAAAACACTTTTGTCTGGACTCTATTTCAGTACTCATATGTACAAAAGGTTAACAAAAGCACAGGCTGGATGGGCTACTTTGTACTTGTACATTGCTTTGAAAATATAAAGCTAGATCTCACTCTTACATCACCAGGATTACTTGAGTTCTTTTGAGAGAAGAGAAAGAGCTTACAGGCAGGCAATTATAAAGGAGGGTCTCCCCAAAATGTTTAAGCTATTGGGGGACCGTTCTGTGGGAATGCTGTGCTGGACAGTGTGCTTAGTTTAATGAGAGAGGTTTGATTTTCCAGTTCTTTCAAGATATTGTAGAGGAAAATGGCCATTAGCCAATTCATAATTTGCCTACAAGCCATTTGAATATCTGCAATGAAAATAATCACATATCTAAAAACACTGAATGGGTGACAATTCATTGCTCCAATTATTTGCAGAGTTTATTCACTATATGCAGCACACTATACACATTCATTTCCTTGCACAGAGGCTTTACAAGTGCTTAAATGATGAGACATAAATTGTAAGATAACACTGCAGCTAGGGCTGCTGGATGTAAACATTGCTTTGGCATCCTCATAGAGTGGGAATAAACAACTATAACACCCACTGGGGTATTATGGGAGCCAGAACCTCATGGGAAAAGTTAAAAAGAATACATTTTTTTTTCTGAGGCCGTTCTCCTTGTAGTAGCTGAACAATGTGCACTTAAATCTGCCAGTGTTTTCTGTGTTTCCATCAGCTTGTCTCCCATTGTTCATTATCCAATATCATTCAGCCTTATAACGTCTGAACAAAACCAGGGCACTAGGCACGACAGTTTGTTACTGCTGGTGATTAACTGCCTGTTCCCTGTCACCCCCAGGGAAAGCGGAGATTGAACTCAAGGGAATTTCTCTAATTAATTTAAACTCTATAGGCTCAAGATATACTTCTCCAACTGCCATAATTTGGAAGAGCAGCACCGTGAGCCAAAGGTGCAGAGCTAGGAGCCCTGAGCTGAAGTGGATACAATATACACCGCATGGATTGAAAACATGTTTGGAGCCTTCTCATATTTTCTTACTAGAAAGGATTTCTCTGGGGCCTTTCTGACACCGTCATTGATGCTTTTCATGCCTCCAGCGCTCTTGGGATGACATTTACCCCAGGAAACAGACCCAGAGAAGTGCTTCAGCTCCACATGCCAGCCTTCAAAATGAGTTTAGGCTAACTGAATTAACACACAGACTAGTGCCTGGTCTCTGCACTGGGTGGCAACACCTCTCTTATCGCCAAAATACTCATTAATGCTAATCAGGCATGGTGACATTTATGCACCCACACCAAACACAGAGTGTGCCCAATGACATCTGAGAGGCGTATGATATTTAAAGATCTCTTTTAAAATGAAAGCCGAAGTAAGTGGCAGTTTCCTACCTAATACTGGAGCTTTCACTGAAAAATAAACTTTCTGACCTACAACTTGTGTCCCCTTTGCATCCAGTTGGGATGATGCTGACCGTCATTTTTCCTTCGGAAGACATAAGAAGGAGAGAATTAACATGACAAAGCTCCAAGACCATGGATTTCTCATCCATAGCCAGGCTGTCCTGCTCATGCTAATGCAAAAGGAGAGCTCCTTCCCCCCAGCTGGTTCAAGGTTCCCAGTAGGGAAAGAGAAGGGATTGCTCCAGGCAGGAGACCCTGGAGTCATCCACTCTCCAGGGTCTCCTGCATGGAGCAAGCCACCCAAGCATGGCCCGT
Source organism: Nothocercus julius (assembly GCA_013398735.1). NCBI lineage: Eukaryota > Metazoa > Chordata > Aves > Tinamiformes > Tinamidae > Nothocercus > Nothocercus julius. The sequence goes on from VZSV01000053.1 coordinate 4,328,840, forward strand.
GGTGATCCACCCTCTCACTTCGGTCCTGCTAGCTCTGCATACACCAAACGGACAGCCCACAGAATTGAATTAAATGCCCATTAGCCCCCTTTTTACAATGTGCTGCACACCCTTGTGCAGCATTGATGTATTTCCAAAGCACAGGCGTTGAGTGCGGGGTCCCATGCTACCATGGTGGCCATGGAAAATGGCTGATAATCATTAGATTTGTTAATTATGGAAGTTTTGTGGCTCTGCGTTTACTATTGAACAAATTGCCATCTTGCATCTACACAATTACTGTCTGGATTGATAAATACCTCTTTAATTGACAAAGCTTGCGTGAGATGAACTTTTAAATCACGGCATTTCCACACAATGCAGTGTGAAATTTCTTTCCCTTTTCTTCTTTTAAATGAGTCACAAAGAACTTGAGGTAAGATATATTGCTATCTTCTTTTTAAGTGGAGTCAGAATGGCTGTACCATAGCCTAATATTGCCAGTATTTGGTGCCAACACTTTGATCCATGCACATGAACTGGATATAGACATAAGAGCTTACTAAACAAACTGGACAGGGTCCCAGTGGGAACACTCAAAAATGTATTAATCAAAGTCAAGCGGCTGAGCAAATTGAACCAGTTCATTAATTATGAAAATTCTCTCATGAAGTGACATGTTGTTAACCGTGTGGAGACTTAACACATTTTAATCTGTAAAGCTTTTTCCACATATGCAAAATTTACTTACAAGGGAAAATTTTTCTCTTTTCCTTCTCCTTCTCTGAATTAAAAAAAAAAAAAAAAAAAAAGGAGCAGAGTAGCATAAATAGCACACAGTCATAGTTACACATCGGAAATTGCCATCAGAAAGGCAGCTTTGCAAAGGAAGGTATGCCAAAGAGTCGGGAGGTTAAAGCAAAATGCTGTATGCAACAGCTTTGGGAAGCAAATTCTTAAAGGGAAGAGTAGACAACCTGCTAGCTGTGCTGTAGGGAAATCCCATGAGCTTCTACAGGTAGAAAACCTGTGCTTGCACCAGCTGCCCAACAGGTTCCTTCACACAAGCTGTTGAGCTCTTTGCCCCCACACTCACAAGGGGGGTTCAGACTAAACCCCCTTTAAAAGCCTTTACATCCATTTGGGCATGGAGGTTTCCTACTGAGGAAGTGAAAAGAGCAGAAAACAGCGGACTTTGTAATACACCCCGGACAAATCCCACATCTGGGGGTGGCACCAGGCTGTCCCAGGGCCATTTGAGATGACGAGAGCAGCAGCGCCCGCCTGTGCCGCTCTCCCTCTGCAACCCTTCCGAGGCAATTTGGGTCCCGAAACCCAGAGAAAGCAGTTAGGTTACCTAAATTTGCCCAGTTTGAACTACAGCTATTTTTTAACAAAACTAGTTACCAGTAGGTAAAGTACAGAGTGATTTTTACTCCTTGCTGACCGAAGAAACATTTGGCCAGTGCCTTGCTTCTCTGTGCTGCAGTCAGTTCACCTGAAAGAGAAAAATATAAAACAACGTGCGTCCTACTGGTAACTAACGTATTGTAAAAGAGCTATATATAATAAATAACAATAAAAAAAAAATGTGTGCTTTTTATTTGCTTGGGGAGAGAGGAAATAAGAGAAGAAATGTTTCCTTATTTTGATCAATAGCATGCAAACATCACAGGCAACTCTTCTTCAGTGTTTTTGCTTGATGGATTCTGTTACCTTAAGCAGACCCCTTAAATACAGACCAGAAATCCACAGATGTCCACAGACTGCCGACGAGAAACAAATGGCAGGCAATATTGCTTCCCCTTCTCCCAGGAATAGAATAGAAAGAATTGCCCCCAGATTAAATCCTGGAGCAAAGCTGATATTTTTTAGGGGAAATTTGGCTGGATTAAGTCTCAGAATTAATAGTAGGAGATATCCTGCAATTCCTAAGAGGGATGCAAAACATACATTTTCATTTTTTTCCAAGTAGCATACCGCAACTTACCATCATCAGAAACATTTCTTCTTTTTCTTTCAGTCTGTCCCCAAACTCCAATAATTTTGAACAAATGACCACTTGGGTATTTCTTGATTTAAGGTATGTATTTACCCCCTAAAAAGATGAAAATATTTTGTTTCAGTGCTTCCAACATAAAAACATATAAGGATGAAAGGAAAACATTAAACGCCATGTTTTGGCATTTCTTATACAAAGCCTCAGCCTCACTTCAACTAATTTCAGCCTTCCAGAAGTTAGACATGTAGTCTAAGCCAGTCATTTTCCCTTGCTCTATAGTCAAGGGACACAGATAGGTGGATTTATCCTAGGTGGATTTATCCTACCTATCTTAGTCACTTCTTTTAGGATGGGATGAATCATATTTGCTAGAGCTTGGGAGGTTTAACTGCTGCCTTAGATTAAATCCTGAATCTTGAGAGAGCCAAAGTTTGGCTGGAGGAATTCCACTTGAAGCGAAAATACATATTATGAAAAATAATATGGCTGTTTTTTTACTCAAAACACCGAAATGCATTTAGGCAAAAGTTTGTGTGTCATTTTAACTGGTAATGCTTTGTTTTTGTCCAAGTTTACTCTTATAAGCACTCTCCTTCACACTTTCTAACTTTGCTAAATTGTTATGGAATTTTTTTCCTCTCATTTTGGAGAAGACTGTGTATTTTAAACCCCAATTCAAAATTAAGTTTAATAGTAAGAATTCAACGTTTTAGGTGAAGTAAAATTCACTTTTGCACAGCTCTCTTCCGTAATTATGATGCACTGAAGTATTTCATCGATTTCAAGATATGTCACATATAAAAGCTGTTGATGTGGTAAATATTTCACAAGAAAGAGAGCTTTCTACACTTAAAAAAGGAACCTGTTCTTCTTTTGTCAAAATTCCTTTTCTAGAATGGCAACAATCAGTAATGAAGGTATTGTTTGGTACGTCTAGTTTATATTTAAGTATAGCTATTTTTATACAAAACTACTGTGAAGTAGTCATATTCTGAGACTATTAAACTTACACTCCACTATGGACGTTACCGAAGACAAACTTCTACCGAGGCATAATTCTTCCTCAGCACCTGGGAAGGTATGAGATCACCTACTCATACCGCGGAGTGAGCTGTGTTGCCGCCGGGTCATGCCAGCTGTTCCCCAGTGGAGAAAACTTAGTTCCTATATGAGAAGAACCTTTTGCCTAAATTCTTGTTTCTCGGGGAAAATGACATTTTCTGAAACATTTGAACCATTAAAAAATAAATTCAAGATTTGTATGGTGGGGTTATCTGCTTTGCTCAGCTGAGCCCACCACTATTGAAGGACAAGGACATGGCTTTTTTTCATGGAAGAAAGAAAGTGGGCACTTTTTTACTGATAGCATTTACAAACTGAGTGAAATAACCCTGCAAGTTACAACTGATAGTAATGTTTTCATACATATGAAGTCATAGTTAAATCGGCCAAAAAAACCTACTAACATAGACACCTAGCAACATCTAGTGACCAGACTAAGCTAATGCAGGAAAATACTAAGAAGGATCTTTTACACAAGCTCTGCCAAACACGTTTAAGTCTGATTTTGTAAATGAGACTGAGTCTAAATTAAAAACTCGATTTTGGCCTATAGTGTCATCAATGCCTTGTTCCAGCTAGAAATTATTCCCATAAAGAATGTACTATTTTAAAATAGCCATTTTCTTAAACAACATTCAGAATGTGAGAGAAAATTCTGTCTCCCTAAAAAGGTTTCCTAAAGTCTGGACAATATAATGGGTCAAAATATAAGCAAAATTATTTAAAGAAGTTGTTATATTAATAAATTTTCTGCATATTATATCCTCCTTTTAAGTAGTAGTGATAGCACAGAGCCCTCAAGAGTCTCGTGATATTGACTTAAAACTGTGCTCTGCCTTTATTTTGTTCAAAATTTAATATCTAACCTATTAAAACTTAGCCAGTAAGATATTATAAGCAATATGTTTAGCAGATGGTGGCTACCCTGACTCTTTGTGTGGGTGCAGGAGTTATATTTTAGCAGCAGAATCATGGGTTGGGAGGGAGGGGGGTGCTTTCTAAATATTACTTTTATTGGGTAAAAAATGTAAATGGGGGCAGAAGTCTTGCTGATGCTCTTTTAAACATTTCCACCGAGCAGCTGTTTCCTATATCCATTTATCAAAGACTGGTGGGGAAAAATATGCAATTCTTTGGGTAAACAAATTACCAGAAAAGAAACAAAAGTGGCAAATGTGTGTCTGTGTACGTCAGTAATTTCAGCGATAAATCTCAGGGGCCTCCTTCTGAATTTGTTACATGCCCACAAATCTCAGAGCTTGCCTCCTTCCAAAAATTAATTCCAACTAAGACAGGATTCAGATTTAAAGCATAATGGCTTTTCTTGGTTGCCACCATATGCATGTAACTTTTAGCTCAGAATAAAATTAAAAAAAAAAAAGTCTTTTCTGGATTATTTAGTTATTTTCAAACTGCTGAAACTTGTCCAGGATAGCTGTTCCAGAACGAACTCATACACAGGCAGACTAAGCTATAATAATTGTAGGAGGAAGCAACAGGGAGTCAGACTGGGAATATATTCTCGCAGCATGTGTCGAATTCTTCCTTCGTGGATTAGTTGCCCCTTTGCACTCTTGGATGCTGGAGGTCTGACCACAAATACAGTTTATCCTCCAAGATGCGTAAGAGGCCCCTGACGCTGCTACCCCGGCTCGCCAGGCTCTCACGCTGCAGCCCCCTTTTAGCTGGCAGCCTCCTGATGGCACAAATATCTAGCCCCCTCTTGCCAAGCTTTCATATCAGGCTCAAATACCCACAAGGACAACAGTTTATAACCTGTGCTTTAAAAGCTTAAATGAAACGAGCCGCATTTTCTGTTGGCTTGCCCACTGCCATTTTTTTCTGCCACATAAATTTCAAAATGAAAGGGAGGATGGACATATGGGCTTGAGAAATTCAACGTGCAAAGGACTGTTAGATAGGCACCTTAGTGAGGGTCTTGAGCATTTCTTTGTTTTTCGGTGTGAAAAAAATTAAAGTGAAGGTTCAATTTAAACATACTGAGCTAGTTTCTCAGCGTGGCTAATTGAGAGGACCTGCTCCTCTCATGATGTTTTCTTGCATTGGCCTTGGGTCAGTATCCTCTTCTTCCCTGCAGGGTAATTTATTTTTCAGCCATGTTTCTGTAGCACTGGTGACTATGCAAGGACCTGAAAAGACAGGCTGATTTCTTCATGGAATAAACGTGGCAAGGATATGGAGCCTGCTTTGGAAGAGTTTCTGCTGTTATGTAGGAAGGTCATGCCAAAGCTGGAAGGCAAGAATGAATGTCTAATGAACTGAACATTGCAGGTCGTTGCATTCCCCAAAGCCAAGTAACTTCTAGCACGGCCACAGAAGTGGATGACACAGCAGAGGACAGGGCAGCAGCACAAGGCCTTGTACTGTGATTCCCCTAATGATTTTGCAGTTTACAGTTAGCCGTGCCCTTGCCTTATGTGAATCTCATCTGAAAGTCGGGCCAAGATGAAGAACAGAAGAGAAAGGGCTTTTTTATCCCACCTCCTTCAAAAACGCTTGAAAACAAGCATCCCAAATGGTGTAGCAGCAGAAAGCTGACCAAAGGAAACCAAAATGTTTTGACTGTGGTATTTTTTATCACTTCACAGAAAGGAAAGCAAAAACACTCAATATTTATATGCCTGATGTCAACAAAACTCCTGCTTCCAAGGGGTATAAGAGAGATTTTTTTATCCTCCCCTGCACAGAGTCACCCACAATCCGGCCCTTAGTTTCCAAAAACATCCAGAATTGCCTAACCAGCCACTGGAAAGCTTCTCCCTAAGAAGAATCCATATGTTGTTACCCAAAACAGCTCATGCTACCTGAGCTTCTCCACAGCTTTGCCACCAGAAATATACCCTGTTCATTCATGTTGTCCCTTCCTTTATCTAAGTGTACAAAATGACAGTATATGAGAAAAATAAAGTCTTGGAAACCTGAGGTCAGTTTGTCCGTGCTGTGTGGAATGAGCTGCGTCCAAGGACACCCTATGGCAGAGCACTGGAGGTATAGAAAGATCTTATTGAATTCAAATATTGACCTGGCAAGGGTCTATTACAACAGTAATAGTACCTAGGGACTATTCCAAAAACAGTTCCCCCATTCACATTACCCTCCGTTCACAGTGGGTGAAGTGCTAAGATTTCAAAGTCACATGTGCTGTACAGATTTAGAAAAGCAAAGGCATAATCTGATTATTATCATGTATTTCATGGGTAGCTTCTTCTTCCTGGGTATGCAGAGCTCCTCACCAAGTAGTTATCGATCTTTTAAATTCTGGGTGACTGCAGTAGAAAAGTTCCCATGAAAATGAAAATTCATTTGACTATTTAAATGAGTTTCCTATGACCTTTTTTACTAATGTTCTGATAAGTGATTTTACTGGCAAAAATGCTCACCAAGACAGAAACTCTTCAGCAAATGCTGCGGGATATATCAGAAAGCAAATTTGCATTCATGATCAAGAGTGCTAACACCAGAAACACCGTCCGAAGAGGCAGTCAGGGGATTAAATTGTCCAGTTACCTGCAGTATCCAGTCAAAGCAGGTACAGCTTCAAGTTTGGAAATCACTCACATGATCCTTGGGGGACAACTTACACACCCGCTTGGGGTTTCTGACCCGTGGATCAGTCCTTTGTGTTCACCCTCAGCTCCTTATCCAGCAGGGCACCCAGCTGGGACCCCACAGGAGCCCCATCTTGTTCAAGGAGTCAACAGCAGGAGGCCAACCTGCCTCTGCAGGCAGCAGTCTGTGGCCAGGGCAGCTCAGGACTATTTTCCCACTGTTATCAATGGCCTTCCCACAGTTGCACAATTTCTTTCACGTGTGCTCTTGGCCCAGCCTGAGTACCCCAGCTGGCGTTACACCCTTGATGTTCTGCCTCGAGAGAAAAGTCTAGGCCTTCCTTCTGCACATATTTGCATAACTGATAAGGTATATGAGACACCCTCCCAACCCCAGTCTCCTGAATCTTCTAAATATGTAAAGGAAGTTGCTCTAAGGTATTTCTGTTATGATTTTGCCCAGAGATTGTAGAAAACTCATGGCTGGTTAACTCAATCGAAAAAAAATGCAAGCCTGGTTTTGGAAAAGAGGAAATATTCTCTTGGGTTGATTATAAAAAGCACATTTAACAAGATAAAAATAATTTTAAAAGTCAGATAAGATAGATATCTGAGACCTGTGAAATCTATTGTCTTGTATATGATACAAGATCTCCCTGTTATGATATACATTTAAGTAACATACCTGCTACAAAAAGGTATAATTTGACCTTGTGAAAAAGAAAAAAAAATGAGTTTATTTATTATTGTAATTCTGGGGGCCAGGAAGGTGAAGCATCTCAAATTATCCCAGGCAGACCCTTTTCTGATAACACGAGGGTTCTCATAAACCTCCTTGCAAAAGTCGTGCAGCATCCACATGTGCCAACTTTCATTCTTTCAAAGACTTCAGAAGTCAGGCTTACTGCATATGAGTGCAGCTGATGCCTTTGATTGAGGATATTGTTATTACTGAATGCACTTCTGTCACATTTGCTCATCTGAATGCAACCTCTGAGGAGTTATCTGCACACAAGCTGCTTTGGAGAGTGTGCAGCACAGACCTTTTCTTTTTGATATTACATATGTTTGTTCTCTTGAAAGGCTTTTAGCCCTGAGGTAAGGATTAGACAACAGTTTAGTAGCCTTAAAAGACATCATAAAAAAAGATAGACTCAACTGTCAGCTTCAGAAGAAAGAGGCCTCGTTTCATTTTCAAGGGTGTTGCATTATTTTCCGCTCTAATTTTACCACTGCCTATGGCAGATGCAAACCGGAACCATTTTGCAAACTAAATAAATCTTGAAAATTCATAACTGAAATATCTATGTAGCCTTTTATTTAACCAATGCTCCTCACACATCTAATTTGCAGTTCATCTGCACAACGGATTGAAAAGAACGTTTCGAGCAGCATGCTCAGAAGTGAAACACCCAAATGGAGCCCACTGTGTGCCAAAGGAGCCAAGAAATCAGAAAGCACTTGAGCAAACTGTGACTGATGCAGCAGCCAGCCCACATGCCACCAGACCTCTAGGGAATATTCACCCTGTTCCAGGACAGCAAGAACCATGCAGACTGGAGGGCTCTGATTCTGTCTATCTCCAAGGGAGGTGGAGGACAGGAATGTCAGATAGGAAAGTGTTACATGGAGAAGAGCATCATTACAGGATAAGACTGGCCAGCTTGGAAAGAATGGGAGAAAACTGTAGCTATGACCCATTGAGCCAGAGCACACGAGCATGGCTTGTCATTGGGGACTGACTTTCTCCTGCAGCCCCTCAGACAGCTGCGCTGCCCTTCGCGTGGCTGGCGCACCGCCGGCGCACTCTGGCGCTCTCTGAAGCTTGAGCCAGCAACAGCACAGACAGCCACGGGCCTGGAACGTCTGCAAAAGAGAGCTCGGGATTTGGCCTTTATGAAATATTGATACAAAATGGCTCACCAACAATTTGTACATTAGAAAAAGCAATTAGTGCAAGAGAAAGTATAGCCTGTTTTAAATGAGTGATGTGCCAAAAATGATGTTATAGATTAAATTAGTGATAAGTGTAATTAATGCCCAGGTTTGTTGCAGAGCTACAGGAGCTATTAAGCTCCTTTATGGAAGTAGGCAACTAAAACAGTGAAGCACACACTGTTGGTCCAAACACCAGCATAAAGATAGCCCTCCACAGAAACCAAACCGTCAGGATTGATACAAGAATGTAGAGGTTAGAGTATTGTTCAATACACTCAACTGAATTTCATATTTTTTTATGAAGTTCAAGCAAAAGAACACGGAAAAGCTAGCAAAGAAGGCATGAAGGAAGTACCAAGCAGAGGAGCTATGGCAGCTCGGCAGAGAGACAAAAGTTGAGATAAGGAGTTTTTAAGGCAAGCACTGGCAGGAAAGGCTTGAATCTGTTGCAAAGATGCTCTCGCTTGCTTCATCCAAAAACGTAAGACATTGATTCAAGCCTCAGTTTCTAATGGAAAACACCTGCTGGGGCCAAATTACTTCCTAAATGCTCGAGTCCAATAAAAGGATAACAGGATATTCTCATCAACATTGAGCTCATCTTCAGAGCAGAATTTTTCAGAATGAATTTCTCAGTCATGGTAGCAAAGGGGCAGACTCCAAGTCTACCTCTGCAGGGTGACAAAGTTAGAAAGCTAGTTCCCTGGGATCGTCTTCATACAGTCATTAGGGACTTCTACAGCGACTTACAGACCAGATATAGTCTGATTTGCAGCAGAGTCCACTCCTCCACAGAGGACCACAACCTATCTCTTATCTCACAGGCCTTGGTTTCAAGCTGGAAAGCAGGGGCCATGAAAACCAGCCTTTAGCTCTAAAGACCAGAGCTTTCCCCCATCCTCCCCACCAAGACATCATTTACAGCATCGACATCTCCTCGATCTGCTCTTGGGAGAAAATGAAGATTTCAGTAGAGGAAATGGGAAGACTGAAAGGAGATATTACCGATGTGTACAAATATCTATGTGTAAATACTTATCAGCGTGTACAAATACCTTGAGGGAGGATGCCAAGAGGATGGGGCCAGACACTTCTGTGGTGGCCAGTGGTAGGACAAGAGGCAATGGCCACAAACTGCAGCGTAGGAAGTTCTGCTTGAATTTGGGGGAAAAAAATCTTGACTGTGAGGGTAACAGAGCATTGGAGCAGGTTGCCTAGGGAGGCTGCAGAGTATCCTTCTCTGGAGATACTCAAAACCTGGATGCAGCCCTGTGCAATGTGCTCTAGGTGACCTTGCTTTTGTAAGGGGATTGGACTAGATGGTGTCCAGAGGTCCCTTCAAATATTAGTTACTCTGTGATTCTGTTAAATGGACCACCTACCTTACTAGGAGAAACAGCTGGTTTCATTAAATGAAGCCAGTTTCATCTTTTCCCAGTGTGCAAGTAACACAGTCACTAAAGGTAGTACCCAAAGCTGCCCCTCAAGCAACCAAATGAAGCTAGCAGGCTTCACTCTGTAACTGGGTTATAAATGAGCTCAGTAGAGACTTAGACCATGGTGTTCCCATTACTATACCAGCACGGTTACAGCTTGACGTCTCACTGACAGCATTTGTAACAAAAGATGTATTTCATTTCACTATTCTCTCACTGAAGAGAAAGGGTAATCCATTGCATAAAAGTTACTACTTCTTCCTCAAGGTTTTGCCATTTTTGGTACGGTTGACTAGACAGCCTATACTTCTGCTAAAATCTGTCAGTTTACAAGAGGATAAAGACTTGCCTGTTAATGTTCTTAATGCTAATAATACTGTTAAGTATGTCCTGCTGTAATACTGTCGGGAAAGAAAGAAAAAGCAATTTTATAGAAACTTAGAATAATTAAGGTTGTAAAGGACCTGCGGAAGTCACCATGTCTAGCCCCCTCCTTATAGCAAGTCCAAAAAGATCAGGCTGGACTGGGATCGGATTGGACATGGAGATGTCTATAGGATTATTTGGTCATTAGTTGGTCACTTGATAATGGACACAAAGCAACACTCTGTAAAAGAGATCAGGGTGAGTCAAAACAGCAAACTTCTGCAATCAAATATGTGGAAAAATGTTAGGTAAGTATGAGGACAAGTCAGATTAAGACAGGACAGTATAGCATAGCCTGGCATTGAATAGAATTGCCCATTGAATTCTCCAATTACTAAGACACATTCCCAAAAGGGTTTGGTATTACTTTTTGACATGCAAACATTGAAAAAGAAAAAAAAAAAAAAAAAAAAAGAGAGAGAGAATAAAGTTCCAGTAAATGCAAAGCAATCTTTCAAGCGTATGCATGGTATTTTCGCCCAGATCTTGCTACAAGACTATGCTAATAAAATTTGAAGTGTATGTCCCAGGTAAACTAGCAGGTTTACCCAGCAGACAAACCTCAGAGAACACCACCATAATGAAGAGAACTTTATTGTTGACTTGGCTATAGTTTAACATTAGAAAGCAAATGTAGAACTGTATGGTTGAAAGAAACCATAGATATTATGCTGAATAGAGCGTAGAGGAAAATTCAGTACAATTGCAGTCACGCGAAAGCTTCAGTATGTCATTTTGGAAAGTACTGAATAAAATGGATTATCAAACATTGCAGGTTAATGCAATGTGGCATTACTATCAGTGCAGACTCGAGCGCACAATTATGCCGGTAATTTAGCAGCTTTGGAAAGAAGTTCCTTGACTTTCCCAGGCTTTAATTATTCAATCTTAAATGACTGATTAATTAGTCAACAAAATGAAGGCCTGAAGGCTATTATCTCTTGCATCACTAGTAGATAAACTACACGATTTACAAGACCCTAGAAAGTTGGTCATCCATCTGAAGAAGGGGAAAGGAAAGTGACTCTGGCCTTCAAAGAGCTGGGCTTCAAAATGCAAAGCCCTTTCAAAGCAATGAACTATCTACCAAAGGCGTATTAGGTCTTTCATGACTGTACACATCTGAAATCAGTGAGCAGTTTGACACTGAATGAAGAGGCGCAGGTTACACTGACCAGGGTGAGCCTCTCCAAATATAAAATGCAATCAAAAGTAATGGAGTAATGAAAATTACTCCACTGGCATTATAAGAGAGAATTGTTTTTATTTTAAAGCGTATAATATGTTCCTTTAAAGAAATATTTTCTAAACTGCAAATGGAAGATATATAAACTGAAATAAAAGAGGCAGGCCAAGTAACAAAAGAAGGAATAAAATTAAAAAAGAAAAAAAAAAAGAGGTTAGGCACATGCAACTGCTTCCTAAGTGCTACTGACACAGGAATGGAAATTGTTGGGGATTAGCTACCAAAAGTACTGGTATAAAAATTATAAAGCTGATAATGATCTTCAACACACAGAATAACTGGTTAGGAACTTGAGAACATGGCTGTAATACTCTAGCTGGAGATGACAGGCTTCTGGCTCCCGCAGTGCATGATATAACCCATCTCCCAACACCCAAGGAAATTAGCTTTGGTCTCTGCTGCCTAAAACATACCCGCCCTTTTTTGTGCTGATATATGAAGTCTGATGCAAGGGCTGTTGAAATTCATACGAAGGCTCCTATTCACCTCAGTTGGGCTTTGTATCAGTCTATAGCTGACCAGAATTTAGACTGTGTGAAATATTATACATTGGCATCGTATATTTGAAGATTCATATATTTCCACAGAAAGTAGCCAACATCCAGCACTCAGCCCCTGAAATATATTTATAAAAACATAGCTTTTCTATGAATGTACTGCTTTTATGCTTTCTGTATTTTATTTTATTGCTTCTGCATTTTAGTTCTGTATTATTCAAACTAGTAAACTAAATCAAATACCCAGGTGGGAGACAGAAACCTTAACTCTCATTGCTAACTAGCACAACCATCCCTGCCATCTAATGATCTATCTGTGCAGCCAGATGTCAGGACCACTTATGCCTAATGACTTCCATTTAATAAAGCCCGTAATTAAGCCAGTAAGAATTTAGCTCAGTTAAGGAATGCCAGTTATGGACATTTGTTGGAGACTAAAGAAAAAAGGATGAATTTTCTGGAATATATCTTGAACCTGTTTCTTGACCCTGGGCCACACATTTCCTCAGTCTTCTGCCTTATTTCAACCCTTTTCCCTGCCTTGTCTCCTCTATGAAAATGTAATTTCTTCAGGACGGTCATTCGCTGTATGTTTGTATTTGTATCGAACCCGATGCAGCACTGACTTTGGCTGAGAAAATGGAGCACAACTGCTCCACAGAAAGTAGTGGCCATGGATGTGTACCATGAATGATTGTTATGATAACCCATGAGACCAGGGATAGCCCCGAAAGCAACAGCAGATCAATTAAAGTAAATATTATGGTTAAAATATATCATTGTTTTTTTATTATGCTCGCATGTAACATACAGTGTCCTGAAAGATATTTGTGCCAGTACAGTTTTGAAAGTATATTTGAGAAAGCAGGGCAAATCAGGCAGCTGTCAGACTGTAAGATCTGACTGCCATGAGAATAAGAAAGGCTCAGAATCTGAAATGTTCTGGTAGCCTGCTCTTCTGAAAGATCAGCACAGTTCCACCTCCCCAGACAGTAGCTACAGAAGATTCAAAAAGCCACCTGTACCTTCTGTTCTTCCCTACGAAGAAAATACTGCTCTAGCATTGCAATATATAGGTGTTAATCTTCATGGAAATTTTATTATAATGAGTTGGCAAACCTGCTGTTATTGTTTGCATGAACTCTATAAACAGAGGTCAGAACAAAACACAAACACATTTTGATTTTAAAACATGATTAAAGTTAATTTTCAGGGATTATGATTCCTGACACCAAGTGCTTCAGACACCATATCACCATTTTTTTCTTCTCTTTCATTTAGTTAAGCATCTAAATGAGATTTCATCATCCATTCATAGGGTAAATGCAATCTTAAGAGAGTACTTAGAAATGGTTTTTGTTAAGTTATAATCTCTTGAGCTTCACACTATATTCCAGCTATTATTAGACATTTTAAACTACTTTTTCTATGCCTTGTTTATTTTAAACATTCAAAACCATACAAAAGACAAGATTTATCATACCGAAATAGAAGTGCATAGTGTTGTTTGAGGGATGCATTGAAATTTTTCATATATGTGGCCACTGTAGCATTATCACTAATTTGGAAGTATCACAAGTACTTATTTACTCATTTCAGCCATCAGGAATCTCCTTAATTTACAAGAACAGTTACAGTTCAGTTACAATAGGTAAACTGATCAACTACATTTCAAGGCATCACATCCTCACTCTGCGTACTGGTGGCCCATGTGAGGTTGCAAAGGAAGTTCCATGACTTTGTGGGAATACCATATACCCCTAGGCCTTCAAATCATCCAAGAGAAGATACCTTATGGACTAGTTCAGCTCATCTCCAAGCACAAGATAAGCAGATATTCCTCCGTATACTCCGTTTATTGGTCTGACACTAATGGAAAATAACCATACACAAACCCTTAAAGAGTTAATGGGTGTTCCCCTGTTCACGTGGAACATGGTGTAAGCCAGTGAAACAAGGTCTAAGAAGTGGATATTCTAGGGAGTGGAAGAATCCATTCAAGGCCTTAAGTTGTATCTCCCATCAGAGCATATCAGTGTTTGATGAGGACTTAGTCTTTTTATCATACCTACCCAAGTAATTTCATATGCCGGTTATGCAATCATGATTCTCTGAGATCTCATTATTGTGCAGGCTTCCAAAGGAAGAGCCATGTGTACATCGAATGCAGCATTCGTCTATTATAATCAAAGCGTGCACTCAAAGCGGGCGCCTAGAAGAGCCACCTGGGCAAGCACTCAAACTAAATGAACAATGAGGTTTGCTGAGAGCCATCTCAGATGTATGAGGCATGCTGCAACAACCAGACTTGAAAAAGTTAATGTTAATGCATCCTAGAAAATGGTTTAAAAGGTCATTTTAGCCTGAGTGTGGAATCTGAGCCATAAAGCAAGCCCTCACAAACCCACAGGTCCTCACCAAACCATGCCCTATAAAACTCCTCAAAGTGTTGCAAAGGGGAAGGAAGCCTCAAAAGGAGGAGGACTTTGTTAACATCTGGTAGAGAGAGGAGGTCAACAGACAAGCTTTTTGGATTATGCTCACACTGCTAAGAAGAAGGGCACACCAGAACATGTGTTTTACCGATATATGGATGTTTGGGTTGATGCATTGTCCCTAAGAGTCTCTGGGATGAGTTGTCCCTGTAGCACTAGCTCTCAGCACTGACACAAAGGTTCTATAGCCTCTAGTCTAGCAGAGTATTGCACAAAAACTTGTTTAATCCATGAAGTAGAAGAAGGCATCTAAAAGTCTGGACAAGAAAATTGTGCTTTTCCCATGGTATATGCCTTGTTGCCAAAAAATGAAATGACAGAGTATAACGCTGCAAAGTTTAGTTAGCCACAGCTAATGCAACAAGGCACAGAGAGGAGCAGCAGGCAAACAGCACAGAGAGTTTAGTCATTACCCAGCAAGACTTGATGAACACCTGAGAGGTGACTCTTTATTAGGCTTCCTCTAAATGTGAAACCTGTTTTCTGTTGATACCAATCCAGTCCTGGAAGAAGATATACATAAATTCAGGCATTGCAGGATTAGGATCAGACTTTGAGTAGGATAAACTAATCTGTATTTGTCTTTTGCACCTCAGTTTTAAGCATCTCATGCTGGCCTTGAGCACAGTATTCTAAAATATAGCCACATCGTGCATTAAAAAAAATAATGCAATGTACTTCTTAAGTGATACCCTGAAAAGGATGTTGAATGAGAGGAATCTTGGAGGGAGGTTTGTTTAGAGTTTTATCAATGATAAAGCATAAAACATTTTCCTAATAACATTTAGTGTTATTTCTCTTTGTACTCATGTTCTTATTCAGACTTGGTACTAATAAGAATGATAGATTGCAAATAATTTTTTTTTACCCTTGAAATATTTCAAAAAATTAACTAACATTCAAAATCTGCATGCCTAGCAGGTCATTAATTACTTCATTTAAGAGTTGACAGGCCTCATGTCATGCTATACACTGTTTTTCAAGCTGTCACACCCACACTCTGCCTAAAAGCTGTTGAGTATAAGCGTCATCATTTATAATGCAAAAAGGGTATCATTGATTATGTCCTGATTATTCATCATAATGCTTTCTTTCATGTGTACTTAATCATTGTGGTTTCTTGGAATATGCAAACCTTTCAGGCAAATCTTTCTATACAGCAATCTAAATAGCGTTCTGAGCTGACACCAGCTGGGTAAACAGGGCTCATGACTTTGTGAACAAAGCAGTGGCACCAACCGCACCTACCACTGCAGGAAGCTCGATTTGCAAAGCGGAGCTCGGAGGAGAAAGCACCCGTGGGTCTGCAGGACTATGGTTCAGCTTTCACTCTTTAAATAGATGTTGGGCTCGTGCCCATGTTGGTGATGGTGGGTTCAGACTGATGGTCAGGGATGTGACTCTGGTGCTTTTCATAGCACAGGTAGATGCTGTGTTTCAGCCAGCATCAACACCAGCATCCCATAAGCCTTAGGAAGGAGATCAGGTAATAATTTCCACTGAAATGACTTACTTCTTCATGAATTTTCACCTAGGCTTTCCTTTCCTCTGCATTCTCCTATCACTGTAATTAGCTTAAAACATTTCTGAGGAATATGAAGAGCTTCAGTGAAGAAGAATGAAGATGATGATGAAGAGGGAGTCCTGCTGCTTGTACGGAATTCTCCTCCATCTAATCCCACAACAGGGTCATTCACAGAGCTAACCTAACAGAAAGCTCATCCTACAGAAAAGGAAAAAGTGATCACTTTTCTGTCTTCTGAGCTCCTTAAATTGTTTTATTTCAAGGTGAGGGGGCTGGCTGGTGTTGAAGGTGACCAAGGTGACCAAGGCGACACAGCTAATTGTTCAAAAAACAGCTCAGTTTTCCACTAAAACTTCAACTTTTCCAGGCAAACCTGAAACACAAATAATGGGAACTGCAGATTTAAACTGTATGTAGCTATCACCATCTTGCAAGTCAGAAGAAATGTGACAAAGCTTTTTTACTACAGGTGGCAACAACACAGCGTTATAAAGTAGGGAATGAAAGCCCAAACCATCCAAATCATGCTATAAGTTTTAGGAAACACATGAAAGGGACACAAGTGGCCAGTTCTTAATCTAGGCAGAATACCAGGCTTAACTTAATTTCTCCTGTACTTCTAAATGATTCCAAAGGGCTTTTCAAGACCTCTTTTAAATCCTATTCAGAAAGGATCACCAGACTGGGAAAATGGGTTGGTATTTACTAACACAGGGGAAAAGTGATGCTGCTAGCTCACCTATAGGATTCTTCAGAACCTGTGGAGTGGAGCCCATTCTGAGCCAGACCCAGTCCACTTGAGCCTATGGAAGGCACACCAGGATTATGCGAGAATAAAGATCTATAGAAAAATGTTTTTAATGAAATGATGATTGCAAAGAATATGGAATATGGCTTTCAAGCAAAAGCTGAAGAAGCAGCAAAAACTGTGTCCATTTGGCCTCCAGTGAAAATATCAAAAGTATCAGCTAGCAATGATTTCAAAAATCACCCTGTGCCCTTTCTAAGGACAGCCAGAGGCCTCTCTCATGGTTGGTGTTTAATAGGGTGAGTGTTTCCAGTGATCTCAGGGGCATGTGCTGTGAAAGACACATTACCAGCTGCTAGGGCTTTACCAACCCAGATAAATATTAATGCTAAGTATAAACTTCTGACCAGTAATTCATAAATAAAAACTACCTGGCATATTTTTAACATTGGAATTAAAAGATTACGAACTCCTCGGAGCTACTTTCTTTATTTTTTTTTTCCACCACCTTGTTCAACAACAATCAGAACTAAAGCCCCTGGGAGCTCTTGAAATTTTGTTATCAGTACCAGACATGGGAGAGCACAAAATAGATGCTTTGGAGCACTGGCATCCGTGGCTGTGCTGACACGCTGCCTTGTCAAGGATGTGGGATTTTCTCCCAGGAGAAGCCCCACCAGTGGCACCATCCGTGTCCGCCATCAGGGGCTTATGCTCCTTCCCGAGCATCAAACAACGCAGTAAAATGGGAGGGTCTCCTTGGAAACTCCATCGTCTTTGGAGCTCAACCTTCGCTTCTGTGACTGTGTTTTTCAAAGGAAGCTTAAAACTTAAAATATTTATCAGTTAGATGAGAAGAGCCCTGCAGTCCTGAGTGCTCCCAGGATCTGAGGAGGCCAGTTTTTCTCTGTCTATGAAAGGCAATGAGACTCTCTAACCGTTAGTGCTAGGAATACCTAGGCTAACGGAAATGAAATTATTCCCGAGGGAGCTGTATTTCTCCTATGGGGTGGGGGGAGAGAAAGCCTTATTTTACATCTGTGAGCACAAAGCCCCAGATATTTGGCAGATACAGGAAAGTTATTTTAAAGGAAGAATATCATATTTTAAAGGAAGAATGTTATATGGCAGAAGGGAAAGGGCCATGTTTTTGTTTTGGCCACCTGGGATCATGCAGAGTGAGAGCGAGGCTCTGGCTCCCCATACATGTAGTGCAGTAGCTGTGGCAGGCAAACAAGGGGCGGGTGGAGGAAGGCTCCTACTTGTCATCCCCTGGGGGAAACCTGCCCATGCCCATGGCCAAGCCTTGCACCATCACCATGTTTTGCCACCAGGATATGAAACAAGGAGGGAGAGGGACAGGTAGGTGGAGATCGGAGGTGCTGCGCTGAGCCGAGCCACCCAGGGGACAGTGCTGAGGGACAACTCAAAGTCACGCTCCCCCTTACAAAGGAACTCTGTGAACAAAAACAAGTTGTGACAGACAGTTGGTTTGCAACAGTTTGCAAAAGTAACTGCAATAGTTTCTGAGCACTTCCTCACTCCAAAAGATTTACAGTGAAGCAAAACAGGAAAGGTTGAACTAATGTGAGGTCTTTGAAAAATGCTTCCAGTAAAGGTAGTGTTGGGGATTAGTCCTAGAGAGATCATCAGCCCTTTAGACAGGCCCTAAAAGTGTAGTACCTCAAGGGCTGATACACATAACATATCCTTTAAAAATGCCTGGGCACCTGCCATATCTTTACCACAAATACTTCAATGGCATATTTCAAATGATCTTTCTATTCTCTATTTACACTAACATAGCCACAGGCCTCATTCAAGGGGCAAGACTCTTTTGTACTGAACGATGAGAGTTAAAATAAATTGTTGGTGGGCGCCTAAAAATCAAGCAACATACTGTTTTGTTAATCAAGATCTTAATTAATTGTCCCAAGCTGATTTATATGCAAGACAGGCTAAGACCAAAAGCCCAGAATTTGCTAGTCAGGGCTGAACTTGAACGTGTGAAAGATGTGACAAACTCAAATAGGGTAATACCTTGTTACAGAACTCTTTCTTTATGAAAAAGTTATTGATAATTCCTTCTCCAAACACCCACCCAGTGGTGAAGCAGAACGCTAAATCTTTTAGTCATACAAACCTTTTCCAGGCCTTCCTAACTCTTCGCTTCATATTAATGGCTCATGATTTAAAACAGAGCTTGCAAAAATGTGATTTACCTATTTGCATAAAATCTACCCACAGGAATAAATACATATTCACAACATATTCATTTTTTTTCTATGGATAACTTTACACAATAAGACTAATACAGGATGGGTCTTTAATAGTTCAAGATCACTTTAAAGATGCATGGCAAAGGCAAAAGATAATTGACCTCCTGGGATGTAACAGTTCAGAAGTCTCTGGATCCTCTCTGTAAATGCATGGTATTTTCTTTGCAGACGAGCACTGAGGCATAATTGTTTGTAATCATCCTGACACACTCTGGAATGCGCCAGCTGGGAGCTTTCCACTCGGGCAGTGATTCTGCCAGCACAAAGAGTTTTCTATTGCTAACATTGATGACTAGGACCATTAACTTTCATAAGAATCCCGACTTGGTTCAGTAAAGGAATAGGCGGATTTGTAAGTCTGTTTAAGAATTGCTGGATTTGAGGCAATTTCATCTCATTTATGTCAGATTCCCATAATGTCTGAGTATTCTGCAACCATGAAAGGACTTGCTCTCCAGTGACAGGACATCGGAGTTCTCCAATTTTACAGGACAAAATTGAGACCCATAAATATTAAATGGTTGCCTGCATCCTTGGAAGAGAATGAGATGATGGGAGAGAATTAGGGAGATGAACACACACCCTGCAGTTTGCTGTCTGATCTACTGGATCTTATCCTTTACAAAATGTGCTCTTGCAGACTGTGGAAAATGTTTTGTAGAGCCCACCAAACAAATGAACACTACAGGGGCATTTTCAAATATGCAGGCAAATTTCATCACCTTTAAACACTAAAGTTATTCAAGCAGAGTCTATGTTAAGATTAAAATGGAGAACCATGTTGCAGTTCGTAATAGCAGAAGTAATGCTGATAACACTATCTGTAAGGTTAATTAATGCATAATTGTTCCTTGGAAGCCTTCTTCTTTTGTTCCAAACCAGATTGTTTGCCAAGCAAATGCCAATAGATGTGTGAACCACCTACAGCAAATGTTGATACAATGAACGTTTCAGAAGTGACTGGTGATATTTGTTCAGGTATTATTTTCAGCCACCTGCACTGAGTTTACAAAGCGGGTGGGCAGCCGTCCTATCTTTTGTGTTTCCAGCTTTTGTTGCTGAGCTACTGCAACTCATTCCCAATACTGAAAATAAATCTACTTGTGTTCTTCCTCTGAGTGAACCTTAGGGCTTCCAAAAACAGATCATGTATATGAACAATGCTTGGGAACTAACTCTGTTCCTTTAAACTCTTTCATGTGCCTTGACAGAAGCTGCCTTTTGAAATCCAAAGCAGTGAATTGTGGTCTAAGGGATATTTTACTAAATGTTGATGAAGGCAAAAAGCGGTCCAAACAGCAAAATCTAACCTACAGTAAGTTTTCTCTAACCACATCTTTCTGTGGTCTTGATGCCCTCTCTCTAAGCCACTGTTATTGTTATTTCATGTAGAATTAAGGAGATGATTGTGACGAATTTTAAACACCACTCTTTTTGAGAAAGCCATGCCAAAGTCTTTTTAAAATTAATCTTCAGTGTGACTTTATAATGTCTATTTTCTAACAGGACATAGTATTTAAGCTAAGTCCAGGAAACGGTAACACAGGAATTAAAGTCCAGCAAAGTTAGATGCTTCTGTCCAGCTAAAGAAGAAAGCTTTCAACTCAGAGCAACTTGGAATCACTTTTTACATAAACATAAGAGCAAAAGAAATATGTAGCCTAGTAGTTGCTCAAAGGTCATCCATGGAGTGAGAAAGTGGGCACAGCAGCTGGAAAACAGGAATGTCCTCCCTTTGAGGAGGATGGGGGGGAGAGCAAGGCCGCCATGAAGAAAGAGACACAGATTTAACTACCATAGGAGTGATCAGATCAGATTTTGCAGAATTGCATTTAGTTGTTCATTGTTTTCTTTGGGTCTGTGCCTCTTCTGCTGTTTAACAGTGAATGCATTGAGATTTTTTTTTCCTTTACTAAGGCTAACTGTTCCTTAACCTAATGCTGCTTGAGCCCAGGAGGACATATGTGGAATATCTGACCTGCCTCAGTTGGAGAAAGCAATTCAGTATGTGAAGCTTGCAAAGACATACTCCAAAAGCTCCTAACTAGGTCGGAGTCATGCTGCCCAAGAAGCACATCAGGCACAGAAAGGAGACTCGCTGAAGGGCCAGGGAGAGAGCGCATATCGCTCACTCCCAGCCCAGTTTACCATAAAGCATATGGGATCCAGCAAGTAGGCTGAAGCCTGAGATGTGATGCTATATATACATTTACTCACATGGCATCTGCTTTGCAAAAAAAGTATAAGACTGCCTTTGTTATCTGCCTTTTGAGTAACTTTTGAGTAATATTTTCAAAATGTAAATTTTGTAAATTTACAAATCTTAAAAAGTTAATGATGCTTCTGTAAAGCAAAAGTGTGTGCAGTTGTTTCTTGGCATAGAGAAAATATGTCCTGGGCTGAGGCTTAGCAGAGCAATACGGGAGTTCATTTTCTGACATATCAAAAGATATATCAATCACTGTAGATTGAAGATGTCAAACAATTTCAGATTCAGCCTATCTTACCAGGTGCTTGTAATGCCAAGAAACTTCAGAGTGCTTCACAGCAGCAGCATGTCAGTCCAGAAGATCCCATCCTTAAATATAAGTAACAAATTTTTTGAGTAAATGGAAACTAAACAAAGGACACAAGGCTTTTTTTTCCTTACATAACTGAAAACAAAACAAAACAAAATAAACCCCAGCAAGTTAAAAAGGATGAGGTTCTGACCCTGCACCGTTGTTTAACAGTCTTTATACCACAGTGCTCCTGATGAACTTTGTGTATTTATCTTTGTGGATTAGCTTTTCATAGTATCCTTGAGGCTTACTCTTGAGCTAGGACCCAACTGCGCTCAATACTTTACAACCACAAAAACACTCCTCCATGCCCCAAAGAGTTTAAAGCTGAAGTGTAAATCAGGAGACATACAAGTAAGGAAACAAGAACAAATATTTTGTAAGCAGTGAGGCAAAGGAACAATCATGAGGTAGCTTGACAAATACGGGCATCTCCTGCTATGTCTAAGCTATCTTGCAGTCAACAGAAGAAAAAGACCTATGAAAGCCAAGATACAGCATGTAGTTGTTCCTGGATAACTTCTGGGATTTATTCTTTAAAAAAAAAAAAAAAAAAAAGTAGGGGTGGGGGTGGGGGGATTTTGCTGCTATTTAAATTGGACAAGAAATTTCCTCATAGCTTTGCACAGATTATAGGCTGAATGGTCAGCAAAGTGGTGCTATTGTATGTTTTCAGTTATGCCCTTGTTGAGTTGACAGCTAGATACCTATAAGAAGGTGGCCAAGAAACAGCCAAGATTTTTGTTTGGACAAAAGGTGATGACCTGGATTACAGAGGTGTATCTCTGAGTCATCAGTACAAAGATTAATGTTGTGTTTACAGGTGAGGTTATCCTGAGAGAAGATGTAGAAGATCATTATGCTGACTCCAGAAGAATTATTTGCAAAGTAAAAATTAATTTTTCAAATGAAGTAAACTTATCAAAATATAATGGTACATCCAATATAATGATACTAAAAAGTCTGCAACAGAACAGCCTCAGCTATCTTCTTAACCCTTTTACTTACTTGCCCCATGATCTATTTGAGTTATTCTTTATGTGTTTTATATTGCAGCAAGTACAGATACTTCATATTAAGGTGCACTACCTCTTTAACTGAAGAATGTTGTTGCCAAAATATGGCTTATATCTCAGCGTATGAACTCACCCTTGTTTCTCATATTCTTTCCTGACTCCTGCTGCTGCTGCCATTTTTCTCTCTGCTATGATATACAGCTCTTCTCTGCATTTCCAAGGACTGGGCTGCTATCATTCATATCCAGTGAGTAGGTTATCCACAAATGCTGCAAGTCCTCTATGCATTGTACCTTATAGCACAGGACATAACAAATCCTTCCTTGCCGAAAATAATTGTATGTCATCAAGGATCTCATCATCATGGAATTGTTTGTTCTTCAGACCAACAGTGTGCAGTTACCTTCAAATAATTGTGGGGCTTGCCACTCACATCCCTCCAGAACTAGTGAAAACAGGTGGAGACCTCAACATGGATGTGGGTGCGTTTACCAGAGTGGTTTATACTCAACCAGACACATATATTTAACTTGGTCTTCTTCCCACATCAAACTGCAGGCGGGACTTGATGCTACCACTTTAAGAGCATATAACTGCACTAATACTCTGCTGTTCTGTGAACCTGGATATTGCACATCCTGCAAACTGCTCATTAAAACATATCATGGAGGAAAGAGCCCTGACAATGACAATGACATAGATGTTATCCTTTTGCACATTCTGTAGACCTCTAGATCTGCGTGACACATGAATGAAATGCAACCACTCTCACTCTTCTCAGCTAGTACATTTCTACCTGCATATGCAGCACAACGCAGTATGAGGCCCAAGGCAGTGCTGACTCAAATGCAGCAACTTGAATCAGAACATCTTATACCAAATGCATGTTTAATCAAGTCAAAGAAGTTTCTGTGCCTTCTGTAACCAAGACAACTATCAGGTAGCTAAGTCAGGTTCTGGTAAACTGGATAGCCAGGTAATGCAGAGCGTTAACCATTTGCAAATCTGTGAGATCATTAATCTACTTATTTAAGAGATAAGTTCTCAGACAAGTACTGTAAGGGTGCTTGGCCGATGCTATTGTCAGCATCCAAGCTAGCATTAACTAGCTAGCTCAGGTACAGTTGCAGAAGCTGTCTTTACACAGATCCTGTAGCTTGCCTCCTTGATACAGTCCTCTACAAATCAGTCAGGAGTAGAATACATTTGCTATGATATCACCTTTGCTTTGGATTCACAAAGGTGCCTAAGGCAATCTGGCACTCAACTTATGTTGGTTTTCTACGAGACCCAGCAAAACCTTTGAAAACTCCAGCTGTCAGACTGTTCTGAGTGGCTGTGTCCCCCAGGGAGGGTGACCGTGCGAGGAAACACACTGGCACTACACCTCGCAATTTCTTGCCACCCACACTCACAGTCCCACTGTAATGGAGCCATTCAGTGAGAGTCAGCTTTGATGTGACATTACTCTACTCCTTAGGAATTACTCTACTGGTCTGTACATACTGCAGAAGTGTATCAGTACTGAGGTTTTGGTGGTAAGCTGGGAAAGGAGTTAACGGCATGCTACCAGCACTATCTAACCTCAATTGGTTTACCCCAGCATGGCTGTGGTTTGGTCTTCAAACAAGCCAAAGATAAGCAAATACTTTCCTATCTGATGTGACCCCTCTTGCATCATGTATATTTTATGAGAGCAAACAGCCTGTGTAATGTTATGAATCATACCTTAACACTGAACACTAAAAAGAGGAATCACTTAATTAGAGCAGGTGCTACAAGTGCTTTTGTTCCTCCTGAAATGAACAACGAATTGGAAGAACCATGAGGGAAATCCATGCAGAGATTGTTTTGGGTAAAGAGCGAGTGTCAGCCCTCTGTCCTGCTAAACTGACACCCAAAGGATCCTGTATTACTTTTGCTCTTCTTACAAGTGGGTAATCAGACAAAGATATTTAAGGATAGCTCTCAGTGGTACAGAATGGCAGATCTAGGACTCAGCTCTTTTGATTCGTGCTCCCCATTTAATAGGGGACCCTGTCATCCTTGTCATTATGATCCCAGAGTTACATTTTCATCATTGTTCATTTGGTTTCTTCTTAAAATAGTGTATTGTCTTAATATTCTCTATTGGAGAATCTTATTTCAGTAAAATATCTCATTGCAAAAGCAGCTTGGAGAGAGAAGAAAGAGACAAGAAACATCATTCACGTCACTATTAGTATCACGCAAGTCAACTACGAAAAACAATTGTACATAGTTCTCAGCTCCCTTGAGACCTGACATTTAAGTCTTATATATAATTCCTGCAAGACTTACAAGGGCGTCTTAAAAAGTCTAAGTGTTGAAGCACCAGAGACAAGCTGTACACACAAAGAATCCTAAGCCAATTGCTCATTTGTATTTACTCTTATAAATAATTTAAGATTAAGAAATGAAAATAAGAAGCAGAGAAAAAAAACTTAACTTAGAGATGCATTGTGCCAAAGTTACTAATAAGATTTCTGAAAAAAATGCATTTAGCTCTCAAAACATATTTAGGAGAACTGTAAGGCTGAAATAAAACGTCATTTTGTTTTAAGATGGGCTTTCTGAATCACGAAATGCCAGTGAAACTCATTGAACAGATCCTAATTCTCTTTTAAATATTACAAAATTTTAATGTATGTGCAGTTTAAAGAGAAGGGAGAAGTTGCTATTTTACCTTTAAATCTTATCCTGACTAAACCAAATTTGTAACTCAGAAAGGATTTGCCAAAGAAAGCCTCTTGAAGATGTAAATAATAAAAATGTTGAGTAATTCTCATCTGTTCGTAAATTGTATGGCTAAAACAGACACAAGAGAATTGTATATTTTAAAAAAAATACGGTTGCCTGCATAGATTGGTGGACACTGCTAGTTTCCAAAGTGAAATTGTACCACCTACTAACATGTATGGACACTGTACTGTGTTTTGGTCCATTGGAAACCACTGTAGACCTCTGCCAATTCCTTCTTTTGTTGTAACTTCCCCAAGTTTATTACAGTACAGGAGTATCATTCAATAGTTCTGGAAAAGGCATATTATCATTTCCCTTCATTCTGCCATGAATAATTTGTTAGTTTGGTAGTTGGAGTTCTTTCTCCAGTTAATTCTTTGCAAAATGAGAAACAAGCTATCAGTATGCTCCTTGAGCACTATGATCATCCAACCCCGTGGGCATCTTTCAGAAATTACTTGTGATGAGCACAGTAATAAGCTCCATTGTGAGATGTAGGACTGAAAAATGTAGCAACATACTCATGTTTTTAACTGCTTCTGATGAGAATTCAGCACACAAGCTATTCATCTAGGAAACAGAAACCACCTCCTCTGCCCAGGTTGGGGTCTACGGGCACATAACACCTTTCAGAGTTGTGGAACTTGAGAAAGAGAGCACCAAAATACACATTGGCTATTGTCAAGTGAAGCTATGATGTGACAATTTTAGAATATAAAAACATAGCACAGAACAGCAATTCTGGATCAGAACCAAGATCTTGTCCCACTGTCCAGTCTCTAGACAACAGCCAGTACAGAAGCTCAAGGGAAAAGCATAAGAAATAACACAACCATGATGTTCTTTCTCCAGTTTACATTCAGGCCATTGGCTCTGTCCTTGACTTGTCCCTTTTGGAAACCATTTATCCTTTCAGACAGGACATTTGTGGCAGTAAACTAATTAGACACTACTCTGAAAAAGTTTTCTTTTTTTTTTTCTGCCAAATAATCCAATTAGGCACCCCCTACTGTTTGTGTTTTGAGAAAGAATAAATAATCTTTCTCCATCTGCCTTTCCCATACTACTCATGATTTTACAGTCTCTTATCAAAACCCTTTCCTAACCCACATGTCTTTTTCCCAGACTTATTAAACACAGTCTGTTTAAGCTCAGTTTTTCAGGGACCACTTCAGTCTCTACCCTTCACTCATATAGCCCTTGCAATATTCAACATGGGATACCAGATTGGCATGAGTTATATTATTTATACAGTATTACCAGCCCTTGCAATATTCAACATGGGATACCAGATTGGCATGAGTTATATTATTTATACAGTATTACCTTATATTTGTCATTCCTTTAGGCTATGACATATCCCTGGTGCCTGTTTCGGCACTTCCAGCTTTGCTAGTGTAATGCCAAAGCTTTTCCTGGGTCATGAAAATGAATCTGGACTGCAACACCCAGACTGACTTGAAAATCCCAAATATCTTGCATGTTTTAGATCCAGAGTCCTTATTTGCATCTCTGTCTGCTGTGTCCTTCTATTTCTGAAGGGTAGTCTGTAGAGGTGCGGATCTATACATGATTCTTCAAGACCTTTCCACTAAGCATATGACCCTGCACAAGTTGCACATGAAGTACGAACTTTCTAAGCAATATAATGCAACCCTATTCTACTGGGAATGGCATTATAGTCTGTCTTTATGGTGAAAAGGCTTAAGTGGCACTTCTTGGTAAAAAAATGATCATCTGCAATTCACATCACCAAGCTTTCAGCTACATGTGACAACAGGGGAGAGAAAAACGCCTCCTTCTGCATTTATTGTTCTACTGATTGGTAACAAAAACAAAACAAAATATTCCTGAATACTCTCACATAGCATTTACAAGAAGGCAAGAGTAACTGTCTGCAGATAATAATTAAGGGAGGCCTGCAAAACTTTTGGGAATAGAATGCTGTCACAGCTTGTCTTTAATTTTGCTCATGCTGTTGCACAGCTTTATTAACTAATTGGGCTATTGACTTAGACAGGAATCTATGGTGCACCATTAATTTAAGAACTGTGGAAACGTGACAATGAGAGTTCTTCTCAAACATGGGAGATACTGAAGACTTGAAGTGACAGGCTGCAAATAAATCCTACTGAACTCTGCCCGATGGGAGAGGGAGCGTGTGCCTGTATAGAGGAGAAAGTCCTCACCACGCAAAAATCCATTGCTGCATTATTCCATAGGCAGCAAAATTATTCTCTATAGTTTTCATTTCTACCCTCTCCTCGCCCTCCGCAGTGCACGATGCTCTCCTTTTGCCCCTCAAAATCCCTTCCTCATACAGCTGCCCTATTGCCCTCCCTTACCTCTGGCTCCTGGGCACAGGACTGCACCACGACAGCCCCATCAGCCACCCCACCAGCCAGACCCTCCTGAAATATGGAAAACCCTCTGTGAGAGTCCCATGCCCAACACTGCCTGCAGCCGACCAACAGGCCCAAATGTTTTAGCGAAGGGCTGACACCCAGTGACCCCATTTGGGCTCAGATACCTATTTCAGTTGAGCAAACCTCCAATGAGAGGTCACACAAATGTTCGTCTGACCAACCTCGGCCTGCAGTCTCTCAAAGGGTCAGCGCGGACCCCATAATACTCCACAAAAGGAGAGTTATTTGATTCATTTTTGGTACAAAATGAAATGCAGAGAACACTTTGCAAATAAGCTATATCCTTTGCTCCCATGGGATTACAGTCGCTTTCTAAGGGGGCAATGACCCTTTTCTTTCCTTCACTCTCTTGTACTGCCTTAGCATTAGGGAAAACCCAACTGTGAGGACTTAAACCGTGGCTTTAATGTTATGTGCTGTCTATCTTTAGTCTTGATCATCAAAAAGCACATGGGCAGAGGCAACGGGAGCAGTAATACGCTTGTATGGTTGCATTAAGGGAAAGGTGATTTACTGCAAAGTGATCATTGAGGGGACTTTTTTCAGGAAGAATACATCAGGAGAAACACACGTCTACACACAAATGCATTTGAAATGAAATAGCCACAGTTATCATTCGGAGTACTGTAGCTTGCCAACAAGCAAAACCACAATAAATGGCTAATAAAAACGAATCTCTGCAAAGCATAAAAAAATGTACATTACCATTATGTTGTGGTTAATTCTCAGACAATACTGCAAAACAACAGTGAAGTGTTACTTCCTGTCATTTAAAGGAAAAGAAACCCAAACACCAAGAATTCTTTGGGCTAAGGAATGCAGACATACATCATGTCTGTGAGAATCATAAAAAGATCAAATGTAATATTTTCTTTCAGTGCAGACAACTGCTTTGAGATTTTCCATTCAGGCAGCCTTGAAAACCGCCTCCAGCATTTGCCAATTACTACTGACAAATACCATTTGGTAGTGAGTGATGTTTTAAGTGAAATAAAACAGTGAAGAAAACTGAACATGATGAAAGGATTTTTTTTTCTCCCTCTGAAGTGACTGTAAGTTATATATTCACAAGGTAGGGCTTATGCTTCCTGCCAGTGACAAATTCCATGTGATGTGGAGCGCTGAGGTGAAGTTTGTTTGACAGTAATAGGAAAGGAAGACAAAACTCGTTTTCATGTTCTTTAAAGCAGTGCGATATTCTTTAGCTATAAACAAAGGAAGAGTTGCTAATACCTCTGCTCCACATCATTCTTCGTAATTTAAGTGCACTAATGGAAAGAATGATTCTCCAGTATTAAAGCGGTCAGAGTGCAAGGAAGGTGTACAGTGGATCTTTCTGTCAGGGGCACTTGATTTACATACAAAGTGCAACCTGCAGTTGGTAACAACTATAGTATATACTATATTTTTTATAATATTTATCAGCAATGAAAAGTCAAGTAAAAAAGTTCAAATTGTATGACTGGAAGAGATGTTAAAACAATGATTTAAGTAAGAGTACTATTAGTACTCCTTTGACCTTTTTTTTTTCTTTTTTTTTTTTTTAAATAATTGTGCTCCATTTAGCTCTAAATTTACTACCTAAGATTGTCAAGAGCATTTGGCTCTGATCCTTGTGTGAAAATATCTGCTCACCACATAATCTCTCACTCCACAGTCCCCATGGAGGCAGGCAAGCATTTACTCAGAAGGAAGTAGGGCAAGCAGGAAGCCAAGCCCAGACCCTCCCAGGGAGCCCCGTCGCGCTCTGCTCTGCCCAGCCTCGCACAACATCCCAGCTGCCACAGGCAGGGACAGCGCCGGCATTTGAGCACAAAACTGTCTAGGTCCACGTACCAACAACTAGCCCATCCCACATTACTGCCTGGTGTCCCTAGGGCACTGAGTTACAGGAAATGTGTCTCTTCGTACCAAGTGCGGTAGCTCTTTGCCAGTCTTTTTTTCTTTTAAAATTATCACCTTTAACAGCTCATACAATGCTGCATAACTGTAGCAGCTGTTTTCTGAATTACCCAAGTAACATTCACATTTTCCCCCATACTTGACATTCAACAGTTGCATCTTGTTATTGACTTCAATTCAAATGTTACTTTTGTCTAGAACCAGCAGAGAAATAAGAGAGAAAAGATCCTAAGAATGTGGCTACATTAAGAACATTTTTTTCTAATGTATCACTTTGCAATGGTCTGAGCCTTCTTTGTTTCACACTTCTTTGCATGTTTTCTTTAACAAACACATTTTATTCTGAAATTAGGAATGCTCAGGCCATTTTTTTTTTTTTTTAAAGTGAATGGGGTGGGGAGTGAACCTCATCAAGTGAGTTTCCCAAGAACTTTGAAAAAAACATTAGTAGAAGCAGTCAATGTTGTGACAGGAGTCTGCACATTTTTGACCTTACAGCTAAAAGTGTAAGCAGGGTTAGATATTTCAGGACCTACCTTGGGCCTTGAGCATCCCCATGGAGGAATGCAGAGGCATAAACCAGCACGAATGCAGCGGCCTTATTACGGACACACTACCCAGGTGGCCAGACCATGCGTAGGGGATCTAACTGTGTCAGACTGTGCTTAGGACCTACTGTCTGGCACACATACATTCAGTTCAGTATGTGCAGGTCTGACTGGACATAAAGAAGCCCCGCTGCACCATTTGACCACATATGTGCAGCTGGTCTGGCTCATTCATTACTGTCCCCAAGGAGCTCTCTGGCATTTGGAAATCCCAGGGGGGAAAAAAAAAAAAAAAAGATTAAATTCTTTTTGCACCTGAACAACATTCCTTTCAGGAAAGCCTCAAATATATGTTAGCCTAAACTTGGCATTTCAGCTGTGCCTCTATGTTAGGGAATTAAGAGCTACTTCAAGAATAAGTAGGCTGAAGTGGTGCAAACCTTGTAGACCGCATGATTTCCACCCACATGAAAGGATTCCTCCCGCAGGATGCCAGCCCAGTTACAACACACATATAAGGTGTTTCAAGAAAGCCAAGACAGGGACATCTGCTGGCAGGCTGAGCTGTGCCATACCTGGCCACCTCCAGCCAGGCTGCACAAAGGGGACTTTGACCTTACACACACACAGAGCCAGCTTTTCCCAAGCATGACAGCTTCACCCCACCCAGTATTTCCAGTGCAAACAGTGTCTTGGTAGAGTCACTCTCTCTGATCCTCCTGTAAGGCTGTAGTAAGTCTCCTGTAACTGTGATGTATTTCATTCTTTTATCGAAAACATGGATATCAAGCTTGAATCCACACAAACCAATCTATTTCTGTCAGTGGGTTTTAGACCACAGGTATGCTTAATAAATCCCTTTGACCAGATATCAAAGGTGAAGTGCGACTCCATTCAAGCCAGTGGAGTTAAATCAGCATAGAAGGACATGGGAAGAACTGATTTTCACAGATTTTGCTCAGAATAGGCCAAAGACAGAGACAATGTTACATCTCTTGAAGTTCAGCTCAGATCAATGTTTGCTGTGTTCATTGGGACTAGTGGCAGGTACATATGGTTCTGTAACTATATAGAGAGGGATGGCCATTGCCAAAGGAGGAGACCTATTTGGAAGGGATATAAGCAACTATCAACAGAGATATCTTCAATAGAGTTAGGGTCAAGGCTCTACCAAACATACAAAGGCTCTGCCTACAATGTTTCTGTGAATGCTGCTGACCGTAGAGTCTAAGCCCAGCTCTCTGACCATCCACACTGCCTCAGCCTTGGAGTATGCTCAAAGCGGTCATCATGAGAGCACTCCATTTGTAATGGCAGTGAAAATCTGGACATTGCTCATTCCCTTCCATTTCCCCAAATATACACTCTCCAGTGCGCACTCCCTTGCACATCAGACAGCTCCACAACCCAGAGCATCTCAGCCAGAGTAGCTCATCCACCAACTCCAATCCCACACAACCTTGCCAGGGAACAATTGCGAGAAGCCTTGTGCATCTCCATGACAGACAGGCTCATCACAGTGACATATCAGAAACAGCATGCCTGTTCAGCTCCTCATGAAGCTAGGATCGCACAGACTAGCCACGAAACAGCACAATTACACACACTTTCCTGATGATACATGATTTTCTGATGGGTACTGTCCCAGACAGTATGCTTGGGTTTACCCCATCATCTTCCTACCCGCGTCCCAGTCTGCACAGAAATGGCCATCCTGACCACCACATCATTTCTGAGGGGGCTGCCCAGAGTTCCCCACACAAAGTTAGAGGCAGAGAACAGACATAAAAAATGAGCGTGTAGTTTTTGTTAGTGTATCAAACATCCTTTCTCCTGTGGGGCCTCCTCTACCCCTCCTGTCCTAGCGTACACTTTTCCTTCCCCCTCCATGGCTCAGCACAAATTGTGCTCCTAGGAGGTCATCAGGACGCAAGGTCAAATACTGTCTCCCATGACTTACACAGTGTTTTCCCCGCTCCTGAGCCAGGCACTGGTTTGCCCAAGCATCTAACTCATCAGAAACACTTCAGAGGAGCATGAGTCATCGTGGGATGGCATGGGCCCTTCTGATCTCTCTCCAACATCCTCTAAAGGCCAACACACCCACACCCAAGCATCTCTGCCTACGCAAAGTTCATCTTCTGAGAAGGACACATAAATTCATGGGCACTCTCCTTCTGCAAAAAGGGCTTCTTGGGGACAGAGATACCAGTTCTGGGAAGCTGGCCCAGGCAGGGTGGTACAGACAGGCATGGCACCAGCCTCATGCTGAGAATGTCCCCCTGTCCTCTCCATAGTCTTCTTTGCCTGCCAAGGGTCGAAAGAGTCAAACTGCTACTGCCAGCTCCTTCCAGAGCAGTCCCAGCAGGAGGCAGCTACTAAAATAGCACATCCAGTGCCTCTTGGATGTATCTGCAGATATGCAGCTCTTATGTACCAGTTCCTCTAGCCCAACTCTGACATTCTAGAGGAAGAGGAAAGCATTGGAAACACACCTAGCCCTGCCAGACCTGGAAAAGGATAATCTTACATAAGAAGTGCATGGCCTCCTGCCATGTACTGGAGCCAGTCCACTTGGGCGCTGTTAAGAGCAGCATCCCATGACATGCTTCAGATGTGGAGAGAAAGGAAAAGAGCAGAGGAATAGGAATAAGTTACTATTTTTGCAAGCAGCAGATCCCTCCATTCCTCCTCTTTTTTTTTGCTATCTGGCAACTGAGACAGCCTGGAAGTGCTCTAAGGACATGCAGTGTAGACATGCACTTCTTGTTTCAGAAATCCCTGGAAGAGGTGAGCAGGGCAATACGCACATATCAAAAGTAGTAAACAGTCACAAATATCATGAAAATGGGAGGCAAAGAGGCTCCCAGCAAAGGAAAGGCTCAAACACAAGCTTATTAGTCTTAGATGCTTGAGAATTCACACAAGACAGAGCCCACAATACCCCACACAGACAAATGTTTCAATCAGAGTTCATTCAGCCACATCAAAGGATATTATTGAAAGAAATCTGGGCAAAAGATGAATCTGGCCCCTAATCTCTGAAGGAAAAACACATGAACAGACACTTCTCAATTACAACCCCACTGGCTAAACCATTAGGGTTGAATCAATGTAACACAGATGATTTGACCCATGAGATACATCCTCAGTGGTAGTTACAGAAAAGAACAACGTGCATTAACCCAAGAAAGGTGCAACTCCAATTAAAAAAAAAAAAAAGGGAAAAATAAGAGACTATAAAACTTCAAGTTTCACTTGAAGCAGAAAGAAAACTACATTTTAAACTATTTATCTAAAATGAACATTCTGTATCCCTGAAAACATTTTTACTGTTAAAATTATAGAATAAATAAGATTACAGGTGGGCTTACTGTACTTTCTTATTTCTCTGTAGTACAGTTGCATCATCTAGTGGACAAGACAGAGATTACATTAGTTTTACACTGTTTAGTTCTAGGCTCACAACATATCTTTACATTTGCACTCAATATAGCTCGTTGTGGTGTCTTTTAAAACTTAATTCTGGCATTAAAGATGTCTTCAAAAACATTCAGAAGTAAAACATGGAAATTATTTTTTTCTTTCCATTACAGTCTGCAACAGATTTATATCACTGTAGCTTTGTTATAGCCAAGAATAAAATCAACATCTTCCAGATATTTCAGTCTCTGAGTTTCCCTGCTTTTGTACTGGAATTATAAAAATGATGAATTTCACATGGTTCAAAACCAATTGCTAGTGCAAACTCACACAGAAAATGATGCAAAATTTGTAAACCTTTTAACAGCATTAGTTTATATTTATTGTGTAAGGAAACTTTTGGGACTATTTCCTGCAGTCCTAGAGTTCACCATCTTCAACTCTGTAATCACAGCTGTAGTGAGTACATAGAGTCACTTCAAATCATGCCAAATTTTGGCCTTTTGAAAGGGGTATTCATTTACCTTCTGGAAGGGGAGGGGTCACATATCCTGGGGAAAATCATTTTTAAAAGCTCTTTCTTTAGGAATGTCATCTTTGAAATGTTTTCATAGTGTACCTAAAAGCTTTAATTACCAGGGTATGAGAGTCGATACTCCCTTATCTTGTCCTGAACAGACAGGTCCAACGGCACTTAGCAATGATGAATGATCTCCCCACATTATAGCTGAAGAAAACTGTGAACTAGAAGCCACTCTCTGTAGGAGATCAAAGATATTTACATAAAATGACACCGGAAAGATAGTATCACAGGGTTTCATGTTTATCATTTTTCAGTGACTTCAGAATGGACTAGATCAATTCCCTACCTCTTATCCCCCCCAAAATCAAACTGTTTTATTTCTGTCTTATTCTCTTACCAAAAGAAGTAAAACTTCTGCCATTAGACCTACCCAAACCCAGTGTCTTCACTGCTGTCACAGAAAACAGTTCTATTTTTCTCTTGCAGAATAATATTGTAGATGCACAAGTCAGAAGAGAATCTGCCGAGATCTATGCTAATTTTTGCGTTGCTAGTGGTTAAAAAAAAAAGTATTTTTATTCCTAGTATTGCTGAAGTTCACTGATTTGATTTGAAAGAAGGATAGAAAAAGGGAAATACCATATGTCTTTCCACGGTAGGATAGTGGCTAAATCCCTTTTCAAACTAACATATATCCAGAGCCAAATGTTTACAGCAAGTCACTAAAGCTAAACAATTAAGTTGTTAGAAGCTCAAAAGAGCTCTAAAGTAGAGACTAAGAATAAGCATCTTCACTCTGAAAACTAGCTTTAGTGTTCTCTAAGGCCCTTGGAAAACAGCTTAGGTTTGATTCAAAAAAAATTTAAGTAGCTGATGATCAGGCATATATGCTGAATCATGACCCGTGTTACGGTCATTCATTCCTTTTAAAAATACATTGTTATTGATGTGTGCTATAGAAACACCAGTCACAACCCCATAATTTTTTCAGGCAGGATTTTGCTTTTGACATGAAACACATGGCTGTATTCCGGATACTTGTTATGGTACTTAAGGTAAAGCTGGGGATTACTGCAGTGTTTATATTCAAGAGATATATAAACAATTCACATTGCCTACCATTCTGCACTGCCAAATCCCCTTCCTACAGTCCCTTGAGGGAGTGTAGGAGTTACAGAGTTAAATACAGGAGTTACCTGTATTTAAACTACCAGATATAAATGGGAAGTCTATACTGAAACATTAAAGCAAATAAACTTCTATTAAACTAGTAACCTTCCTGCAAGATCCATCATATGGAGGTTGGTCTTATAACAGCCACCTCCAGAAAACAAACAAAGAAATATTCCTAATTTATTCTTTAATTATAGTACCATCTCATTACAGAATGGTCTCATAACCTCCAACTTAAGAGAAAAACCCCATACAGTATTTCACAAACTGGATGCTCAGCTGGGTTAAGTCAGCATGATCCTACTGACTACTGTGGGACTCTGCAAGATCCTCTGACTTTAGCTAAGGATCATATCTTCTCATTTTTAAAGAATGAAGAAAGTCTTACTAAATTAATCTACAAGGACTACCAGCCCAAGAGTATCCATTAAAACTGCAGCACACATTCAAAGGAAGAGTCTCTCTAGTCCTGTATCCTGTCTCCCACAGTCTCAACAGACACTTTTAAAGAGCAAGCACAGATCAAGCATATACTATGCTTACTGCTAAACCCTTTCAGCCTCCAAGGGTTTGGTGAGCAGGGGACATCCTAAGACAAAGCGGTTTGTCTGGTTGGTACCTGTCAACAAATCTGTCTTTCATAGGTTTATATAGTTTCACCTTGAATCTGTGTAAACTTTTTGTATCCGTATTCTTTAGAGACCTCAACACTTCTACTTCCAACAGTGTGAAGAACTACTGCCTTCTGCTACTTCTGAACACAGCTTCTCTAAGCTTCTGAAATACGACTGAGCTGTAGCCATGCTCACTAGTTCAGAAGGACCCTCACATGAGCTGTCAAAGGTTGCCCCTGGTGGGGCTGCTAGAGATTGCACATCCATTTCTCAGCCCCCAGCCCGGGAAGTACTTCTGAACAGGCCCAACTAGGGTAAAACAAAGCAGAGCCAAGTCATCTGCAGTGGTTAAACCCCACAATTTAAGCAAATGTGGAATTAGGTTGGTTCAAAGGATGTAACAGATGCACTTCCAGCTCCTTGAAGCACTCCAATTCCTTTCCCAACCCACTCACCCTGCCCTTTGCTCCAACATGTAGAGTAACCACTCATGCTCAGCATCTCTGCATGAGCCACACAGACAGCCGAAACTAGAAAAGAATCTCAGTGGGCTATGATAAAAAAAAAAAAAAAAAAAA
>VZSV01000053.1:4365825-4380465 GCA_013398735.1 Nothocercus julius
AGTTTCCACTTACCTCAATGCAATGGCACAAGAAAGCACAGGAACAGATGCCCTCAACAGGACAGAGATATTGGTGAAATGCAGAAGTAACTTCTGGGATGACGCATGCATAGATATATATTTTTTTTTTTTTTTTTAATTTTTTAAAGCAAAAGTTTCACATGTTCGCGTAGTCTTATGCAGGCTTTCAGTAACTACATTTTAGGAACAGTAGTTAACACAGGAGAAGTATCCATGCACCCACTTCCTGTCCCAAATAGGCTAACAGAGAAAAAATATATGGAAAAGCTTCAGAATCCTTAAATCCAAGAAAGTTTCCATAGTAACATTCTTGTTTGCTAGGTACCAGAGAGTCAGAAATTGTATTTGGGCTTGAATATTTCTTAGCAGCTTTATCTTCTTGCACTTTTGTTTTTTCTTTAAATGATGCCATTCCTAAAATGCTTTGACTGCTGTAAAAAATTCTCCTATTTTTAAAAGTAGAGCATAGGCACAGAAAATGAACCAAAATATTTATAAAGACAAAGTCTTTAAAAACATATTTCTCTAAAAAATGCTAAAATTTTTATGAAAAATTCTATGAAAGTTGATACTTTATACAACAGAAAATAATTACAATATAACTACCATTAAAAATCAAGCTTATCAAAGTTAAAAAAGAGCCCTGCTCTAAATGTCCTTTGGAGAAGTCATCGTTTTTGCTGCCTAATGTTCCCTAATTTAGGCAGAACCAGATACTGAAAGGCAATTCGTGAGACTATCCCCTTCTCAAAAGAGTAAGAACATTTCAGTGTGATCACCAGAACTGAATGGAAACAGAATGAACTGCCAAGTCATCAAAATGAAAGCAAGAAACAGTTCAGAATGATGCACTATTTCAGTTCACATTCTGAGCAGGAGGAATGAATCTGCAGAGAGCTTTGGGTAAAGGAGGGAAATGAATACTTCTTTATGAAGAGACATAGAGCATGTTATACAGGATTGAGTCCCAATAGGTTTTAAGTATCTCCAGAGAAAGAGATTCCACAGCCTTTCTGGGCAACTTGTTCCAGTGCTCTATCATCCCCACTGTCAAGAAATTTTTCCTTAAATACACACTAAGGAGTACCTGATTGACTTCATGATCCATGCTGTAGACCACTGAACTGTAAACTGTAGGAGTTCCTGATCAAACTACCCCAAAAGCTGTTTTGCTTACAGCAGGCATGATTTGGATGAGATATACAGAAAGACACCTCTACTCCTCCCTATTCCTCAGGCTAACTTTTGTATTACTGGAGGAGTTCAGCAAAAAACAGAGTAAGACTCTATATCCCACGTGACCTGTAAACAAAATTGAGCATATTACAGTGACATTCAACATTATTCTTTGCTGCTTGAATCCATCAAAAGCAGTTGAGCCAAACAGGTCTACGGCAAATGTGATCCAGTCAGCTGCAGCTATCACAATTCCAGATGCGTCAAGTTGTTGCCTTTTTCAAGTTGCACAGAATCTCTGCTGATTTTTGTAGAATCTTCAGATCTTCCAAGCGTAGAGCTTCTACCAAAGCCAGGTGATCTTTTAGGTTTGCTTTGTCCCTTTTCAAATGGGAAATCTGAAATTTATAAAAATGGTAAGAAATTACTTAATATTCACACTATTTAATGTAAGACAGAAACAGACAATTCCGGAAAGCTAATTTCTGATAAATATTCTGTGCAACTATGTTGAAATACAGCACTTTTATATCATCCACCAGAATTGCAGATGGAAAAGCAAAATGGAAAACATCATCACATGAACAAGAAGCATATTGGAACCAAGAAGAGAAAGGGAGGTGGAAAATGTCAACCTGACATCAGACTCTTAAGCCCCTATGAGCCTCAAGGCATGGCTCACAACTTAGGCTCACATTCTGTGCATATAGGTATTTCCTTTGCAGAAAAAAACAAAAAAAAAAAAAAAAAAAAAAAAAAAAAAAAAAAAAAAAAAAAAAAAAAAAAAAACACATATATATATATATATATACACACACCCACACACAAACACACACACACACACATTTTCATAACCCTTTTCAACAATGCCAGTCCAGCTTGACATTACGTACTCACATTTTGCTCAAATTCAGAAAGGAAGATTGTTTTTAAGAGAGCTGTTACTTCATCTTGGAGATCAGTCTCAGAGAAGACCAGCTCACAAGTATACTTAACTTAGCTTGACCGGCTCCAAAGAACACAGCCTCCATCTTCTGCAACAAGTGTACCTCACAGCAGATCTGCAACATCTTCTGTTTCTACCTTATGTGAGTCCACATTCTCTTCTAAGAGGTTACACTCCACAAATGCATTCACACAGCAGGCAATGGAAGGCTAAACATGTTACACAGCTTATGCAAAGCCCTGTGAACAAGTTAAACATGATCCTGTTTTCTGAGGTGGCTTAAAATTCTGCTGAGCAATTTACCAATTACCATGGTAACCAAGCCTGTATCTCCCCAGTGAAGTCAATAGCCTGTCCTCATTCTGTTCTCACACATGAAAGTTACACTACTATACATTTACACTAGGAGAAAAAGGAATCTTGGCTACCTTGTTCCTCTAACAAATTACCTGGAGAAGGACATGCTGTGTTTCCTGTATTAAAAAATGACATATTTTTTCTGTTACATTCAAAGTCTGCTCTTCATTTGTGGCTGAAATTACATCACCAAGCAGTGTTCTCTTCCAGCAAGTACTAGAACCAAAACATTCAAACAACACACAATTATTTGCTGTATTTCCCTACTGAACAATACACTAATGGTTACGCTAAGACATAACGTCCCTGATATAAGGTTAACGTAAGTAACATTAACATAAGTAAAAAAGGAACACAGCATTCAGACACCAAACTAATAACGTAAGGAAAACAGAAGGGAGATTTAATGGTCTGCAGCAGTGGTTCCAAAATCTGCAGGGATGACACTTCTCCACCCCCACCCTCTCAGCCACGGCCACAGTCTGCACTTAGACTAATGCTTCGAGGCCCTTCTGCTCTGCCGTGCTACCTCCAACTTCACCAGCCCAGGAATAAGGAGTAAAGGTTAATAACATCTGGTAAAACTTATTAGCATGGCTTCTGCTAAAAATTACCTCCGTAACGATGCACTTCAAGGGCTTTAGGCCCCACAGTGTCACAGGAATTTATTTGTAGATCAACTTATTCCACTCAGCAATGAAACTTCAAAGCATAGATGGTCATCCAAATGAACGCTCCCCCTCCTCCCTCCCTTTTTTTTTTTTTTCCTCTCATTATAACAAACTGTTCTGGCAACCATTTTCTACCAATGCTGGTTGAGGCAAGTTTGTCATCTGGAATAAACAATCAAAGCTGTACTTAGAGTCACTAGAGATGACCTCCAGCAAGATATTGAGCCTTAGAATTTCAGAAGCAGTCTTTGGAACACTCACCTCAGAGAAATCAATCAGGGTTAATAGCACTTACAAGTCCCTCAAGACAACAA
Organism: Nothocercus julius; assembly: GCA_013398735.1. NCBI lineage: Eukaryota > Metazoa > Chordata > Aves > Tinamiformes > Tinamidae > Nothocercus > Nothocercus julius. The sequence goes on from VZSV01000053.1 coordinate 4,369,311, forward strand.
AAAGATGGTCTGGAGTTTGAACCTTAAAGTAATACCCACTTCTTGAAATGGAGAGGGAAAAAAATACTGCATTCCTAGTGTTTAAAACAGGAAAATAAAAGACCAAAGCAACAAATAGGCCATGATGTCACATTATATACTCTCTGTGGCCTTTCTTCTTTGCCTCTCTCACTTGGAGTCAACGAGACTGTCACAGAAGAATATCCAAAACAATTATCACAGTGCCTCATACATGACGTCAGGAAAGAACAAGTAAAGGAAAATAAAGCATGCTCATTTCCTAAATATTTAGAGAGCTAAATGCTGAAACTTACAATTCATCTTCTCGTAGATTTAGTAACTTGAGGGCTGTGAGGAGTCTCCAGGATGGTCCATCCCACCCAAAGGTCAAGTTTCTAAAAAATGAGAATTACAACAAACATGAAGTATATGTCATCTTTTATAGCATGACAGCCATGTTAGTGACAAGTGTTATTAGAGAAATAATTTCTGGTCTAAGGGAATACAGGATTCCCTGACTCCTGTTAACCTGCTGCTGTTCACAGCTAGGAGACAGACTGGACCTTGAAGCCTATCTCAAGCTTTGATATTGGCATTTACCACTTCCACATGCATGCTCCTCCACAAACAGCAAATGTATCAGTTTGTTAAAAAACAGATAATTATTTTATGCTGAATTTTGACAACAGAAGCAAAATTTGACTCCCAGAGAAAAAAAGAAATGAAAGTCCACACTAAAACAGATACCTACTCTAAAAAATTATGACTCTTTAGAATGGAAAGTTTTGCATTTCTCTGGTTATCCAGTGGTGGCAAATATCTGAGAAGAGTATCTGCATAAAAAAAACCACATTTTTAAAAAAATAAATAAATGCTATGCAAGAGAAACCACCATCTTCAATTGTGAAATAACATTTCAGCCGTATTTTCCAAGTGGCTATGGACAACACCACAACCTGTTACATTTGAGTAAGCCTAGATATAATCAAAAGTTAATTTGAAAAGTGCTCACTCACTCAAAGGCAATCAATGATCTGCAAGATTGTATTCCTTTAAGAGAAATCCTGACTTATGAAAAGTTTTCAGTAACTTCAGTTAAGACTGAGACCTCAATCCTGCGGTCAGAGTCCAAGAATCACGATTTTAGAAAAGACAAAGTTACCAAAGAACACTAAATTGAAAATCTTCATTCTCCAAATTCTGTGCCGTTCAAAGTGGTATCAATCACCATTCTACTTCCTGGAACTGAAAAATAATTTCATGGTATTAAAATTATATTTAACAATGCTGTAATATGCATTGAGCATACGTGCACTGTGCATATAAGTGCAAGTGTGTGAACTTCTTCACTGTCCTTCAATTATTCCTTTTACCCAGATCTCCTTTTGAAGAGATGCAACATTAACTTGCTCAGATACTGCTCCCCACTCTTCTACCTTTCAACCTATAAATCTAACCTGATGATACATAAACACTGCTGTGTGGGTTATGAGTGGTAACAAATCCATATTCTAGGAGGAGTCGCTGGTTATCATGAGGCCCATAGCAGATAAACACTTCTTCGTATTTCTTGCACTGTGTATTTGTCCTAATTTCATAGCTTCTGGTTTGTTCATTAAATGCAGCTTTTACCTTTGAGAAATTAAAAATAAGATATTTTATTTTACGGCAGAAAGAGAGGAGAAACAAAGTATTTAGACTTTGATCACTACAGATCAACCATATGGATCTCTTCTCTAATACTATAACAAAAGGATGCAAATATCTAGTGTTGCAGATGTCTGAACAGGCAACTGATTTGGTGGATTCCACACTAGTATTACCATATAAATACAAACATGAAGAACAAACATCAAAACCGTCCTCTGAAGGATTCACCACCCACCCTGTAGATAGAAACCCCAGACACACAAACAACAATGCAGTGCTGGCCACTTTCGTGCTACCCCAGCTCTGTGCTGACAGAGAGTCCCTGCTCTATACATGACATTCTCCTCAGCTGCTCTGAACCCAGAGGCAAAGGGACTATGTAAGTCTTGAGATTTGTCATAGGACCTGAGCCTTTTGGGAGAACAGAGCTGAGTTATTACAAGGGGTTCTTCCCAGCTACACTGCAGCAAATCTCACCCAGCCATTGGGTGTTCTCCCCATACCTCTGCTTCACTAATTGAACTAAAATCTTTGAATCATTATTATTCAGCTATCCCAGGCTGAATAACAAGTTCTAGGGTATATACAAACACCTAGCCTGCTGGTGTCCTCCAGACTCTGCCATCTCTCACTGAACTCTCACTTAATCCATCACATACATGAATAGTGTATTGAGTCAGTGAATTTACAAATAAACAAGTTAAGTGATCTATTTTTAGTCTCTTACCTGAACACTTGGGCTGTGGTTTAGCAGATCTAAATATGGTGCCAAAGCATAGACATCTGGCTCAAGAGAGAAACATTCCCTCTGTAAATGTTTCATGTATACTGTTCTGGTATTAACAGTGCACCAAGCCCACTCTAGGGCCCTGTAGTTAAAAACAGTCTCTACGTTCTCAGCAAACAACGGCTTCAGGGAAGAAAAAAAAGCTTTGGAAGACACGTACAATTCATGGACCATGTCTCTCTGCTCCTGAGCCTTCTTTCTTAAAGGTTCAGGAAGAAGGCTGACTACTTCTTGCTCCATACAAACAGGACAAGTGTACGTCTTGGGCAAAACGTCAAGATACGGCTTCCACAGAGATTTATCAGCAGCATCCTTCTCTGCTATTAAAAATGTGCACAGTGCCAGCAAAGGAGATACAGGAGGCTTCCATCTATTAAAAAACAAAATAAAATTACCAATAGAGAGGATACACAGAGGTAAGACAGGAAATGGCTGCAATATTTTCTCTCTCTTCTAATACTTTTAAATGTTATAAATAGCTTCTACTTTAAACTTATTTGTAGTTCACCTTCAAATCCTTTTGATGATTTCAAAGGGACTTTTGAGTTCATTTTGTTGAGAAACTATAAAAGCTGGCTTGTAGTAGCAATTTTAGGTTCATCACTTATTTTTGTTGCCTTTTTTTTAAAGATAGCAAACAAGTACTCATTGTCCAATACAGGCCTTTGTTCTGAACTTTTTAAAAAGCTGTATTCATGCAAGTGCTTTTTAACCTCTTTTTAATCCCTTCTCTTATTGAAGCGCATTCAAAGATTCCCAATAAATGACTCAAAACCAGCTGAAGTCATTTTGGTCCTAGCTGGCCTTAGCAGCAGGCCAAGTTCAAGCCTCTTTCCAACTCTCCCTAGCTAAAATGGACTGTTCAGTGTCTTATCTGAGCAGTCGATGCACATGAAAGACAAGAAAGACTCCTGAAAGTTAGGATCTGCAGTTTAAAATCCTACCTCCACTTAAGGTGATTCATCTGCCAATGAGCAACCCACAGGAAAGGCCTATTGAGAAAGTCTTGTTTTATTTTCCTGTCAGAAAGGTCACTTTTCACTTACTTTGTAATGTATTCTCCTAAGGAGCTACGAAGGACAGTAGCTGTAGTGAGTAAACATTTTTCAGGCAATGAGATAACCAGTTCCCCTGCCTATGAGGGAAAAATAAATAAATAGATAAATAATAGAAAACAAATAGCACACATACAATTAATGTCAAATGTAACTGGCTCTTTTAGTACATGATTTCTGAAAACATACTCATCTCAAGAAGCAAAAGGATGTGACATCCAACTTGACAGAGTTAAGACAGTCTCAGTCCAGGGAAGGAGGATGGCTGCAGTCAGTATGAACTGTCACTGGGAGAGTTAGCTGTTCACAGCTTGGCACCCAGTCACTCAGCATCACCATCTTCTTTGCACAAAGATATGTTGTAGAACAGATCTTACAAACACTCAGACTTCTATCAACACACCAGTATGGGAAAGAGATATTTAAGGTCATGTTTATCCTGTCCTTGTTCACCAAGCCTGTGTGTATGTAAAAAGCCTTCCTGTCTGGCTTGAGCCATATGTGTCCAGTCTCATAGGAAGAGGGCACGGACCAAGTCAATAGTCTTCCCTTCCCATTCTACACCTGAGTTTCCCTACCTGGCTCTAGCTCAGATAAGCTTGCATTTCATTCACTCCAGATTCCTAGCACTGTACCTTCTGGTAACAGATATCTGGTATCACTGATTGCCTTAAACTGCAACAAGAAACTGAATGATAAATCGTTGCAGAGAGGACAGAAATGACTTTATACAAGTCTTCAAAGCACGCAGGATCGTTTAACAGATTATAACTGCAAATTCTGGTATTAGATGATAAAGCTACATCTATCACAGAGATCCCAAAGCCCTTTCCTTATTGCAAATGCACTATATTCCAGAGAGCTCAAACAAGCTCTTGCTGTAAGAGTCAACATTACAAACCTGAAGGGCTTTTGTTGTCATCAGTCCTCTTCCTGTACCTGAAGAAGCAGAAACAAAGAGAAGGCTTATAGTAAAATATAGAAGACTAAAATAAGCTGCAGAAATTAACACGCCTGCAAGGCAAGACTCCAGAAAAGTATATTTACCTCTAACAAACCATAAAAGCCACTTACGAGTTGTTCCAGACAACAGCTCATTACCTTATTCTTTAAGTCTCTTTTTACTTTTCTACTACTTTTTAGGCTCCTGGGAAAGCCATCTCTCCAATACCCCCAGCAACACTTGCTGTCCAGTTTAACAGATTGTTCACCCTTTTTTCCCCCACTTTTTCTTTAAACACACCCTTCGTCACCTGCTGTAACTTCAGGGTTGAGCTCTAACTGTACCTTACAGTTTCTATTCACAATATTTTTACCTGATTCATACTATCTTCTCCACTCTCCTTAAATATAATAGTACAAAAGTTTTTGAAATACAGGAGGAAATAAAGGGAGAAAATGCAAGGATATTTATCTTTTTTTGTAAGTGCCATGTGTCATCCTTACTAAATGAATCCCATCTCTACAACAATTTACTTATTCATTAGATATCAATGATCTGTCGAAATAACATGCAAAGAAAAAAAGAATGAAGAAATGTTAACAAGGTTTGGTTCTAAATGTGGAAACACCTAAGAGATACTATTTTCTTCTAGATAACTGTGCCATTAACATTTGAAACCTCAGTTTTTACAAAGAATTCTGCACAGGTCTGTGTGTGTTTTTGGCAGATTGTCATCCTGAAGCTTTACACAAGACTATCTTCATACAAAAAACAGTTTACAGTACTTTGACATATCTTCTCATTCACATTTAACAATATCCCTGTGCTTTTTGTTTGAAAGAGTAACAGCAACTGAAGATATCCAAGTGTAAGATTTAAAACAAAAGTAGGAATCTAATTCTTTAGAAGAAACAACCATATATATCACCAAAAAATTAAAACATTACCCCAGAACTCTGCTGGCCTTAAATTACTGTCCTCAAATCCTCTGTCTTTCAGCCACTTCTTTAGTGTAATGTATTCCAGCTTGTGACTACTGTTCACTTAAAAATAAAATAAATAAGTTAATTATTGCTATAAAATACCATTCTAATGGAAAAACAAAACAAGTTTGAAAACACTACTGTATGTCCAGAAAATACATGTTTTGGACCTTTTAGCTTAACACAATAGGACAGTAAAAAGGCTCCCCTCTCATTAGTTTGCTAAGTTCTAAGCCTCTGGAAATTGCAACTGTAGGACTTACTCAGCACATTCCAGGGCCAAGAAATTTAAGAATAACGAAGTATGTCCCATTAGTCAGAAAACAGAGCTCACACTATTCACATGCTCCGACTGGGATTGTTTATTGATGCCAGAATCTTTGTACAGAAAAAGCTGACATTGATAAATATTATTTTCAGAACACAAATGTGTTTGACAAACATGCATCTGGATAAGCAATTGATTACTTTATTATTTCGCTTTACTGCCATGGATTGTACCTCCATTCATAAAACTCTGCAAGTGTTTCCTTCTTCTCTTTCGACTTGTCCGACCTCTGTTCTTCTTCATAGTAAGCAAGCTTTGGCTTGTTTAGACAAGCTGAATTAAAAAAATAAAATAAAATAAAATAAAATAAAATAAAATAAAATAAAATAAAATAAAATAAAATAAAAGTTCCATAAAAAACGCCTACGGCTCCTTCAGTGTTCCTTTTTTTTATCTCAATTAGAGAAATCAGATCACTACCGATTTAATGTTTTAATATTATACACGTTGCTCTTTAAAGGTTAGAAAATATGCTATAAGCAAACTCCTAAATGAAGGTGAATGACAAAGGTGAAGGAAGGAGAAGGTTTTACTGTCATCTTGGCCACAGTCCTCTACAGGAAAAGGGATAGCGCTGTTTATGTATACAGAATTAAAGTACCTTTTCAAACAGAAAATGTACGACAGTTTTTGAAAATTAACTGGCATATGCTGCCTCTGTAGCTTATTTCTTCTACCAACAAGAATAGCAGAATGGGGACAGAATGGGGTCTATGTGCAAAACAACAGAGCCCACGTATACAAGATCACAAAACCCAGTATCACCCACCACAGTGACACTGCAGCGCAGGTAGCCAACACGACTCGTGTTCATGCAGTGTGCGCGTGTACGCGGCTGACACAGGCGGAAGTGGCACAGGAAAGCTGGACATTTCACCCTCCCCGCACGAGGCCTCTCATGGCATCCCCAGGGCTCACCAGGAGGAGCGGGGCGTCACCGGCTGCATCCAGTGTGGCCAGAAAGGGGCATAAGATCAGCAAAAATATACCGTTTGGCCAGTGCAGCATGAGATCACGGGCCCAACTGCAAGCCTATAAATAGTGCGGCGGCGAATGTCTCTCCCAAGGCAGGGCCACCTCCGATTGAAGAAAGCCAAAACGACGCCGGAGCGGTAAGAAACCGAGCCCCGGCACGGCGGGCTCCCCCCGAGCGCGGCCCACCTGCACGAAGCGCCCGCCGCTCCTGCCCCTCGTCCCCCAGCGACTGTGGCGGCCGTTTCCCGCCCCGGAACGTTGACCTCCCCGCGGGGGGCGGGAGTCTGCGGGCGCCATTTTAACTGCGCTCTCCCGCGTGCGGCTCGTGGTGGGTTTGTCGTCTCCTCCGAGGTTGGGGAGCGGCCGGGCAGAGCTGCGCGGGCCGGCGGGTGGGTCGGGGAGCGCTGGTTCTGCGCCTCCCCCGCACACGGCTCTGCCGCCTGTTGCGGCCGTGGGAGGAAGGAGGGAGGAGTCAGTCCCCCCGGTAACGGAGCCCATCAGCCGTCGGAGCGCTCTGAGGAGTCGGACTTAGCCGGGCCTTGCCGCTTTGCCTTCCCATTAAGAAGGAAAACCGGCGCCGGGGAGTTGGGAGAGAGTAAAGCGTGTGAGTTTGCGACGAGATCGGGACGTCGTGGCGAGCCGGGAAGGGAGAGGGGGGGCTGCTCTGGTGAGGCCGGCCTAGTGCGTGTTTTTCGCAGCTGCTTAAGGCTTCTTGCACCCGCCTGCTCGTGGCTGACTGCAAACTAACCTCGAGGGGGAAGTTCAGCCGAAAGTGAGCAAAACAGTGGTTTACTTGATTGTTTGTTTGGTTTGTTATGAGGGAAACAATGTTTCTTTGTCTGCTGTGTCTACGAGAAGAACAGCAATTTTATTAAGCGTGTGTTCTGGCTAAAGCATGAAGCGTTAAGCAGCAAGAGTCCTGTAGCCGATGCAGGGACCACTGCTTCCATCCAGAAATGCTAAAACTTACCTCTCTTAGTTGGCACTTGGGGGTCAAGCCACTCCTTGGCTTTTCTGAGCCCCCTTCCCCGCTCCCTTCCCCCATCAATATAATTCATAATGGAGTTCTAGATAGTACTTCTAGGAAAACATTTTAATCATTTATCAAACCTCCACCTTTGTCTAACCCAGGGTGAAATTTTCTTCATTTCCATTCTAGTTAGCCTGATTTTGGCATACGTTCAGAGAAAATGTCCAGCACCCCGGTGGCCGTGGTGACAGGGAGCAACAAAGGTATCGGATTCGCAATTGTGCGGGCTCTCTGCAAGCAGTTCCAGGGGGATGTGTTCCTGACAGCCCGAGACCCTGGCAAAGGGCAGGCAGCCGTGGCTAAGCTGCAGGAGGAAGGGCTGCATCCTTTCTTCCACCAGTTGGATATCGATGATCTGCAAAGCATCAGAGCCCTCCGTGACTTCCTTAAGGAGAAATATGGAGGGGTGAATGTGCTGGTTAACAATGCAGGGATTGCTTTCAAAGGTAAGAAGCTGATTTTCTGGGGAGGTCTTATGTGCTATAAAGTTGTGTGGAGAAAGGTATTAGAGGCATAAAGGATGCATCTAATCAAAAGCTTCTTGGGTGGAGCTTTTGTGCCAGTGGCACTCAGCCTTTTTGCCTGGACAAGTTGCATGCCTTCTCAAGCATAGCAACAGAACAAGCTGAAATGCCTCTTCCACTAGCATCTCGTGGTCCAACTGTGCATGTAAAAATGCTTCCCTCGAGGATGGTATTTGCTTTGTGTACCGAGCATTAAAGTAATTTAGGTGCATGGTCAGCATATGAGCAGGGTTGGGTTTATTGCCTCTGTGCCAGTTAGCTTCACCATGCCCATGGGAACTCATCATCTGCACAAATATCAGCCATGCTGCTCTGGGATCTATGTCTTCTCTTCTGTCCTGCCCTTTTTCTCTTCTGCAAGCCTCCTGGCCTACTGTGTTGCTCAAGGACTACAGCTGTTAGAAACCAACCTTCAGGCCTCTATTTTCTTACCTTATCTTTGACTTCCTCAGGCCATTCAGTTACCTGCAAAGCTGTTAACCTAAATCCTGCTGAGCTACAGTCCTGAGTAAAAATTATCTTCTTCATTCTCTAGCAGAAAGGGAGGTTGAGAAAGTAAGGGAGGCACAACAGCTCTGAGGTAGAAGAGTGCATTTGCCTCAGAGGTGTCTCCAAAAACAAGTGGAGAATTGTGTTAGCTCCACAGGGAGCAGATCTTGAGCGTGGCCAATTACTAAATCATTTCCCAGTCAGTGCAAATTTGTACTTCTCATACTTTCAGGTAGGAATGGATGAAAACTTTCTTGTTTGCTTTTTTTTGTTTGTTTTTAATTTCTTTGCCTGATCTCCAGCTGGGCCATGAATTACAGTGTGAATTAAGGAGGCCTGTCAGGTAACATGGATCAAGCCTCACACAATGCTAAAACTGGAGCTTTCTGTGTATTAGGAGCATGGCCACTTCTAGTTTCAGTCACGCTCTGTATGATGCTTTGCAATAAGACTTCTTATATTAAGAGTTCAGCCCTCTAGGGCCCATCTTTAACACAGCTGAGCTGCAAGGTGAGCTTGTGACAGTGAGAAGCTAAAACCCTGCAGCAGTGGCTAAGAGATTATATATCTGCCTAAGCATACCCTTCTAAAAACCTTCAGATGCTCAGGCCAGTATTTCTTTGATTTGTAACTGGGCCCATAGCTCAACCTAATTGTGGCAGTGAGTTTGAGCAAGACTGGGCCATCATCAGCAGTTGAATACATGGATGGCTGAAACAGAAAATCCCCCAGTTGCTGCAGCAGGATTTGACAAAGCTCCTCTGTGAGATCTTAGTAACTGACTGACTTGCTGTTGAGTAGGCATTGAACAGATAAACAAGTGAGGTATGGTAAACAGTGGAGGTCCTGCCACTTCCTTTGCAACATCATGGATTTTTCTGTTAGGACGTTACCTGCCCATGTTTAGCCTGGACTTTCTTCAAGCTGACGACTTGCTGTTTGTTAGCAGTGGGTGATACAGTTAAAGTGAAAGAGGAGCCAGTTGTAACTAGTACTGCATAAGTATCTAGCACCGAGACCAGAGGGCTTATGTACAGCTGGCTGTGTTGCTTATCTTATACTCTGGCTTTAACTCTAGCTTCTAAGATTGACGTTTCTACCCAAACTTGCTTTCTGCCTCCCCAAGTTTGTACTAGCATCTCAGACTTCATGCTTTTCTTTCTTTATTGTACTGCAGTTACTGTACTGTGTTTATTACTGTGTCTAGGCTGTTAGATTTGTCATTAAATTATCAGCTCAGTTCTTTCTGCCACTCTACAGATAGTCCAGCAAAGTCCTTAGGTCAGCAAAAAAAACAGTCCAAAACGGCGATGTGCTCGGGGTCGCTTTCCCAGCGAGGCTGTCAGAACTATCCTAATGCTCCCTAAGCCTAGGGAGATCGGATCAGTAAGATTTTTATAAGCAATATATCTAGGTAGACAAACGAGTGGGTCTTTAGGGTGTAGAGGAGCATCTCTGTTGCTGAGTGGATATGAAAGCAGGAATTCAATGTTGTCTGGGGTTTGGTTTTCTTTGTCTCTCCAGCTGTTGTAGCTCTTACAATAAATAGAACATGACCTGGTCTATGTCTCAGGTTTAAGTGCAAGGTGTTGCAGCCTTTGATAGACTGTCCATTGCTCAGGAGAGTAGACAAGTTGGTAAAGATGTTTTTTGCAGTAAAAACATAACTAGGTTAAATACTGAATGGCCTGTCATTGCTTTTCTTTCAAGTTGACACAGGTCTGGGATATGTCCAGATAAGTGGAGACCTGCCTAATCTATGCAGGTGGCCTTTACCTTTGTACAGGTTGAATCTGTAGCAGATGAAGAGCAATCCTGTCACTTGGTAACTCTTGCTTTTCCCTCGTTGTGGAGGAGCCTTGACATATGGCTTTCTTGCTGAGCGAGATTCAGTTGATGGCATATCCTGCCTTGCTTTTGGTGTTGGCAAGCTGTCAGTGTTGTCTTGTGAAATCAGTGTGGTTCTGTGGTCCGATTACACTGACCTCAGTCATCTCCCTTCTCTTTTCTGGCTGCTAGTGCGTGCTCTTTCACTGTTGTCAGCACAGCTCTGCCCATTCAGGGAGATGATTTGTAGAACATGTTTACTGCTTCGTGTATGTTTTGTGTGTGCGTGTTTGTGTGTGGGTTTTTTTTTCTTTCTCTCCCCTCCTTCAGACTGCACAAAGTCTTGCCTCTGCATCTGACTTTCCCCTCCTTTCCCTGCCCAAGTTAAAATCTTCAGTTAAGAGATAAAAACATTGTTGGCCTGTAATTAAAATAGTTTTGCATAGCTGGGTTTTTCATTAAAAATGGTAGTGACTTTTTTTCTTCTGTGTATTTCAATAAATGTCATTTTCCTAGTTAATAAAAAAAAAATATAGAAAGAACTAAGATAAACTTTTGGTTCTG
>VZSV01000053.1:4389630-4438223 GCA_013398735.1 Nothocercus julius
GCGGCCCGGCTCTCTGGGGAGATGCCCACCTGGCCGCGGGAAGAGGCTCCTGAAGGTCACGGGATAGAAAATATCTTGCCTTTTTCTTTAAATTCCGATTTATTTATTTATTTAAGAGCTGCTGTCATCTAGACGCATAATGGGTGTTGATGCTCACGTACCTAGGCTGTTAAAGTCCAGCGCGACTTCTCTGGATGAGAAGCCAATGTTTGCCGGTATTGTCACATCACTTCTTAAGAACTGAGCCAAACGAGCTCTTTTCTTTTTATTGTGGGTTTGTTTGTTTGTTTGTTTGTTTTGAATACTGCATGGTGTTTTGTTTTGTCCTCCTGCGACATCAAAAACTAAAACAGGAGGTGCACTGCTCTGATACAGAAACCTTACCCCCAGGAATCTGATTAGACTTTACATGCACAGATCAAGCCCAAATATCGTAAGAGCGCTTTAGGATGTGGTTTCCATACAGTATTTGGAGTATCAAGGTGCGCTTGGTAGTTTGATTGCTTCCTCTTGCCTAGGTGGGTTCACCCAGATATCCTTACAGATTTAAGTTTGTCATGCTCTATTAGCAAAGCATCTGAGCCAAACAGATCTGGACAAACCTCTTGAGAAAATAGCAGTGCTCTTAACCTGGCAGAAAGCTATTAGGATACTTCCTAGCACAAGCATTGATCTAAGACAAACCAATACAATCAAATAGTCCAGTGATTGAGGTCCTCGTGTGAGATGAGGGAAATAGAGTTCAGTTTCTTGATGAGAACAGAAGGTTTTGAAATATTTACTGTGGCACCAAAAAAATCCTCAGCCCAAAACATAAAATGCCATCAGGGCTAGGCTGCCTTTTTTTTTTTTTTTTTTTTTTTTTTTTTTAAATCAATACACTTCATAGATTGGATGTAGGTTGGACACCATCCAGTGCTTATACCAGCAATGAGTGAATCCTGCAATCAGAGAATATGGAGATGGCTTAAAGCTGCCTTTAAATTCATTCTCCTGTTTTTGGCTGCATTCAGTTTGCTACTAAAACCTGTCCTGATGTAATTATTGCTGCTTATTGAAGTTAATGGAGGCTATATAAATAGTAAGTTGATGATATTCTCTTAGAAACTATGGGAGGTGAGCTCTTTCTAAAAATGCTCCTTTATCTAAGGAAGAATGCTTAGACTTATTTTTGGGGCCCAACTGTCAGAAACAAAATGCAAAACAAAATCTTTTTTAGAAACATAAAATATTGATATTATAGATTGAATTTACTGTCTCAGTGATGCAGCACAAGTTGTCCTAACTTGGAGTTCATAAACCTATGCATCTGTCTAAAAGAATATTTTGAGACTAGCTCATGAGAGAACGGGTATTGTAGGTAGCATAAGAGTGCAGGTGTGATTTCCAATACTTAAAATGCAACCAGGCCTGTTTTCTAATGCTCTAAAACTGTTTAAATGTTGGGTTTGTTTTATTTTATCTTAGGTGTATTGCAGGCAAAAGAAAATCAGGTCTGTAAGACTTGGATTTTTCTCTGTAAGAAATACTGATACCTTTGGTGAAATAACAGAAGAAAACAATTCAAGCACCTGCTTGACAAGTATAGATGCAGACTTCTGAGAGCTCCTGCTGTAGACCGAGAGGGTCTTTAATGGGATTACTCTGAAAACTTGTGACTTGATATGAAATGTTTCAAATCCTACTGTTACAGATGATTTTTTATCTCTACAGTGTTTTGAAAGCTTCACCTTCCTAAGTCCTTGTCAGCCTTTGACTGTTGATAATGAGACCTTATAGTTTCCTCTCCCTTGTTCTGGGGAGATCTACATGCATGGAAGAAAAAGCATGTTTCATAAACAGGAGAATGTGACTAGCAACCCACAAAAATAGGCAGTGTGGAGTTGGAGTCATGTCTGTAAAACTATTTTTAACTCCATTTTGAAATTTGATCAAATTACTTGTTTATTGTGATCGTTTACTGTTTCTTCACATATATTGCGCTCTTGTAATAACTTAGCTCTGTCAGAACGTAAGCATTCATTGTCTCTTCATAACTCTGCGTGTGTCTTAGTTTACTAGGAAATTTTACCTTGCTATGAGAACCTAAGATGGATCCAGAGGAACAGGAGTTATCTGGTGATTACAGATATAGAAATTATTCTTCGGCAATTGAGAAAGCTTTAAGAAACTTTGAATCATCAAGTGAATGGGCAGACCTTATATCTTCCCTTGGAAAACTCAATAAGGTACAGTATCACAAAAACAAATGAAAACAAAGTTTTGCATGTTTATTAACTTTTCTGTAAATTGAAGTACTTGGCACAGGTGAGAAATCTGTAAACAAGTAGTGTAGAAGAGAAACTCCACACTACACAAGTAGTGTAGAAGAGAAAAATAACAGCTGGCAAAGGGAAGGATAAGGAAGTAACTAAGTGTATTTATATGAATGTGATAAGTTCTGGTAAAACCAACAGAACTTTTTTTTTTTTTTTTTTTTTTTTTTTCTGTCTCCAAATGGTGTTTGTTTCCTCTATACAGATTAAATCTGACTCTTTTTTAATCCCCCAAGCAACAAAAACCTCAAGTTGGTAGTTAAATTCAGTCTAAAGTAGCTAAATAAATGCTCTGCGCTTGCTTTAGAAACAGGGTATATGCTATTTGTTTCCCATTCAGTCTCTTAGTTTAAAGCTCTTCATGAGCATATATGGGCAAACAGTAGGTACAGACATCTGGGAAATAGAATGAGAGGAGCTCTTACAGCATTCATAAGAACATACCTGTTTTTACCAGATAGATACCTTGCATGGCTTGGTGTGGTTGCTAAACCTTAATTCTTCAGAGTTTCCTGTGGGAAGGAGAATGCAAACTGAAGTTGAGAGGAGAGAAGCTGAATGTTGCTGGGGCAGTAGGAGTTACAAGTTTCTGCCTTCGTTGTTTCTCCCTGTTCCTTGCTAATAGGCACAAACTGTGGCCCATGAGGATAATTTTAGCCCTTCAGAATGCCTTTTTTTTTTTTTTTTCTTCATTTGACAATGAGATGATATTCACCAATGGCAAATAGACTATTATTATTTATGTTTAATGTCTGATTAATGTCTATCTGAAACTCAGATATAGAACTGCCAAAATACATGGCAGCATAGTGGAAACAGAAAAGCTTTTAGTTGCTCTGTTGGTCCATCTGTTGTGGTATTTTGTGGACTTAATCTTCTTAGAAGCATAAGAATTGGTAGAACAAATCATCCCCTGTGTTCATCTGCTTCTGTCATTTGAAAATAAGAGTGATGTCAGATAATTCAGAGGAATATTCCACAAACGGGAGGATTGTGAAATAAGTTGGCAATAGCTGGGCTCTTAACTCCTAGGATTACCTGGTCTCATACACCCTAAAGCATAAACATTGCTGTTGAGTTCTGTTTGTTTTCAGTATTTTGCTAACATGAGCCTGCGTATCTTCTGCTACAGTCAGTTTTTGTAATCTGAGGACAAATGAAAGAACAGGGAGAGAATGGATAGGAGGGAGGAGATCAACTATATCTCAGTAATTAAAATATACTGTTTAGAATGTGCTTTTAACACTGCACGATACCATATTCAGAAAGCTGTCTGTCTGTTAAACTGATGTTTAACAATGTCTGTTACTAAGCAAGTGTGAAATGCTGAATAGCAGGGGGAGAGAGAGAAGAAAAAAAAGACAAGGAATCCGAGATTAACTTTTCATGTTCCTAGAGTAGTATGTATGGAAGAAGCCTGTAATATCCTGCTTAAAATCCCTTCAGGATTTATGTACTATTCTTCTTAATTATGGGTGTTCTTGCTTATGCACTTGTAGTATTTTCTCAGGCTTTTGCTTCTATAAGCATGCTTCACTGATACTTTGCAATAATGAACATTACAAGTTAATATATGCTTATAAAACTACTTCCATAGAAACTTACTGGATTTACCCTTTCAGTACAAGGATTGGAAGAAATAGTATGAGTTTTCTGTGTTTATAGGTCAAGGAAAAAGAATAAAGGGAGCCAACCCAGATCCAAACTTCAGGTTTCTGCTGCTGTGAGGCAACATAACTATTTAGCCTTACCTGACACAAGTGATTTTAGATCTCTTGCTGGTGTTACTTCTGGGGAAAAGAGACAGCTCTGCTGCGTCTCTCTATTGCTACTCAGCCACCAAGGTTAAACTGAAGGTTCTGTTTTCCTAGTTCTTCTGTTGCTTCCACATTTCTAAAACTCACAGTAAAACAAAGTAAACAGCTGTTTCATTTTGGCGTTTAGAACCGCACAAGCAACAGAGAAATTAATTTTCATTTGAATAATTAGACAAACTGTGGCCAGTTTGTAGATACAAGATTGCTTTGTCAGTTAAGGGAGATGACGCTTACCTAGCTTCAGGTGTCTTTGATATGGGCAACTTTGACTTCAATCCCTTCTAGGCAGGGAAGGAGACAAAAAGGTTCTTTCTGTGACTCGTCTGATCCTAGAGCAGACATTTAAAGTAGATCAGATGAATCCTGTCCTAGGTTTGTATATGTCCCTTACTGGCTTCATAGGGAGCCTGAGCTAAAGCAGTGCAGTTTGCCCATGTTTTCAGCTGAGCCAGACCCATAAGGTTAGGGGAGGTGACTTTCCTCTATAGTGTCCTGAATGGACTTGTTAAAGAAATCAGCATCTCTCCAGCCTTCATGCTTGTTCACACTTGGTACCTAAAAAAACTCAAGTCAGCAAAAGTTGCTAGTTTATGCTACAATTTGCTAATCAGTGTAGTTTGTGTGTATTGTGCATCATCATTGTGAAGGCGAAACATCAGAAAGTAATATTTATAAATGGTTTTAGGTGAGAGAAGGATATGAGTGGGCAGATTGGAACAGGTGACCTTAAAGAGAAGACAAATATGGATGTTAATGTTTACAAAGGAGTTTCAGCTTTACTGTGAAACCTATTCATATTCCAGTTGTGAATCTCTCTCTGTGGCTTCTGTTGAGTCCTAGTGCAAGTTAGTGTAAACCATTCATTTGGTAACTGCACCCACAAACCGTATGTATATAAATGCATATATATATAAATTTGTTTTTGAAAATACTGTGTTATACCTAAGGTTTTCAGATACTCAATACAGATTGCTGCATCCATGTGTGGGACTGGTGGCTCTGATGTGATGGGGTGGGATTGTGATGTGCCCTCGCAACCCCCGCTGCAACGCTGTTTGAAATGTCCTGCCTGGACGTGAAAGCAGCATGCAATGTGGTCTGGATTGTAATTAAGTAATAGTATCAGAGGCAGCCACTGGCCTTTTCTCCGAAATTCAGTAGTCTTTTGCTGTAGTCTTTGTGCCTAGATGTGATTGTGCTGTTACAGAATTTACTAGTTTGTTTTCATGTTGGAATAGGACACAACTCTGCAGAGTCTTTTGATAGAAGAAATTGCTAATTTTTTTCCTACTTTATAAACTTAAAAATAGGTGATAGTACAGTATGTGTGGGCTTGTCAGTGAAACAAATGCTTTCCACATAACTTTCATGTCTTTTATGTAGAGTACAAATTCAGAGTACATAGCATGCATATAAAAGCAATCATGTAGAGGGGGCTTCAGAACATTTTCCAAGCCTCTTGATTGCCTGAAGGTGTGAAAATCCAACTGCATGTTTTTTCTTTCTGAATGCTTTTTATCTAGATCAGGCTTGCATCTTTCTAGGCCTTTTAAATGTCAAGGTGTGAGAAAACAATAGGTAAGTACCACTGCTTGCCAAAGGGTACACTAAACAATAGTAAAGACTAGATTCTACAGCCTGCTTTTGTAAGAAAGCTACCAAAGAAGGTTTTCAAAGCAGTCTGTAAAACTTACTGATTTACAAAAGCGCACAAAATCTTCCGGGGTTTTGGAGGGTGAATGTTTAAATTCCCCTGTTTGCAGGCATACTTAATCCATATGCATCAAGAAGACTGTATCTGTTTGACAAGAATAATGGATGTAATTTTGTCATGAATATTGAAATATCTACATAAACTATTTTTAACAGTTGCTGAATATCCTTGTCATGGAGCTTACATGCAAGCTTCATCAATAACTCTAAGTTACATTGAGATCTGCTGGCAAAGCAGACCATTGCTTATTTTCCAAGCAGGATATTCAGTTTTATAAGTACTGTTTTCTGTGAAAACAAAATATTATGAGCTTTGAAAATTAGTTACTATAGAAAGACTTATTTCATGCTTACAGCATGGTTGACTGTTGCTCAATAATGATAGCAACATTTGTTCTAAAAAATCCTTTATGTTGCCTTTTGTCATTGGATATAACCCAAGTGTGTACATGGACAATTTCTCATTTCTTGCAATACTATGTTTTAGTCTTCAGTTTGCAATTTAAAGGCAATTTTTTTTTGTTTGTTTGACTTTCAGTGAAAAAAATAACAAGATGCTTTTTTGTTTCCATAGGCTTTTCTTGCATCAAAAGCTTGAAGTTTAATATAATGGCAACTTAGTTTGACCTGTTAGGAGTAAAAAGGTGAAGAAATCTAATAAAGCATTGCAGCTACACAACTTTTATTTCAGGAGTAGCACTTAATATTACAATGTCTTCCCTCTTGAGGGCAAAAATGAGGAGGATTTGTCTTAAACTATGGATTTTTATGAGTATAGCTGTGAATTACACCAGTTACTTTGTATGAGAGCTGCTGATGGCTGTATCTTTTGTGAAGACCGTTGGTGAAGGCAGCACTTGCCATCTGTTGCAGACAGGCCTTAGATCTTGGAGAAGAAGGAAGCCTTTGCCTTCTAATTGCTGTATGGAACATCACCACACCCAGTGCATAAATGCAGTGTGCAGAACTGGGGATACATTATAGTGATAAAATCAGGAGTGGGTTTCTTCCTATACATAACTCATGGTTCAGGAGATTCAGCTGTTGAGTTGGATATAACTCCAGCTCCAGTTTGCTTTTCTCACTACCGTCTTTGAACTTCATGATTCTGGCTTTATGGAAGCTGGAGCTTTGTTTAAGATATTTATACTTGTTCCTCAGAGGAAAATGAATCGTAGGCTCTCCTTCTCCCTTGTCCTGCCACAACCACTGTTGTCTAAAACAAGAATTACACTAATTCCTATTTGAAAGTAGTTTTATAAATTGAGGGCTATACTGCATTTTTTCTCCAGAATTGTGATTATGTATATACAAGTATTTAGTTGACTTAAAAAAAAAAAAAAAAAAAAAAAAAAAAACTTTGCAAATTATCAAACTGATCTCTGATGGTGCTATAAAGTAGCATAGACTTTCTTAAAGTTAAATTTAGTTGTTCAGAATATTGCTTTCAAGCAGGAATTGCCTATACAGTATTCTCTTTTTTATAAAAGCAAAATGTTTACTTTATAGAGAACACCTGGCATTTGAGAAGCAGAACAATACATTCATTAGACTTCTATTTTAAGCAAGCTGTTCATTAAGCATAAATATCTAAACTTGCATGTAAGTATATCCAACTTTGTCCACTAAACATAGGACGTTCTCAGGATTATTAGTTCTCAGGATTAAGTAGGCTATTCACAGATTTATGGCTATAGTGGGAAGGCATGTGTTTTCTGTGTGTGTGTGTTGCCCTATCACTAAAGAAAGAGGAGTGTTAGATGAGAAGGTTTTCTGGTCAGGGAAGTTGAGGAAAAGGAGCTTCTCATGAGTTAGATATGGCTTCAAACCTACTACATTATAAAATCATTCAGTATCCATCCCTCTCAGGAATTACTCAAGTTAAACTTTAAGCTTGATGCAGGAAGGGAGAATTTCTTAGGAAAGTTAGCAATGAATCACAGAAAATCTCTTTTGCATCTTATGTATTATACAGAGATGTCTTCTAATTCTTTCAGAGAAACAGTGTGAAAATGTCCTCTCTTTCTGCATTATTCTTATCCCCTGAAATTTGGACGTACACAGGTTTCAGTGTTACCTAGGGGAAATATGTAATACCGAGAGATCCCTGAATATCAGCTATTCAGCTCTTGAAGTGGCTGCATTGTTTGTTTGTTTCCTTCCCCTTTTGACTGGGTGTTTTCCATATCTATCACTGATGTTTGGGGTGGGAAAATTTTCATTTGCTGGAGGAGTTTTACTTTACATCCTTAGGAGGTGAACTAAGTTAAGTGAGATGCCTTCTAGAAAATGACATTATTTCTATAATAGATCTGATTGCTCTTGGTGTAATAAAGTGCCTTTTTTTTTCTCAGCTAGTTGATATTTAAAATTTAACTGATAGAATATTAAGATATTTGCTTGATCTTAAGATCCAGGGAAAATATTGACAACTGGCATGTTTTTCTATATATGCCAAGGGTGTAGATATTTATATACCAACCAATATAAATAGAGTGTTGTAAAGTCCAGTTTTCGAGCAGTCTTCAAAGTACTACAGACTTTTTAAATCTCTTAAATATAAAGATAACTCCATAAATAAAACCTGCTTTAGTTTCATATGTGGAACGCTGTTTTCTTGGATTAAATTATTCTAGCACTTTTAAAATAAAGATTCCATGCTTGTAGTGGCAGGAGGAGGAAGGGAAATTAATTGATTCTTAAGGGCATCTCTGCTGCTGTAGTGTTTCAGAATGGTATAATGTTTCTGTTCTCTGTTATGAACTTGCAGCCTTTTTCTTCTTACATGAAGTTTCTTTACTAAAACCTCTTTACTAAAAGCTGGTCACTGAGCTTAAACAGAGCAGCACATAGGAGAAGCAAAAAATGGTAGCCTCCCAGATTCAAGCTTCTCGTGCCCACAGATTGAAAAGTCCTAAAGGTGTGTGCAACTTGTCTCTTGAATTGTGATTGTGATGCCCTTTCTCAGGCGTAAGAGAAGAAACATCCAGTTTAGAAGCATTATGTAGAATAAAAACCCTGCTTAGTCTTTGAGGGAGGCAGGAATTTTCCTAATCCTGAAAATATCCCAAATGTCAATCTACCACGAAACCGTTGTTTGTACCAGCAGGAAAAGGATGAAGAGGTATTTACTTGCAACCTCTTTCTTTAATAGTCTGTTTCTGAATTGAAGAGAAATATTTGATTGCCCTAATGAACTGCATGTGTAGTTCAAAGGAAGAGGCTGTGCAATTTGTTTTTCCAGGGAGTTGGCCTAACTGCAATGCTTGATTAGTTCCTGTTCTAAAGATCTTATAAATCAGTACCGGGGCCATAGTTGTCAAAGTTTATTGAACATGCCCACATGTACCATATCATTGTTCCATCAGATTGCCTCTGCCTTGGAGAAGAGGGCTACTTGTTTACTTCAGCTATAAGTAGAATAAAAGTTTATGGGAAAAGTTAGTGATTAAATTATTTCTTTATTTCCAGTCCTTAATAACAAAGACTTTTTCTTCCTGGCTTGCCTTATAAATAGGAGAGAGAGATCCTCTGTACTTGTCCTATGCACACTCTTGACTTTAATTTCTAGCTTCTAAGGAAAGTATAACTTGACGCTTTTAAGTTGTTCATGAATGATTTGAACTCAACTGCAAATCTCTGCCCTGTTAATACAACAAATTGTATTTATGAAAGAAAACTTGGTACATTATTTAGTTTTGCTCTGTTTGCTAGTAGGAATTCTTTGAAATGCAGCCGTACTTGACATCATTTCTTATGTAGGAGCTGTTCAGTCTCACCTCCTTTCTTGCACAGGCTCTTCAGAGTAACCTGAAGTATTCATTATTGCCAAGACGTCTGATCATCAGTAAAAGGTTATCTCAGTGTTTGCACCCAGCACTGCCTAGCGGTGTACATTTAAAGGCACTAGAAACCTATGAAATAATCTTCAAAATTATTGGGACAAAATGGCTTGCCAAGGACTTGTTCTTGTACAGGTAAGCTTCTTTTAGAAAGATTAGCGCTTTTTACAATGTGTTTTAAAATTTGTTAAATGGCTTCTTTTTCTTGTCTCTTTTATTTTTAAAAGCTCTGGTTTGTTTCCCCTGCTCGCAAATGCGGCAATGTCAGTGAGACCTGTTCTTCTTGGTTTGTATGAGAAATACTTTCTTCCTCTCCAAAAGTCTCTCCTACCTGGTCTTCAAGCCTTTGTAATTGGACTGCTGCCTGGGTTGGAAGAAGGATCAGAAATTTATGACAGGTGAGAACTAATGCCAATTTAAAACTCATAGACAACATATCTTTCTATTACTCTTCTATGAAATTCTCAAGAAAGTTCTGTTGACCATCTGTGTGAAGAGAGGGCTTCATAAAGGGCATCTACAGGTGGAAGAATGACGAATCTCTGAAAAGTGTAAGGAGTAATACTAAGGTAGAAAATCCGTTTTCCCTTCTTGTCTTCATTTCCAAAGAAGGAGAGAAGAGGGGAGGGGAAAAAAAAAAAAAGGGGGGGCATTTAAAAATAAATCTGTTGAGAGAAGGGAGTGAAAAAATATGTTTAGATGCTCCTCTAGACTCCTAAGTATCTACCTCTACTCCTCAAACCACTGCCCTGTCAACAGATGGTTTAAATATTGTAGTACAAAAGAGAATTTCTGAACTCTCTTATCTTTCCAATCATTCTATATCGTATGCTTACCCTCATGGTAACCCCTGTGGAAACTTTGGCAAGAGGCAATTCTTCCAGCATCTTTGTGGGAAAAGTATCTCAATTTTGGGTGCATGTGGCAGTACTGAAAATAACATTCAGTATGATATAGTTGAGATCTAGAAGTGTGGTTACTTAATTAACTTAATTCTGTTTTGTAAGATCCTGTAAAACTAAACCACTGTAAGTTTGATCAAAATGTTTCTCTGCTTAAAACAATTGCTGAACTGCTCCATAGGGAGCTTTTCTTTGAGAGATTTCAGAATCTCTGATGTTTTAGGATGCACCTCCCCTGTCCCTAGAAATGGCAGAAGTACTAGTTCAGATCATGCTTCAGCCTAGACGCTTTTTCCTTCTCATGCTTAAACACATGTGTGCACACAAAACTGAAGCAGAAAAAGAGCCTTGATGGCTACTGTATAAGGAGATGGGAAAATTCAACTCTGCTTTCTTCCACTTACCATGCTGAACTTCCCCTGTCTGCTCCAACTTCTCCATTCCTCATGCAAGATTTCAATTCCTATGCATAATAAAATACCAGAGTATTAAGAAGAGCTGCCAAAGCAGAGATTGTGCTCTCATTCTTCCAGTGTAATTGTCTTGAATTTCAGTGTACTAGTCCTATGTGCCAGAATTACAACTGTCATTTTATCTCATATTTCTGTTCATTTGCTGACTGAAAAATTGAATCCATTGATTTGTAAGTAGGAATATACAGAGTATTTTCCAATTTCCAGACTGTAAATTGGCTTTCAAAGTCCACAGTCAGCTTAAGTTATTTCCAGTTCAGGAGCAC
The DNA here is from genome assembly GCA_013398735.1 of Nothocercus julius. NCBI lineage: Eukaryota > Metazoa > Chordata > Aves > Tinamiformes > Tinamidae > Nothocercus > Nothocercus julius. The sequence continues at coordinate 4,400,959 of VZSV01000053.1, forward strand.
ACTTCATTTTAGTGAGCGTGCACAGTGGCAAAGAATTAGTGTGTGGGTTTTCTTTGCTCAAGCAAATGGCGACCATCTTCATGTGGCAAGGGCAACACTGATAATGCAAAGAGGAGTGAACTAATTCTGTGATCTAGAATACTAATCGCCTAAGTGCAGTTTTACAATGTAAAATTGAATTAGCAAAAATGCGTTTTCTCATGTTAAATATTTTTCCATACAGAACAGATGCTTTGCTTGTGAAGCTCTCCTTATTAATGGGCAAAGAAGTGTTCTATGGAGCTCTTTGGGGCAGTGTCCTGGTCAGTCCATCCATCAGGCTGCCTGCTTCTCTCTTTGTAGTCAGTCATATCAACAGAGAGCAGTCTGGAAAGCAGCAGAGTTACATGCTTGGTGCCGATTACAAGCTCACAGTAAGTTCACTGTGCTCCTAGGGGGATAGTCTTAGCTATGCCAGCGCGTTGTGCCTTTTCTGTACTAAAATAGAATGACACCTTTTTACTCTCTTTCTGGGTGAGAGTAAGAGAGACTGGGAAATGTCTGCACATCAGAACAATTTAATATGGTTACTTTATGGTTACTTAAGCGCAGCAGCAAACCTCCCATGCAGATTATGAGCAGCCTGTTGATCTTTGGAAGTGGCTTTAGTTTTTGTTAATTGCTAACTGTACAAAGCCTTAAAGGATCGGCTGTGTTGTAAATTAGAAAATAACCCTAACATCTCCTTTACTTATTCTATTTTTTTGCATTTAAGGTATTTCTTGAAATATTTTTCCAACTACAGGCACCTTCTGACATTTTTTCAAAACAGTATTAGGAGGCTTTGCCCACTATGATTTTAAAGGACTTCAATTCTGAAACTTGTGTGATCAGATTTGACTTCTGTCCTGCTCCTTGTGGTTATTTATAGTGATCATAGTTCATATGTTAACATCAAGTAAAACAGAACTGTGCTTTCTTCTCCTTTTATAGATCAAGTCTTTGTGTGTATCAGTATTGGATTCAAATGTCCTTGTCCAAAGAAACACTCTGGAAGTGATTCTGTTCTTCTTCCCATTTTATACAGCCTTGGTAAGAGCACTATTTTCATGTTGTGATAAGCACGCTTTGTGGAAAGATGTCTTTTGTGAACCCGGTCTAGTTCCCACTTCTATTACTGTCAAATACTGGAATCTTGTACCTTCAAAACCAATAAATGGCTTTGGATGTTTTTTTTTCTTCCCCATCATTTTTAGTAGCAGCAGAGACTGTTTCTGAAACTCTTCAGGCCTAAGCCAGTTACACCCTTAGAATGTTTCAAACACAGCTGTGTTTTGACAGGGCATGTTTCATATGTGGCATGTGCTGGAAGTATTCGGGCTTGAAACACTGCACACAGGAAAAAATACAGATTTCTTTTTTATACGGGATGTGAGTGTTAGATGATGCCTGCCCTGAACTACCGTATTTTCATAAGAGGCTAGGAAAACAAATACTGCTTGAAACACTAGATTTTCCCCACTGTTTCCTGACATTAGGTATAATGTAATGAAGTCTTCAGTATTTTTAGCTTAATCATGGCTTTCCCCTGTGTTTATGATAATAATCGCATAACTCTGAGAGATTCCCTTACTTGAGATTTTTAGCATACAAAAGTTTATTGTTGATGGCTTTCTGCATCTTTTTCTTTCAAAATACTTAATCCAGTTTAAAAAGCTTGTCACCCATTTGACCTGTTTCAGTGCTTGTAAGCAGCTAAGTTTCTTTGCTCTTCCTCCTAGGACTGCAATGAAAGTGCTATTCCATTGCACAGGACTGATTTAGTCTATATTCTGTCATCAGCTACGCAGACACTGCTGAGGAGAGACATGTCACTCAACAGAAGATTGTATGCATGGTTGCTAGGTACTGTACAACTTACAGTGACATTCAGTATACTAGATATCCTAGAAAAATTCAATGCTTAAAAATGCAATATGCTTTTTCAGCAGTTGAAGAATAATGATAAAGTAGAAAGTATTGTTTAGTTGCCATTTATGAAGCATTGATCTGATAAAATTATACATTAATTTGGCAAACAGGTCTTCTCTTCACAGCTTAAATTCATTCCACTGTCCTGAATCACAGGATCAATTCTAGTCCCCTTTGTGGTTCATTCTGAAGTGGTTAACTGGTATGAATACAATGGGAAGGAATTTTATCCTCACTCTTCAAAAAGTAGTAGTCTATTAAAGATTTCCAGAGGGGTTTAAGTGTCAAGGAGAGGCTGCAAAGTAGCTTCTCCCTATCTGTCTTCCTCTAGCAGTATCAGAGAAGATAAGTGATGTGATCAGTTGCAGCCCTGTAGTTGCATGAAGGCTAGGGCTAGATCTGAGCTTTATGGCAGGATCCGAGCTTGGTTTCAATTTAAATTGAATGCCTCGAACTGGTTCTCCCTGGGCAATCTGTGAGTTGGTTTCAAGCAGACCATTAGAACAAAATATTTTAAATCTATACAGGTTAAAATTCCAAAGGTTTTTAGAAGTAAAATATGCAATGTGACTTCAATATTTGTATAATGATATTAAATTGTGCTCTGTAAATGTGATGTTTCATCTGTAGTAATGATACCTTTTTTTTTTTTTTTTTAATTTGTAGGTTCTGATATTAAAGGGGATACATTTGCTCCAGACTCTACAAATTCTGAAGACCCAGCTATTTATTTCTTTGGAAAGTACTCCAAAGATCTTTTAGTTGAGGTCAGTATTAATTTTATATGGATAGAGTTACGATATTTCTAAACTTTAGAGCAAACTGTGTCTGATTGTACACTGTATGCTGTGCTTAGTTTGTCCTTCGGAGCTTCAAAGACAGCACCTTTTGCTGGTTATACTTTAATCTGTGTAAATGTTCTGTGCTGCACCTGCCCCGTTGTTATAGGTGCCTTCAATATAAACAGAATCCTGTGAAACTAAGGAGTTGCATAACTGAAGGACTGCCTGAATTATTTAAAAATGTTTTTCTGAGTAAGTTCTGCTCTCACATTTATTTTAGGAGAGGTCATTGATTTGTCTTATAATTGAAGTCATCTTGTAGCTGGTACTAAAGAAAAGACTCAAGCTCAGGAATACTTCAGCTGTTAATAAAATGGCAGTATTTCTTTTTCATGTAACATTTAGATGTTTTCTTTTTTTAATAGAGTTTGATTGAAATATTACATCAGAAATTCTCAGAGTCTGATATGGAGGAACGACATCAAGCTTATTTGAAACCTTTCCGCATCTTAATCAGTCTCCTTGACAAACCTGAAATAGGTAACATTATTTGTCGTTTCTGCTGCAACTACTAAAGGCTGCTATTATGATGACCTTATGTTACCTTTGGAAGCAGGACGCAGGCAAGAGCAGGCAGAGTTCTTGCTAATTCTGAGTATGTGTGTGTGTGGTATGTTACTGTGCAGTGGGCCTGTCTTCCTGTCATTCCAAAAAGAGTGACCCCAGTTCAGAGCAGTGTCCAGCCTGAGTTGTGCAGATGAGTCGCCTCTGTAGCTAACGCCCTGTGGGTGACCCTGCCCTGTGTAGCATGTGTGCATCCCAGTGAGGACGACTCTTCTGCACCCAGAACTGTAATTGGAGTGGGCCAGTTAGAACTACTTCTGCTCTAGCCTCAATATTCTGCTCAGTTCATTCCTTGGTGCTTGATTCCTAATATCCTGATTGGCTTTTTTTTTTTTTTTTTTTTTTTTTTTTTTTTTTTTTTTTTTTTTTTTTTTTTTCCCCCTTCACTCCCATCTTCTGTCTCGAGAGGAGGTTTCTATCAGGAAAACTACCAGTGCTTTTCTGGGTTTGTCACCAGCTCTTGGCTGTGCTTGCAGGCCTCCTCTACGCTTGCATCAGACTCTCGTGACCCTGCTTTTCTAGACACTATCATCATGGAGGCAGCTCACAGTTTCGCTGCTGCCAGAATGGGCAGAACCACTGACCCTGCATTTGCTCCAGCAGGAAGAGGCCTGTTAGGGGTGTGAGGAGGTGGGAACACTTGTGTCAGTGGTCCTGCAGGCCTGCGCTGACCTGATGCTGCTCTGGGAGCTGTAGTTTGAGACTGCATGACTAAGCAGTGAAGAACTTCCTCCTTTTTCTGGGGCTGTCACATGCCTGTCCTGTTGTGTACATGAAGTCCCCAGCTCCACAAGGGTGAGGTCCTGCCTCTGATTTTTAAGGGCAAGTTCTCCTTTTTATGCTGTGTTTAAAAAAAACAGCAAAAAGTTGACTGCCGACCAAGCCAATACTAAATCACATGAATAAAACTGATACGTACGAGTGTAACTAAATGCTCTAGTAGCAATTGGTTTTGCAGGCTCCCACATCTGGCAAGACTATTTTCTATCGTGGATCAGGAGAGTCCTTCTGAATACATCTCCTGTTAAAGGATTATCATAGCACTACCAGGAAGATTGAGGATTCAGTTTTCCTTATCTAACAAATAAATGCTACCTGGAAGAAGCAGTGAAAGCACTTGTTAATCTGTTTCTAAGAGAGAGGTGCTACTGCCTCTTTCAGCTGTAGATATAGTGTAAAAGGACACATGTCCATTTATACACAACTCCGGATAGGAATAAGCAGTGCTGACCCTTGAAAATTAACTTTGGTATGTATTTAAAGTATATATAGACACCCAAACTTCCTTAATCACTAACTTTTTCCAGCTTCTGTCTCTCAGAAAGTTAAACCAGGGTAGTATGTTAAATGCAAGTTGGGAAACCTTCTCCTTGTTTTCCTTCCTGCATCCAGACCTGGTGGTTATTTTTGGTAGGTCAGCTGCAGGTTTACCACGTGTATGCCATGTAAGTGGCTGCTGTATGACTAAGAACAATGTGGGTTTAATTGTAATGTCTTAAGTCTAATATAGAAGCAATGCTATTGCTTTCTAAATAATGCCTTAAAGTTATAAAATGAGCAGTTACAAACTTGAAATTGTAAGGTTTTATTTAACTAAGTATTTAATAGTAAACTAAGATGCTTTTAATATCTGACATAAAAAAGTAAGCATTCTTTCCCTACTTCAGTATTCATGTTATTTCATTTTAGTTATCCCTAATTTAAATCTATAAAAAGTTGCCATTGAACAGCCTTCCAATGACTTTGGTATAATTACTGATTTGTGTGTGTGTGTGTGCGCGATTTTTTTTTTTTTTTTTTTTTTTCCTTCTCTCGAATGTAGGGCCACAAGTTGTTGGGGATTTGTTCCTTGAGGTGATTAGAGCCTTTTATTCCTACTGCAAAGATGCACTTGGTTCTGATCTCAAACTTAGCTACAATCAAAGTGGGAACATCCTTACAAGGTATAACTCTAAGTTTTCAACTACTAACTGAAACTATATCCTTTTTAATGAAGGATAACTTTATAAAATCTAATCGGTTTAATGGGGGGGGAAACTTTTAGCAGGCTTAACTTCTTTCTGTGTAAAAGCCTTTTTTCCTATGACTTTCTGTATCTTTCCCCACCACATTTCATATCTGCATTTGGTAGAGAAGAGAGTGAAGTTTGCTGCATATCATTGATAAATCGAATCATATTAGATTTATGAATCAGTTTGGTAGCAGAACTCTTAGGAACTTACGTTTTTCAAAGTTAAAGATTATCTTTCTTTTGTCTTGGAGAAAGTTGTTCAAAATTTAGTACCCATAGATGGTTTAGTCCTTGAATTAATATGATTCCATGTTTTTAATCCTGTGGAAAGAAGCTTTTTTTTTTTTTTTTTTTTTTTTTTTTATGAGACAGATAATACTGTAATATGCATACTGCTGGAAGAGTAATTGACATGTCTGTCTTCTGCTTTCACAGTGCAATTAAAGAGAATAAAAATGCTTCAGAAATTGTGAAAACAGTCAATTTGTTGATCACATCCTTGAGTACAGATTTTCTTTGGGATTACATGACCAGATGCTTTGAAGATTGTTTCAGGTGACTTATCAAATGACAATGCACAAAAGAAGTGTTGCCTAAGAGCTGTCTGTAAAATGACAAAGAAACTCTTATGGTGAATAAAAATAGTGGTAGGGTCATGATATATGCTAGATATGTTTATTGCATCCTAAAATAATTCAAAAATGTGAATAGGTAAACAATTGCATGAGAACAAACAAAAAAAATTACTGAAGTGGAGAAGTGTTTGGGAAGCGAGGGGCTTGGAAGCGAGGGGCTTGGGTATTTTTTTCTTCCTTGGAAAATAAATGTTTTCAAGGAAGAGTTAAAAGAAAGAAAGATAAAAATCTCTCTTTGTCTCTCTTTAAATATCAGGATGAGTATTATACTTCAAAGAAGTAAAACGGTCTATAGAAATTCAAGTGGAAAATTACAATGCCTTTAGCATTTTATGTGCAAACTGCAGTTTAGATGTTTTTGATAGAATATATTAGGAACCCATTTTACTTCAGAGGTCCAGTGTTGTGAGCTGGCTGATCTTGTTGTTTTGCAATGAGAATTTCAACAGGAAAAATGCTTACAAAATAATGTTTCTCTCAATGCCAGAAACAAATCCACAAAGGTGAGAGATCCTCTTGAACACATTAGTGCTCCTCCAACAGTTTCAGAGCTCTGCACTCTCTTGATGTTTCTGCTTGACGTGATTCCTTTGGTAAGGCAATCTCAAGTTAACAGCTTCAAAATATTAGATATTAAAACCCAAGAAATTCATATGATGACTACCTGAAATGGAAATAGGTAAATTGTCATAAATGCATGTGTGCATGGTATGTTCAGTGGACTTCATGTGCTTGCTTGTATACTGCAATTCTTGCAGTTGCCAAGCAAAATAAAATTGGTTGCCTTTTTAAAATATGGTGATTTTATAAAGCAATCTTAGTTTTGCCTCCTTAGGCAAATAATTTTCTGAGGGTATATTTTGTCTTTTAGTAACTGACTGAGTATCACAGGATTTTTAGTGTGTGGTTCAGTGCTCCTCATATAGAATGAAGAAAGAACGAATAATGCAGAAGCAAGTTTGTACAACTTAACCATTGATGAACTGTTTTTTTCACTCCTTAATGTTGCTAAGCAGCTGAATAATAATGAAATTTCTGGTAAGATACTTAACTATTTCAAACAATGCTTTTTTATTTTAGGAACTCTACTCAGAAGTGCAGACTCAGTATCTTCCACAGATGCTTAGTTATATGGTGCAGTCCCTCCTGGAAAACATGGAAATACTAGGTTTACCAGAGCTTACTCATGCCTTAAAGACTTGCTTTAAGGTGTTGAGCAAAGTGCAAATGCCACCCTCCTATTTGGACATTGAGACAGGCAGTGGAAATGGGGTAAGTGTTTTTCATCTACTTACAGATGTTTAAAATTATTAGTGGCATATTTTATTTTAAAATGCTAAGTCTCCTGTTCTAAATTTTGTCTAGATGATAGCAACAACAGTAAAGAGTTTTTTCATGAAAATGTGTCCCCCCATCAGAGCTCTTCTATGCCTTGTAAATTTTACTGTGTATCCAATTTTATATCCTTCACTATCACAATAGTTCAAATAAATTAGTCTTCCCCAAAACTGGGACTATAATCCTATGTCTTGAAGAGAGTGTCATCTCTTTGGTGTTGAAAAGGCAGTCTGCAGCAGGTAGTTGCAAATGATTAAAGTTCCCGGATCAAGCCCTACCTTACAGCTGTTGAGGTCTGTGAGGCTTCCAATCATATGAATATTTAGGGCAATTATACATTGTGATAATAATGCAGTTTGGGTGCAGAAGACTGTGACAAGGAATGAGGTTTCCAGCTTTCCCAAGATTTTCAGTGGAATAAATAAATGCATCTGATTAGAAATAATCAAGCATAAACAATATTGTCCTAGCAGTGGGCTGGTTTTAAGGCAGCACTTTCATTTGCTACACATCTTCACATATGATGATACAGATATGTTGGTGCTTGAGTCAAGGTATGAGGACTTTACAAATATTAGGTTTAAATGCAGTTGAACTACTTACCATTAACCATATGTTATTTTGTAAAAGTAATCTGGATCCAGGATTTTTTTTTTTTTTTTCCTCACTGTTGTTCCCCTGTGCCTGCTATAGTTTTACGTACTTTAAAATGACCTCTGCAGTCATTCAGAGTCATTCAGTCTCAGCCATATTCACTAAGGGTTACGTCTCTGTTTCAGAGCCCGGTGAAAAAGGAAGATGGGGACATAACCTTGGAGACTAAGTCCGTGCTGCAGGAAGAAGATGAGACTCCATTCACTCCTCTGAAGTCAGAAGACAGTGGCATTGGTCTAAGTGCCTCTTCCCCAGAGCTCTCTCAGCACTTGGGGCTGCCAGCGGTGACCCTTGAGAGAGATGATGTTTGGAAAAAAGGAGGGAGCATTCAGAAGACTTTGCATTGTGTCCAAGAGCTAGTTGCCAAGTTTTCCAGTAAATATATTTTTGGGGTGCAGTTGCAAGAGGCACATAATGAAAGCATATTTGCAATGCATCTGGGTGCAAGAGAGAAAAAAGAGAATGGCTACAGATTGCCTGACAGTGCTGGCAAGAAAAAGAGCCCATGGGAGGCCAGGCAAATCACCGTACCTCAGTTTAAGCAAATGCTTTCAGACTTGTTCTCAGTTCGAGGATCACCATTCAAGCACAAGAGTTCAAATCCCCTTTCTTCTGACCCCAACCCTCGTAGTAAAAAGGAAAAGGAGGAAGAAGAGTGGGACTTGGAGCAAATGATGCTTGTGCTAGGGCCTCTTAGAGGAGACTGCAAGGAAGCTTTTGCTGCAGCCTGTCATCTTTTACTGGATTGTACCACATTCCCAGTGTACCTTTCGGAAGAGGAGATGGAACAGTTGTATGTCTCTCTCTTTCAGATTCCTGGTAAGAAAAAGTTGTCCTTCACTGGACAACGTCATCATTTGAGGATGCAAATAGCAGTATAAGCTCAATCATTTGGAAGAGGTGTGATGGGACCAACAATAGTACCTTTCAGGCTGAAGGAAAGCTGTATGTGAATTCAAAACTTACCTGCACTGGCATGTGTAGGTGGTTTGTTTTTTGTCTTTGAGCTGAGAAAAGATTTTTCACAAGACTTCAAATTTGCTTTCTTTTGAAAATTTTTCACTATAAAACATGCAGCTGGAGGAATGAAAAGATTCTCTGGTCCTTTCTTCCTTTCCTACTAGTGGAGGAGCTTGTGGTAAGGTTCATGAGTTTTAAGAAATACATATGGAATGTAGCAGAGGGAGAAGGGTTGCAGACAGAGGGCTAGCTGGAGCCCGAAACAGAAACAGCTCTTTCCTAACCCTCAGAGTTGAAATGAGTTGGCTGTGAGTTGACACACAAGAATAATCTGTGTGATTGGAAGCCCATTTGTTCTGGCAATTCAAGTTTATTAACTTTAGCAGGAGCAGTTATTGGCCTGAAGGTTGGTTGACAGGATAGGTTTGCAATGAATGGAGGGATGGGATAAAGAAACCCGGATTTTCTTTCTGACCTTTCTATGGATTTCTGCTGTCTTCATTGGTACAGTGATGATAATGCTGATCAGCTGCACCAGTGAGTGATCTGCTTGATACTGTGGATTGTTCTGTGTGTGTATTTGCAGTGCCTTCAGTGTGGTCAGTAAGGTCCCACAAGAACTTTCTGCTGGGAGTAATAGGGTAAAGAGTATAACTTGTTTTGGAGAGACTCCTTCTGAAGAAAGGAATTTTTATGGTAGAATCACAGTTGGATTCAGGCACTTGGTTTTGTCTTTCTGTCCCATGAGGTTGCTTGAAGAAATTTTGGAAATATGACCATAACCTTTAGATTATTTCAGAATGTGTTTCTCACTTATCTTCTGAGGTGGTGATGCCAGCTTCCCTCTGTGGCTAAAGTCCTTAATGACAATTTGCTGCTGCGTAAATGATTGCTACATTCAAAACGTGTCTATCTCCACACTGCTGGAGGTGATCAACCATTCCCAGTCCCTGGCGCTTGTGATAGAAGACAGAATTAAGAGGTACAAAGTCTCCGGCCACAACCCCTTCTTTGGAAAGCTGCAGATGGTCACCCTTCCTCCCATCGCCCCAGGAGTTCTAAAGCTCATCTCGGAGAAAACAGATTTCTACCAGGTAGCAAGGTTTTTTCATTGTTGTTTGGCTTTTACTGCCCAAGTATGCTTTGCTTTGGGAAGCAGGGTGGGAGGGAAGCAATCATTATCAGTCTAAATATTTGGGGAATGTCTCTTTTACAGTGCTCTGCCTTTGACATTTTTTTTTCCATAAGTTCTTCAGAACAGTTGTTTTTATATTCATGTGCTTTACTGAGGATATTCAAAAGACACTAATAATTTTCAAATTGCTAGCTGGGTTTGTGCTCAAATTCTTGGGGCAGGGGAGTTGATTTTTGACGGGTTGAAGGGTTAGGTTTTGTCAGCCTGAAAGCTTCATATTGGCAAACTTTGATACCCCTTTAAGCTTTCAGATGAGAGAAATCATTAGTGGGTGGAAAATAATGAAAACATTCCTTCCTTTTTGTCTTAAGGTTTTCTGTTTCAAAGATATTTTCTTTCTCTTGACCATTTACTGAGATTAGTGCTGGTGTGAGGGTGGGTCCCATATTTGGTTTAGTTTCTCCCAGCTACACATGTATCACCTGTTAAATTTTGACCCTGAAAATAGAAGCAAAAATGCTTTCCTCAACTTCCGGTGCGTGTGTACCTGAATTGCCTGTAATTCCTGGGTGAGAATGCTGCATTCTTTAGGTTTGAATTTATGACCTGATTTCTTGCTCTTTGCTAAACTAGAAAGATTTGGAAATCCCTTTCAGCACGCATGCAATGGAAAGCTTTTAAGCCAGTGGTGCATCTCACTGTTATTATGTTGTTTGTTTGTTGTTATTGTTCCCTAGAGAATAGCTTGTGTGCTCTGGAATCAGCTGAACAAAGAGACGCGGGAGCATCACATTGCATGTGTGGAGCTGTTCTACAAGCTCCACTGCTTGGCACCATCAGCAAATATCTGCGAGGACATTATCTGCCATGCACTTTTGGATCATGATAAAGTAAGTCCTGTATTCTCCAAAGCTCCTTCATCGCTATCCAGGTGTCACGGAGCTTCCCAGGCTGTCCCCAGTTGGCTTCCAGTCTGGTTCGCACTCATGTGATCCCTTTGTCTCCTATTTAGTGGAGGCTAGGCTATGTTTAAAGTGAGCAGGTTCTTATTTGAAATACTTCCCTAGTTTAATGACAGACCAGTTCTTTCATAACTTATGTTTTACTTGTAATAAATGCCTTTCACAATAAAATTTGCAACAGTATTCTTTATTCTTAAGTATTATCTTCATATATTAGCTGTTGTAATTTTGAAACTTTAAAAAAAAAATGGAAATCTGTTCACACTTTTCAAGCAAAATTGTCAATATCGAATAGTGCTTGATATAGCAGTCTCTTCCCATTGGTCATCTAACTTTTAAGTTTCCTCAGCTCCAAACCAAGAGTAAATTGTTTTTACACAAGGGTGCTGATTTTTTTTTTTTTTTTTTTTTTTTTTTTTTTTTTTTTTTTGAATAGCAGTATATCTTTTTCTGCTTGTACAAGCATCCTAACTGATAGGTTTTGGTGTGGCCTTCATGGATACATGGTAGTTTTTGTTTTACTGTGCTGCAAATAGAGAAATATTTTCAAGCTGCACAAGAGGGATTGCTAGTTGTCTATACATTGACTGTTGTTAAAAATCACTAATACTTCATTCAGTGATTAATGCTGCAAAAACAACCTGTCTTGCCTTCATGAAAAGGGGACGAGGTTGGAAGCACTGTTCAGATTCTCTGTCATGTGGCATCTGACCAGAGAGATCCAGGGCAGCAGAGTGACTTCTCACAATCGATCCTTTGATAGGTATTTTCCATCTCTATTTGCTTAAGTTTTTGTGTATGTATTTTGTCATATTATGCTTGGCTCTGTTATTCTATTTCTAGGGGGGAGGGGAAAAAAAAGCTACATGATCAAAATTTAAATCCTTGGTTTACTGACTTTGACTGCTCAGTGCACATTGCACACTTAATCCCTTTATTTCTTGTCTGAAGGAAGTTCCTGTAAGAACATAAATAATTTCATGTATGAAGAGTAATTTGTGTACTGAAAGGTTTCTTCAGAGTTGGCATTTTTTTTTCCTCTTGATGGATTAGATTAGATTTTTCCAAAGAAAATGAAACTAGAACCAGCTATTTGCACCCAAAATACCCCCTGTATTTTAGACTTGAATGACTTAGTTGAAAGATTGTAGCCTTTGCGTAAAATGGGGTCAAAACAGTAAAGACCTTTCTAAACATGTGGAAAACTTTTTAAAATATGCTCTTGTTCTAGATTGTAAATGTGTGTACTGCCTTGCTTCTATAAATGTATGCATACTTGAATTCAACTCAAGAAAATGCTGAGCATAATCAAGTTATTTTTAGCAAAGATGAGCCATTGGCCAGTGCTTGTTTGAACATGCACTAAAAGAGCATCATTATAGCATTATAACATGTGCCTCTGTTCCCTGCCCCTATTTTGTTGTTTGCATTAACCTTTTCAGGACTTCCAGTTGTACTTCCTCATTCTGATTTCTCCACTCAGGTCTCTGTTTGTGGTACTGGACAGTCTCAATTGTTCTGATGCAGCAATTGGTGCCGCAGCGCAGGGCTGGCTGATCCGTGCTCTCTCACTTAATGATGTCGCACGGATCCTTGAACCAGTCCTGCTGCTGCTGCTTCATCCAAAGACACAGCGCACCTCCATCCACTGCATCAAACAGAAAAATTCAGCAGGTAAAGCTGTTCTTAAGCTGAAGCTGTAAGGGCTGATGTAGCACAACATGCTCCTGAACACTCCCTGAAGATGGCATTCCGATAAAATGAGTTGTCTTGCAGCACTTCCTAGATCTCTTTTCATCTGAGTACCTTTAGTGATGCTTAAAACTGATCTCAGGAGTAAGTCATGCTAGCACGAAGCCTAAGGACCGTATTCTGTCACAGTGGCTGCACCTGCACTGTTGGTTTGGAGTGTCCCCTACTTTGTTTTGGGGTCTTTTCCCCATACTGCCTCTCATCCTCATCTCCATTTGATCCACACTGCATGCATGTTCACTTTTCACGTGATCTGTTCTCTAAAACCTAGGTCTCCAAATAAACAAAATTCAGGAGCACTTTGGAGATTTCTTGCCAGAAACTCTTTGCATAGGCAGGATGGACAGGCAAATCTTGTTTTTCTTTGCACTATCTTATCCCACCATGCACCCTTGTGCCAAATTTCTTTAATCAGTGTAGGCCTCTTAGTGAGGGAATCATTTACAAAAATAGTTAGAGAGACTAGACTGTGAGGAACATCTTGCAGTTTGGGGCACACTCTGTAAGAATTTGATTTTGTTAAATTCTGAAAATTAAAACTCTGTCCAAAGAGAGATGTCCATTGAATCAAGAGGAGAGCTGAGTCTTTGTGGTATGTGACTTGAAGTATCCCAGAGGTAGGATGTAGAAGCAAGGGGAAAACTTTGCATTTGAAGGTGACCTCCATCTACCTATAGGATGTGGTAGGGCATACTTTTCCTGAGGGACCACATTTAGCAGGTGGAAGGTAAATGTCTGTTTTAAGACTCATAATGAGAATTCTTGTGAGCCACAGATGGTGATAAGACAAATGTAGAACAGACAAGGGCTGTGACAGAGGCCTGTGGGGGAGTGGCAGAAGGAGACTGGGATAGGTATGGAGCCAGGCAGTGCTCTGAGTGCAAAGTCCTATGACAGCTGGCAATCTATCTGCTTTGGGATTGCTGAAAGTGATGAGGATATGAGACATTCTGCACCAGTCTATCCAAAAAGCCAAGATTTTGTGCTTTGATCCTGATCTATTACATTAGAGTAGGTTACTATTGTTACACTACTGATTTTTTTTTTCTTTCAGGAAAGTTTGCTGGGGTGTTTGTGTGTGTTTGTTTTTTGTTTTGTTTTGTTTTTTTCCTATTCATTACACTAATAGCAAAATAGGGAAGATCTGTTACTGTTATTCTTTTCCTTTAACTGGTTTGTTCAGTATAAAGCATGCTGTGTGTAATGCCCACACACGCTTTTATGAATGTGGGTTTTTTGTTTTCTTCCAGAAGACATATATGATTGGCTTCGCAAGAGAAAGTTCTCTTTGAAAGAGTCTATTGCTGCATCAGAAAGCAATTCTGAGGAAAACTTTCCACTGAGCCAGTTTACTACGGTGGACAGAGAAGCTATTTGGGCAGAAGTGGAAAAAGATCCAGAGAAGCCCCAGTTAAAAACTGAAGAATCTGAAAATGGTTCCTCTTGCAATCCAGTAGCATCACACGAGGCAGATGGTGACCAAGATAATAGTGAGCACACAGAATCAGCTGACACCAGCACAGGTCATGATAGTGAAAATACATCCTCCTTTTCTCCTTCTCTGGAATTGCAAGAAGTGAGCAATGAGGAACATGATAGTGCTGCAGTGGATTGCAAGGATAAAACAAAGCATGCAAGTTACATCAATGCTTTCCTCCCCGAAAGCTCCAAATCCAATGTAGCACTAAGTCTTGTGCGTGCTGACTCTGAGAGGACTCAGGCATCAGAATCTTTGTCAAGTGATGAAGAGGTGGACTTGGAGCTCCAGGAAATTACCCATTCCAGGCTGCTCAAGCAGCAGAAGGAAAAGCAGGAGATGATTGAGGCTTTGTTCAAACACGTGCTGTTGTATTTGCAGCCTTATGATTCCAGGAGGGTACTGTATGCTTTTTCTGTTCTGGAGGCAGTACTCAAAACAAACCCTAAAGAATTTATTGACGCTGTAGCTAGTACTAGCATGGATACCAGCTCCACAGCACATTTGAATCTTATTTACAATCTGCTAGCTCGCCATCAGGAAGCCCTTGTAGGACAAAGTTTTTATGGCAAGCTTCAGACTCAGTCCCCCTCCATGTGTCCCCATTCTCTCCTAATAGAATTGCTTACTTACCTCTGTTTGAGTTTTCTGCGCTCGTATTATCCATGCTACCTGAAGGTCACCCACAGAGATGTGCTTGGCAACAGAGATGTTCAGGTAAAAAGTGTGGAAGTCTTGATTCGAATGATGACTCAGCTGAGTGTCATAGCGAAGTCAGCGGAGAATAGAAATCTAGAGTTCATACACAATTTGCTGGGAAGATGCAAAATTCAAGAGTTTGTTCTTCTTTCTTTATCTGCATCTATGTACACAAGCCAAAAACGGTATGAACTACTTATGGCAGATGCAGTTAATAACATTCCTGAAGAAGATGTCTTTGAAGAGAGCCTAGTCAACTTCGGGCATGATCAAATATGGAGCGAACACCCACTCCAGATTGAGTTGCTGAAGCTTTTGCAGGTTTTGATAGTTTTGGAGCACCATCTTGGACAGACTCATGAAGAGCAGGAGAATCAGCCAGACCTCTTTAAAGAATGGCAGCAGGCTCTTAATTTCCAGCAGTCCATTGGTGCAATGCAGTATGTCTATCCACACCCAATAACTTCACAGGGATTGTTTGTCTCTGCCGTTGTTAGAGGCCTCCAACCAGAGTATGGCTATGGGATGCATCCCACTTGGGTAGGCTTAGTCACATGTTCCTTGCCCTATTTTGGGAAATCCTTAGGCTGGACTGTGGCACCATTTGTTGTACAGATTTGTAAAAACCTGGATGATCTTGTCAAACAGTATGAAAATGAAACTGTGAAGTCATCTGTGAAACCATCAGCAAGGTAAGAGTCTGTAGTGTGGGATCTGTTATGTTGAAACCTTATTTATTTGTTTCTATTACCCCTTGTTACAGAGCAATACACGTTATCTTACACTTTTTAGCACTGTGCCTCCCAGAGTTTGATCTCTGTCCCTTGCTCCAGACTGAGGTGGAGAGAGTGTTGTTGCAGCAAGGCTTATTGCAGTTGTCTGAGGAAGGAAAAGGGATCAGCAGCAAGAATGCTTACTGTCCCCTTCTGTCTGCCATCCAGGGGAAAAGAAGTTCCTGGTTTTGAAAAGACTTGGAGTTTTTGAGGACCTACTGATGAGAGAGACCCTGAAGAAGAAAAATATAGTATTACTCTCCAGTACAGGCAGTAAGGAAAAGGAGCATGGAGGGGAGGAAAAAAAAAAAGATGTCAAAGATTTCTGGCAGGGTGCAGGGTAATATAATAAAAGATCTAGACAAGGAAATGGGTTTGGCCGAGCATAGTTTCAGAATTGACTGTTTTAGTGTTGTTGTCTGGTCTTTCCAATATTCCTGTAACTATTGAAGCAGGTCTCCACTGAAGGTAATGTCTTCACCTGTTAAGCTCTTTATTTACTTATTTATTTTATCCTCCAAAGCTTAACGTCTAAAAGAGAAAATGTTACACCTGATTACCCATTAACCCTTTTGGAAGGTCTGACAACCATTGGTCACTTCTGCCTTCTGGATCACCCTAATCAAACTAAAAAGGTAACTGCTCAATGCCCACCACTCCCTCAGGAACTTGGCACAAGTTCATCAGTGTGCATGCAGTGTGTATGGTTCAGAGGTGAATATAAGTAGTGAGGGGGAGTTGGTACGAGAAAGGTAACCCTAGAGAAGTTAATTGCATACCAAAAGAAAAGAACTAAGTGAACATACAAAGGAGTGGGACAGAACTTCATTTTGTGTTTGAAGCGAGCAAGGTTCATCTTAAGCAGAAGAAGTTTAAGATGATCACACAAATATTAGTCTTGTGTAGCTTCTTTATAGGTGCTTTGTCAGTAAGTGACTTCTGTTTTCTTTTAAGTCAGTCAGGCATTGATACATTATTTCTCTACTACTTTTGTCCCAGTGACGTAGGAGGAGATTATCCTAATATACAATTTCT
The DNA here is from genome assembly GCA_013398735.1 of Nothocercus julius. Classification (NCBI taxonomy): domain Eukaryota; kingdom Metazoa; phylum Chordata; class Aves; order Tinamiformes; family Tinamidae; genus Nothocercus; species Nothocercus julius. Next base: position 4,417,746 of record VZSV01000053.1, read on the forward strand.
CAGCAAACTGAGTTTCTCTATGCCATGATAGTAAATAAAAAAATTCTGATAGTAGCAGTATCATTCAATTGTTCTATTTCTGAGTTAGTTACTTTTAAAGCTGTTTTCACAAAAGATTCTCATAAGTACAGAAAAGGAGCATTGACTCTGCAGGGCGTTTTGTGAAATATTAATAATAATATTTTTGTTTTTCTAGTCGTCATGTGTAGGTGAACCCACAAATCTGAGAAATGCAAGGAATGCCGTTTTAGAAGAATTGCCTCGTATCATCAACACCATGTCTCTTCTTTGGAGCATTATAAAGAGGGAAGACGCTCAAAAAAGGCCAACTGACTTCTTTGGGACAACTAAGGGCTCCTCTTCAGTCTACTTTAAAGCAACCAAGGTAGGAGTTCTTTTATACTTCTGTATGTCTTGTCTTCTTTACCATTCCTTCTTTCACCTGGGCTTTTTACATAGAGTTCATAGGAATAGTTTTGCTATCCTCAAAACAATATTATGGCACAAAGTTTTGGGGTACTCTTAGAAGAGCTACAGAGTTGTGCAGTAGCTGCCTGTAAAGCAGGTTTGTGTTGTTCCCTCTGCCTGTCTGGGCCTCTAGCTGACCTGTTTGGTGTCACTTCTGCTAATGGCTGCTGTAGAGCCAGCCTCTCCTGAGTTATCTGCACAGCAGCAGTGCAACAGGCACTAATGCACAGCTGAGCAGAACTGTGGTCCCCCCATGTGAAAGTTCTGCTTTTTGTGAATGACATTGCCATACAAGTGGCAATTTGTCCTTTTTTTTTTTTTTTTTTTTAACTTCATTTACTTCATTTCATGGAATTTAATCTCTTCATTTAAAGTCAATGGAGAGAAAATTGTTGTATTAATGAGCCATTGCCATTGCTTACTTGTAGATTGCTATATATAATTGAATCCTGTGAGTGTTGTTTTTTTTCTATTTAATGATTCCTAATAAAATTACTCTTCCATAAGAAAGCTGTCTCAGAACCATTAAGCATATGAGTAATAGTTGATGTCTCAGAACATGCAATTTTGTCTTTTAGTTTTACAAACTTTAATTCTTAGCAAAGGCATTAAAATATATTGAAACACAGTAAATTGTGAAAGGAAGGATGTTTCAATTATTTTATACACTTAGTACTTATTTTCCTAAAGAAAGGTTAAATTTCTTACTCCGTTGGCAGATCATTGTGACTCTCTTTTAAGCTCCCATCTTTTACTCCTTCAAATCCTTTCCATTCTTTGAGATTATTTTTAACTTTGTTGCAGGACAGCTTTCTTCACTCATTTAAGTGGAATGCATTTTACTCTAATGTAAACATTACATTTTTAAACACATGCTGGAATAAAAATACTAAATTCTTCCTTCTTTTGATTTAGATATTGATAAAATATAGTAGTGAAAAACACCTGGAGGAGGAGAGAGAATATACGTCAAGAAATTAGTTTTTCTGTGTACAGTCTGTTTTACAAGATGTGTTTCTGCCTTCTGTAAGGAAGACACTAACTTAGGAGAAAATTGTTAAATGTAGCTTGACCTGTAAAGAAATTCTTTTGCTGTTTTCTTTCTGAATATCTTTAGAAATGGAGCAACCTTTGTAAGGCAAAAGCTAAGTTTAGCAATGACAAGTCTTTTTCTTTTTTCCCCCTCCCCCCGTAGACATTAAAAGCTAAAATATTGGACTTCCTGAATCCACTGGCAGCACAGCTTGGAATCCAGTTGATGGCAGCAATTGCCACAGTATGGGACAGCAAGAAACCTCATAGGAATCAAAGTAAAATAAAGGTGACACTAAAGAACTGTATGCTTATTTTTTCAGTGTAAAAGCAAATGACCAATTCTAAACTCTGGTCTTGTTCTTAAATTCTTTGCTAGTGAGAGAGGCAAGCCACTGAAGAATTTAAAGTGTTCATGTTAATACATAATTCTATAAATAAACCAGTAGAAGTAATCAACTAAAAAGGAGAGTGTGGCAATTCAAGTTCAATACTAATAGCCACTTTTTTTTTTTCTTAGTACCAACTGTAACATTGGATCAGCTTCAGTTCCAGAGGAAAATTTAAGTCATGGTATTCTCTGTAACTGAACACAGTTTCTGAGTAGGAGACTTTATCTTATGCTTTCACTTGGGCATGCAGAAATCACTTTGGAGGTGTTGGAGAAGGTCCTGATATATTGCATAGTTGATTTAACTTGTCTCAAATAAGTTTTGCTTAAGGGTTGATACCTGATTAGTCACCAGAAAAGCTTTCAAGCTTTCAAACTAGAAAGTTTTTCAACTTTGTATTTTGCCTGGCAGCATCTCAAATAGGTGTGTTTGCTTCTTTTGTCAGATTCTTCCAGTGCCTAGTGCTTCTCAGCTTATTCTTGTGGACTTGATGTGTGCACTTAACACATTGAAAATAGATACTATATTACAGCTAGTCAAAGAAGTAGTCAAGAAACCATCACAAATCAAAGGCGAAGAGGTAATGACCAAGATAACTCAATATTCTTCATATATTCTATTCTGGTTCTATTTCAAAGGGTCTTTTAAATAGCATTAGAAGGAGAGGTATTTTTAAAAAGTATGCTTCATTTTTGTTCCTTAATAAATTATGTTTTCTAGAATGCAGGTTTCTGTGTTCAGATCAATTCAAAATAAGTGGGTGCTTCAGAATATCTTGCTAGAGTAGTTGCAGGTAATGAATAGTTGTGGAGTTCTGCAGTAGAGAGTAAGATGACAGAGCTTCATAAAGCTACTGTGAATGTGAAGCTCAGTGATAGCTTTCTGTTTTCTTGCCCTTAGATCAATTGTTAGAAATGCTTCCACATTGACTCTGCTATTTTCTGACTTGCTTTCAGGGAAGACGCTTTTGCTGCCATGCATGCCTTTGTAGGAGCTCCTTCAGCTCTGAAAATCCTCTACTGCATATTGAGAAGTAATGTGATTGCTTCTCAAGTAGGTCCTCTGTTTAAAATCTCTGAACTCCCTCTCATACTGCTGTATGGATGGTTGAATCATACTTGGTTGCCTGTCATAGTTGGGAGTACAAATGGCGTCTGTGAAGGCATCTAGGTTTTTCTATCTAACACAAGTACCCAATAACTTCGTCTTCTATTGAAGGTGTATAATTGCATTCTTGCTTTTCTCTTTCAGAAATCTTCTCTTGTAGATATTCCCATGTTGCAGTTCAGTTATGCTTTCATTCAAAGGTAATTCAGTCCTTATTGAAAAGAACTTCATATTTTACACTAAATGTTAAGGTAACAGTATTACTGTTTCAGTTTCACTTTGATCTTTATGGTGCTGTGGCATAGAACACCTTTGTATTGGAACTGGTTATTGCCACTTCATTACTAAGTGACAGATAGGTACAAAATAACAAGGCTGGGTCATTGTGTTCTGTTATCGGTTGATAATGCAAGTCTGAAAGTCTCATTTCATACCAGTAGTGAGCAATGTACTGCAAGCAGTTTCTCATTAACAAGGTACTTATATAGGTTCTTACAACATTTCTCTCTCCTTATCCACTCTGTGTTGCCAGAGGAATGGGTAGAGAATGCTAAATCTTACTCCCAGTCTTTTCAGAAAGATACAGTAGAATTGCTGTGAATCCAGTCTGCACTGGGAGCATGGGATTAGTCTCCACAATAGCCCTTGGATCAAAACTTCTCTTTTTGTAATTGGCCTGTAATACAGGAGACTCTACAATTTATGGAATGCAAGAAACTAGGGAGATAAAAATGCAATGGAGGGACTCGCTAAGCTTTATTCCTTTTCTCCCCCATGAAGACCCACCCTTTTATGGTGCTGGTTGACGTATCACACATGCTTTTAGCATGTACTAATGTAGCATGTTGCTTCTGCTGCCAGGTATTTGCCACACTGCTGGATCAAATAGAAAGGCATAGGATCTAAAAGGCTAGCCTTGGTGGAACCTTTTAGAGTCACTAAGTGTGGGTTGGGGGTCTTTGGGGTTTTGTCTGTATGTTTAGGATGGGGAGGAAATCCCTTGAACTTTAACTTCAGACGTCTTTTTTTCATTTCTTTTTTTCTTTATTTAATTTTATTTATTTATTTTATTTTTTGTAGACTGCCTGTCTCAGCCTTGCAGGAGAACTTCCAGCCTGTATTAGGGCTTCTGAAGGAGTCTGCACAGTTGAATTTGGCTCCCCCTGGACACTTCTTACTTCTCAGGTACAACTTATGAGAGAATAAAGTTTAGAGGTACATTGAGTAGAACTGTCCAGTTACTAACTTGGAGTGATTTTTTTTTCCCACAGTATTCTGAATGACTTTGTGACTAGAACACCTACTCTAGAAAACAAAAAAGACCAAAAAGACTTGCAGGTACAGTGTATACATATATACGTCTTTCTTCATCAATTCAGTATTGTACATCTAAGTAAAAGTGGAGATGGTGTGATCCATACCTAGTGTCAGAATTCACCTCTACTTTAAGAGCATGTGAATGAGCATCCAAATGTTGTGGCTTAGGCCAGATAAATATGAGAGAGTCAAGTATGAGAGATCTGATGCACAGAATGTCTCTAACAAAATTTTGCCAAAAACATGTCAGTGGTAGTCATGGAGTGTTCAAAACTGTTTTCTCTGGGTATTTTTATGGTTTTTTTTTTAGTTTGACTTATAATGCAAATGTGATATCATGAGTACATATGTAAGTACTGAATTAATTTAGTTATCCTGAAAGTTCATAGCTGGGTTTGGCAATGTAAATAACTATCAGCTCAACTCTTATGTAAAGAAGGGGTGGAGAACAGGATTCTCTTCCTGTACTGATCATACTTTCACCTGAACAGTTTTAGCACTACTCACATACGTGCAGTATTGGCTGAGTCAACATAGTGTAGTGAGGTGAGATAGTGTTATGGTAATTTTGTTTGCCAACAGAGCAAATGGATCTCTACTTCTGCTTCAGAGATTGGCCAGTAAAATGATAATAGCAACAAAATGACTTTTTTGCCATCTTATACCCTCCTCACAAATGACCTGTGCTTTTAGCTGAATGCTTGGGACTTCCTTTCCATAGAGTGACCAGTTTTTAATTTCACTGAGAATGCAATGTGTTGAAATATGAAGTTCTGCATGTAGTTTGATGCCATGTTTTACTTTACACTTAGAGAAAGACTAAACTACAATCAAATGGATTTCCCAAAAAATAAAATCGAGCATTTTGTCTGACTTAGTTGTTTCCAAGAATAAAAGGAAGAAAAAGGCAGATAGCTGCATTGTTTGGAAACAAACAGTGTTCAAAACAATGCAGGAATTGGTATGCTGTTTCTGAACCAGGGCTGAACTAGTCAGGTATCATCCTAGACAGGTGACAGTTTATATTCAGTGTCATGGGACTGATGCTGAATAGATAATACATCATTTATAATTGCTTGGGTACAAAAATGTAATTAAAATCTCCATAAGTTTTCTTTAAATCTCCTGAAGTTTTTTTTCTGATTTCTATTTTCTTGTCCACTTTCATTTGAAGAGAACACAAATCAGAGGTGTATTTATGTTTCTAAGATATGGATAAAAGTGCCTGCTTTTAAAGATCCTGCCAAATTCAATGTAAAAGTGATTTTACTGGATTGAACAGGTGATGATAGCTTTCTTCTGATGCCAGATTGTGTGATTATATTACAGGATGTGACCCAAAAAATCTTGGAGGCTGTAGGGACCATTGCTGGTTCTTCTCTGGAACAGACTAGCTGGCTTAGCCGGAATTTAGAAGTGAAAGCTCAACCTCAGATTTTACCAGATGAGTTCAACATTGAAGATGTGAACGGTAACATGTTTTGTCTGATTTTCTGCTACTATATGCTGCTTAAGTTCACTGTAAAGTTATAAGGTATTAGGTATTATTAGACAGTATGCAGTCTTTGTGAGAAAGAAGTAATCTAGATAAAAAGTAAAATGAAAAATATGCTTTGTCCTCCACTAACAGTGCCAGCTTAGAGCAGGATTAATAAATATCTGCAGATTGTGTATAATACAGAGGAAAATGTACTGCAGATGCACGCAATACGTGGAAAAGCACAAGATGAGGATGAGGTATGTCATCCTAGTAAGATCCCCAGAAGCACCTCACTGTAATACCAATGGGCAAATAACAATTCTATTTAGGAAGAAAACTAGCAAACAACAAAATTTAGATATATTTTGTCTAAAGTGCAAACTAAATGATTTTGCCTCTTGTAGATACATCAGTGACACCATCTTCAATGGTTTCTGCCTCTGCTCCCTCAATATACAGTGTCCAAGCTCTTTCACTCCTTGCAGAAGTAAGTAACCAGTTTTGTAGTTGCTGCTGTCATCCATGGGGTTGTTAGTGATTGCTGTTGTTGAGTAGGGGAATACATTAGATTTTTCCATTAGATTTAACGAGAATTTAAATCTTGAGTGAGGCATTCTTTGCACACATAACTATTCTGAAGTATAGCATGCTCTAACCTTTTGTCTGAAATACCTATGATAGGTTTAATGAGATTCTTTTTACTTTTAAGGTTCTTGCTTCTCTCTTGGACATGGTTTACCGGAGCGATGAGAAAGAGAAAGCTGTGCCATTGATTTCACGTTTGCTTTACTATGTATTTCCCTATCTACGCAACCACAGGTGATTTCTCTCTCGGAATTATTTCTTAAGCCTAACTTTTGAGAACACTGTCAAGATTTCACTTTGTTTTCTTTTCCTCCTGTTCATGAGTGTTTAATAGTTAAGGAGAACTGTTAGGGTTGGAGACTGGTGATGCAAACCTCATATAAATGACTTTCTAATTTGGTCATTAACTGTATGGGACAAATAAGCATATTCTCCCCTTCCTGTATCATAAAGATGACCCTTTGGTGTAGAAAATAATCACTTCCCGCAAGTAAGGGAAACTTTCTTTATGAGCCTTGGCCCTGTTATATCCTGTGTCCAGACAAAAATGCAGAATCACACTCCAGAAGAGTTTCCCTCTCACTGTAAAAGGTCTAGGGAATTAGGCACAGTAGGCTAAAATAAACCTCTGGGATAACTCTGTCCATCTCTTCTTTGCTGCCCACAAATATACATTCCAACTCCAGGAACAGGTAGTGAGAACTCCTTGCTCTTAAGAGCTGTAATAAATGCTCTGAAAAGGTATTCAGATGTGAAGTTGCTTAGACTGTCAGTTTACTCCAAGCTGTGTTCTTTTGCCTTAGTTGTCTGTGATCTTGCATCCCGAGTGATGAGGCATTCTCCACAGTAACCTTTCCTTTGGGGAAAGTATCTAGCATATCCAGGAAGTTAATGTTAAAAATGCCAGATCTCTTTTCAACGTAAACACCTAAGAGACATCTGTCAAAGAGTGATCTATCAACTGTGCCCTATCGAACATTGCAGAACTGCCCTGAAATAGAGTTGTGTTCCTAAATCACAATTTGTGTGTAGAGACTTGTCAGTGCTGCAGCCCCAAATGAGAGAGCTAACTATCCATTTTGAATCTGCATTTTGCTAAAGAGACAGAGCTGTTGGAGATGGACTTACAGGGACTTTGCCATGTTTTAAAATGAGTTATGGTTTTATGCTTTGAGAGTCTTTTTCTGGTTCCTCTAATGGATGATCAGAGTTCAGGATAATACTTGATGGTTGTGTTTACCTTAGTGATGCATCAGAGCAGTAGTGGGGCTTTTTTGTTTGTTTTTTGGTTTTTTTTGAAGTGAATCCCCTGAATTATCTCCATTTGTAAAAGGCTGATTCAGTTCTTCAAGTTTTGTTGCTCAGACTAAAATCATTTGGAGGGAGTCGGGGCAGAAGCTCCTCTACGAAGGTAGAGCAGGGCTTACTAGTTCCTGACCATGCTGCCGTGAGGAGGACTAGAGTGTATCTACCTCACATGAGCCATTAGAAGTTACTAAAGCCTGGGACATCTGGAGCTGTTCTTGTGCTGTGGGGCAAGTAAGCTTGCCCTCTACTGCAGGCCTTCAGTTCTTACATGTATTTGATACCTGTCTGTCTGTTTCTCCTTCCTTATCTTTCCACTCTTCTCAGACTTCGAGCTTCAGCCGTTGTTTCTTTTCTCCACTGGTGAATACTACTGTTTTCATTGCCCTTTACTATCATTGCTTTTCAATTTCTGGCATTTTGACGCCTACCTTTTACCCTTCCTGGGACAGAAGGGCAACAAGGAAAGAAAGGTGTTGTGGAAGTGGCCAGGAGTTTCTTAACGGTCTGATTGAAGGCCAGGACAGCAATCAGATGAGCAGCACGGTGCCTGTTACAGAGAGCTAGAAGAAATCTTCAAGCAGAGAAGTTTGCAGCCTGTTTGAGCTCAAGTCTAAGGGTCGCTGTGCAGTGGTATCTAGAGAAGTGTGTGCTGGCCCTGGACCACACAGAGAGATCTGAGCAGGGGCATATCTAGGGACACTTTTCATCCATGGTCCCCTTTCTATCCCAGAACTGGCCTGAGCACAACTGTCAGTTTAAACCAAGGCATACGTACAGTTTCTCAACACTCGTTTTATAGTAGTTTTGCGAGTGAGTTAATTCTCTTATTAATGAATGCCTTAATTTTATCAAACAATGAGGCATTTTTATTTCAAAGCAGAGAAACCATGTACGTCACCAGTTTGACTGCAAGGGCTGTTTTGTCATGGGACCATGAGATGTGAGAAGTTTTCCACATATCAACCACTTGTGACAGAAACTGCACATCCTGTCTGCGTGGATGTCTCGGCAGGGCTTTGGGTCAGCTGTGGGTACAGCACTTCGTCATAATAAAACTCCCTCCTGGACTTGTGTAATAAGAACCAGCTTCTAGTCCCTTTCCTTCCCCAAATGAGTTAGTTGCAGGGTCATAACCAGGTCAGCAGCTGCAATGCTCCAGTCCTGCCTTGCAGCCATGGGAACAGATGAAAGAGCTGCTGTTTGTTCTGCACACAAAGTAGTTGGTAACTGAGGAGCTGCTGAGGACAGAGTTCATGGTGAAGCTTATTTCCTCTTTGCATACAAATAAGCTCAAGGTATCACCAGCCACTTGCAGTGAGCAGCAGTGATACAGTGTTGCCTGTGAGGCTTTGATTTGACAGTGCACAAGGCCCCCATAGGGTTGTGTGCACCCCTTGAAGCACAGGCCTTCAGTCTGGGCACAGCCTGGAGCACATTCAGAGCACACTGACAGGAGACTCTCTTGCGCTCAAAGGCCTTTTCCTGTGCTCCTTGAGAAAAACAGGAAGCTAGGAGGAGGAAGGCCCCAAGCAGGAGACAATCGTGCATCTTCAGACATTTGGGAAGTGATGGGTTTATTCTTCTCTCCTCCACAGAGTCCTGTAAGGAGGGAGTTGCAGTGGATGTCCCTCCACCTTGTTTGCAACACGGCTATGGGCAGGAGGCAATATGCACCCCAAGGGACTATTTTGGAGCACCCAAAGGCCAAATTAGCCTTGCAGAAGGAGAAAGATAATAGAAACGTGGTAGAAAGCATCCTACAGGATGCTCAGCAGGGCGGTCATGGCCCAGTTGACACCAGGTCAGCAACACTCAGAAGCAGGAGGCTCTGAAGAGGTGGGACTGGCTGCCTCCACAGGAGGTCTGATCCATGAGGACTCCCTGACCATAACTGCTGGACACCTTGCTGGAGGAAGCAGCTTTGCTTCCTGGTGCTGAGAGCCACCTCAGCACCTTTCATGGTTAGCGTGCAGGCAGTCAGCAGAGCCCCTACCCACATGCACTGGTCAGTTTAGCAGGGTGAGGTGTCAAGAGGCTCCTCACACAGTCGACATGGAGGCTGCAGGGGCCTCTCTTGTCCTTGAGTTGGGCCACATTAGCCAGACTTGTTAATTTTGCCTTCCTATAGACTGTAGTGGCCCACAAGAGAACATAAGTGTTGTTCCACCTGCTCCTTTCCTGTTTCCATTCTTGAAAGGTATGAACTGTGATTCCTCCAGAAACTAAGGTGTTTTGTTGTTTGATCTGTGTGCTGGCCAGTTCCTGTTTAGCTACGGAGCCTCCTCCTATCCATTTTTTTGGGCTTTCCTTAAGGCTTATCTTTATATCTGTGTTGGGGAAAGGGGCCCAGGCTGTAGGATGGGGCATCAAGGCACTGGAGAGGTTGCAAGACCCATCGTGAAGTGAGAAGGTTGCAGTCCCTCCCAAAGCCCTGCTTCGTTTTTAGCTAGAAGCATAGGAGCAGATGGGTGATCTCCTCCGACAGCTGTGCAGTATAGCACTTTTCCAATTTTACTTTCCATTCTGCAGGGCCTTGTTGGTTGGTCTTGTCTCATGCTTCCCTCGCCTTCTTTCTCCTAGCTGCTGCTCACGGATAAGCTCGAAAGCACATCCTCCTTTCTCTAGCAGCTCTCTGCAAAGTGGCAGCAAGCGACCTGACCTGGTCCTTGCTGGCCCTGTTCTCCTGAGTTGTGGCTGCTGCTGTGGTAACCATTAATAAGCTTCCCCTTTTCCTAGCTGCTACGTTGTCCTGAATGGACCAGTTTATACCAAAGTTCGAGAGCATCACCCACAGCTCAGGAGGAGAAAGAGAGGGAATTGTCAGCTCCCTCACGTATGGCATGTTTTTCACTCTTGGTGGCTGGGACGAATGCCATGCCAGACTTGCAATCAGCATGCCCAGTATTTGCAGCAGGCCCAGAGGAGAACCCTGCACGCAGCACAGCTGCCACAGAAATGCTTCCTGGGAGTGCTGGCATCCAGCTGCTGTGCCAGGCCCGCCAGCCCTCAGCCACTGTGAGCTACTCCTTCCACGTCTGCCCCATGTGTGGAGGTGGCCTGTTTAAAACTGGCATGGGCACCATTACTGTCAGGACGTGGCCTTGTGAACTGATGCAGGGGATAAGTGGCAGCTTCTGCAATGTAAATGGAGATTTAAACAGCCTAGTTTTGGGGTGTGTGGTGGTGTTTTGTTTTTCTTCAAGGAAGATACTGCTATTCCTTTTAACCTGAGAGACTGGATCTCATTTAAAAAAAAAAAAAAAAAAAAAAAAACGCATCAGGAGTCCTGCTGAAGTTGATGAGATACCAGCAGCTCTCCCTAGTTGTTGCCCCGGCAAGGCCAGCAGTCCTTGCACCCATAAGCACCCTAGGACGGGCAATGGAGGGGAATGTGGAGTCCCTACCAGCAATTCCCCCACAGGTGGCCTATATGATTATGTTGCATCTGCTTCTCGGCAGTTAGAAAAACAGAAACTAACCTGTGTGACCATCTGCATGCTTCTGCCCTTGCCAGACTGGCAGGAGTTGAGTTGCAGGATGCCAAAAAAAACCCTGAGGCAGTAGCTTTCCTCTTGATCATGCAGGGGCCTGCCTAATCTTGTGTGGAGGCATGGTGCCAGCTCATGACAACTTCAACAGCGCCCCTTCTCATCCAGGTTTGTGCATCTGCTGCTGTCCTTCCGATGTGTCAAGGACAACACCTTCCTGCTAGTCTTAGCTCTTCTCCCAAACCTGAAATCTGAAAAGTGAAATAGGGTGTAGAGGAGCAATAGGAGAAGCAGCAATACAAGATCTTATATGTGAGACTTCATACAAAGGAGTGTTAGCTCGGTGACAGACAAATCTACAGTGTGGTGCCTTATAGAACGAGCTGCTGACAAAGATGCAAAAACTTGTAGGAAACTTTGCAGGAAGCTTTGTACCACATCTATAGTGGATAAAGGCAATGCTGTGCTGCAATATATTTAACCTGAAATTAATTCTCCAAACGAGGTATGCTGGAAATGGGAAGAGCACAAACTGCTTTAATCTACTGATCTCTTACTGCAGTGAGTTTTGAGCGTTGTTTATTACTGAGTTGAAAATAATGGGAATTCCAGTTTACTTTCTGGCTACATATGCTTAATTAACATATTAATGCTTAACATATTTATATCACTATTGTTTTTTTTCTGCAGTGCCTACAACGTTCCAAGCTTTCGTGCTGGTGCTCAGTTGCTCAGCTCATTGAGTGGATATGCCTACACCAAGCGAGCCTGGAAAAAAGAAGTTCTTGAGCTGTATATGGATCCAGCTTTTTTCCAAATGGACACTTCATGTACTCAGTAAGGCATGAGATTATAGTACTCCATGATTTTTATTTTGAATTTACAAAGAAAGCCTTTGACCAAATATTTGACCAAAATCTTTTATGTGGTCATCTGGTGATAATCTATCTGAAATGGATCCATCTGGTTATCTCTTTCCTTTTATATTTTATTCAGTTGGCGATCCATTGTTGATCATCTTCTAACACATGAAAAAACAATGTTCAAAGATTTGATGAGTGAGTATCAACTACTGATAAGTTATTTCTACGCTAATCTGAAATTCATTTCCTTTTGAGCTTTTAGGTGTATTTTAAAATACTAAGGTATCAGTAAACTGCAGACTATGCCACATCTGTAATTATATTGCTAACTATATTCATAACTAAAGCCTATGCTAAACTAACTCTCTGTAATATTTCAGTATTGTCTAAAAAAGTCATAAGTATTTTCTCTCCATAAATGTCACGTTGGGCTTCTGTAAGTACATTTTTAATATTTTTTAATTGCTGCAGCGTGCATGACCTGGTCAGACAGTTGAGACAGTTTGGCTGTACATGCCTGTGTAAGGGCACATTGCTGTAGGAATCTGGTGCCCCAGCACAGCAAACCTGGGGCAATCTTAGGCTATTAAGTTTGCCTGGAGCTGTCAAAGAAAGACTGTGTTTTGGTTTCTTATTCAGATCTTTTAAAAGAATGGCTGAAGGAATGCAAAGCAAGACTAATTCGTTCCATTTTTCTTTTTTAATAGCTGTATTTTTTAAAAAAAACTTGTCAAAGATCTCAGCTTCTTTTCCTCAAAAAGTCTTAGAGTTTTGATATCATCCATGTATGGATTTATATGACTGAAAAGAGGGAGACTTGCACACCTATGGGTGGAGACAGGGTCTTAAAACACTGGACAGCCTCACTGGAGCTGCAGTGCTTCTTACATCTCATTTTCCTGCTAGTGTGAGCAGACCTAGATCAACATTGATTCTGTTATTCTATGTGGTAGACTTTACTAGAGCTTTTCTTTTCAAAAGACTTTAAAGCATGATAATTATTTCTTATGTAAGTAACAACTTCTTATGTACCACTACTTGTGATTTGTGATAAAATAATTCCTGTTACAGATATGCAGAGCAGCACCTTAAAACTATACCCAAGTTTTGAGCAAAAAGCAATGTTGCTAAAGCGACAGGCTTTTGCTGTTTTTAGTGGAGAGATTGATCAGTATCATCTCTACCTTCCATTAATACAAGGTAAGGATTTTTGTTGTTGTTGTTTGTTTATTAATCTGCCTTCTTTGTGTATGTAACAAATGCATAAATTGCATGGGAAAAAATGTCACCTATTTTCCAGCAGGTACTTCCATTTTTCAAAATTTTCACCAGAAGTTATGATGCTGGACCCTGTATTAGAATTCATGTGTGAAATCTCATTAAGAGAGAGAGGAATCTGGGGCCCAGAGCCTTTGGGTTAGAACTTTACTTGGAAACATGATTATCTGTGACAAGCTTCCAACCACTGTCATTAACTGTTCTTGCTGTTCTTAAATGTCGATTTTGACAAACTAACAAGAATACATCCAACATATAACCACTATGTCTTCATGTTTGTTTTTTTATCTAAAAGGAAATTTGTTTTAATGGAAGGGACTGGGCCCAAAAACAATGATAAAACACAAATTTTATTCTGCCATCTTCTAAATTTTTGATTTCACAAAACAATGCCCGTTCAGAAAAACAATACTCTTTTAATCTTCATTTCAGAACGACTGACTGAGAACCTTCGTGTTGGACAAACTTCCATAGTTGCAGCACAGATGTTTCTCTTCTTCAGAGTACTTTTGTTAAGGATTTCTCCTCAGCATCTAACCTCGCTGTGGCCAATTATGGTAACTGAATTGGTAAGGAATAAGTAACTTGAAACTAATTAGTGTGGATTTTTTTTTCCCCATTTCCCCTCCCTTTACACCCTGTTTGAAAAAAGGAAATGTTTTCATAGCTTTAAGTTAATTTGATAATTTGGGAAAAGAATTAATGTTTTCATTAAGAAATATCTTCTTCATTGATTTTGTTGTTATTGCATGACTTCTTAACTTCTTGCAAGCCATAGAGTGAACTAAGTCTGGTTTCTCATACTATATGAAACATGGTTTTGTGCTTAAGTTGTATGAACGTTTTAATGTCGCCACAAATTATTTATTTAAAGATTCAGACGTTTCTACAGCTGGAAGAAGATTTAACCGAGGAAGATGAACCACCAAAGTAAGAATTGCCACTAATCTGGTAAAAAACTTGTGAAAGCTAGTACTGATTGTGCTTGTTCTCTTGCTGCAATGTTTGCAGTTTCCAGTATGGGGAGAGATGACAACTTTTACTAATTGCACTTGCATATTTCTGGCAATGATGAATCTTAGTTTGTAATTATTTTCAGCAGTTAAAATAATGCATTCTAAGCATGGATACATGTTGCCTACAAAAATAGAAAAAAATGTTACATTAGCATTTTAATATTTTACAACATTTCATTTTTTTCCTTAGATATGTTTCTGATAGTAGCCTTTTATATTAATCTCAGTGCTAATACAGACTGAAAATAAAGCTTTTTATGCACACAGATAAATTCCCCTTTAATTAAAAAATGCTTAGTGGAGAGTGGACTGTTTAGCCTGGAGAAAAGAAAATCAAGAAGGGAATCTTATCAGTGCATATACATTTCTGAAGGGAGGATGTAAAGAAGATGGAGCTGTACTCTTTTCAGCAGGGTCCAGTGGTAGGATGAGAGACAACAGTCACAAACAGGGGAAGTCCCATCTGAACATGAGGAAGAACTTTTTTGCTGTGAGAGTGGTTGAGCATTGGAACAGGTTGCCCAAAGAGGGTGCGGGGTGCCGTGGACGTACTCAAAACCCACCTGGATGTGGTTCTCGGCAACGTGTTCTGCATGACCCTGCTTAAGCAGTGGGGTTGGATTTAATCTCCAGAGATCACTTCCAACCTCCAGTGTTCTGTAATTCTGTGATTTATATGTTTTAATAGTGCATTTCTTGACTGTAACACAGGAGCAACAGCAAAATAAGCAGACAGAAAGTTTCAGCTGATGGCAGTGGTTCCTTACTTTCTGACATACAGCAGAATGAGCTGTCCTTGTATTTATCAGCTTGTAAATTTTTGGATACAGCACTTTCATTTCCACCTGACAGGATGCAGTTATTTCAGATGTAAGTCCTCTAGTTGCCTATCTGTTCTGGAGTTTGTTACTGTTCTTTAAAGTAATTTCATATCTATTTTTTTTTTCTGTGATAAATTTTGTCCTGCACTCTTTCTACAAGAAAAGATGTTGATATTAGGACAAATGCAACTTGTATATTTGAAAAACAATGTTGACATGTTAGTGTAAGAAGATTTAAATTTCGTCACTAGGCATTTCTCTTCTCCCAGTTCTCCCAAGTGAGAAGGGCACAGACCCAGTGATCTTTGTTTTCCCATAAACACACAGTTGGGAATTTTTGGAGTCAACAGCGTTTAAGTGCTGTCATGAGAGTAACTTCCCTGAACATTAAGTTTGACTTTGGAGGCAGCAAGTTTTGACAGCTAGTTACTGTAAATAAACTAGTGCTCTACTAAACTATATATGATCCAAGAAATTAATTCTTCTATATTCTTAACAATGTAATCCATTTGTTTCAGGTACAAATGGGCATTTGTCCCAGAGATTGACACAGAAGCGTGTACTGTGAATTCTCATCTGATGGAAAATCATCAAGAATGCAGACCACACATTTTAAGAATCATGGATCTGCTAAAGAAGAAATACGGGGTAAAGAAAGAATGCTTCACTTAGATCATGTTTTACTCGTATGGTATTCATTAATTTAAGATCTTGTCACTTGCTTAGAGAAGTAAGGTAGACAAGAGGTTTTTAGATATAAAGAAAGATTCATCAGGCTTTTAAAAATGATCTGTCTGCTTGCACGCATGTATCTTTAAGATGCCAAATTGCTTATGGTTATGAAGTGGTAGTTTCCCATTGCTTCCTTAAATCTGCCTATAAGCACCAGGTGAGAAACTGTTTGTCCCATACAGACTATCATTACAGGCCATCTGTAGTCTCAATATTCTGTTGTTGGACGTGTCATTTTGATTTTGAAGGCTAGTGCAAATGTGCAGTCTTTTGAACTTGTGAGACTTTCTTTTAATGGAAACTAAAGTCTGAATATAGAAATAACTTGGTATACCAACAAAACAGTTGCTGTCATGGTAGAATTGTAGGCTACTGATCTTTCAGCATGAAAGCAAGCCTCTAGTAGAGGGTTCAAATGAACTATATGTGGTAGAACAACATGGTGTCCTAATGCAAGCTCTTGCTTTGTATGGTTACAGGAAACAAACAATACTAATGAAAGAACTTCCAAAAGGCACAAATTTCCTCTTTTGGACTTCCGCTCTATATCTAGCATCACCCAGCTTGTACCCTTCTTCAAGACTCTGTGTTGTGCGTTTACAGTGAAGGGGAGTGAGTCCCAGAGTTGCCATGCTTCTGCCTCTCTCCCTGTGGACTACCTTGGCAATAATGGCATAAAGATCTTGCAACAGCTTGAAGAAAGTGTAGAATGTGATTTTCTTGAAAACATGGAAAGTTAAACATCGTGGGAAATGTTCTGTTTATGTTGAATAAGCTGTGAAACAAAGGTAAAACATTACTCAAGGAGATGAAACTCTTCTTCACTTTTTTTTTTTCCTCAATTTTGAAACTGCATTTGTGGAGCTCACATCAGTGTGCTTCCCAATGGTATTAAAAGGCAAGGATTCTTCTCTTCAGCTCCTTTGAGAGGAAAAAAGAATACAGTTCAGAAATAATTTATCATAGTTACTGTATTCTTGTACTTGATTTCATGTGTACGATTAGAGAGTTTTTGTTGTAAATAAAGGAAGAATATTTTTGACTTGGTGAAAGCAGAATTTGTACTGTTTATCCAGTAGCTTCTCATGTGAGTATTCTAAACTGCTTTTGGAACTCTTTGGAAAGTAAAATTAAGATAAAGCTAATTTGCATGTCAGTATACAATCAGTTTGCAGAAAAGCCATTTCCTGACATTAAAGCCCACTCCTACTGTACCTTTCTTTATTTTTTCTTACTTCTTTTTATTCCAAAACTTAAGTTAACTTTTAAATGTATCATTTAAATTTCAGATAGATGTTTTATAAGTTTGAGCCATATACAAATAACTGCAGACTTACCATATTCATAATCTCAATTCTGTATTATAGTAATGTCTTTCAAGATTAGTGATTCCTGCATAAAAGACAATCCTATGCACTAACATTTTGTAACCTGCACCATTTAACCTGCACTTCAGAAATGCAAACTAAACAAAGCTAATCCTGTAAAATTACAAATTTCTGTATACAGACAGCCCCATTCAAACTAAAAGAAAATTGCATTTTTTTAAAGCATTTATTTTCGTATTTGTTTTAAAATATAGAAAGATATGTTTGGCTGCTTCTAGGTTTCACAAGGGTTAAGTCATTCATAGTCTCAAGACTGCATTAAAGTTCAAGATGCAACTTTTCTGGAAGTGCACTGCTACCACCATCCAGGATGGAGAGAACTGATTAGTTCTTTTAGTACATAGTTGCATGTTGGGAACAGTAGTACAGGAAAAAGTTTAGGATAGTTTTGGGTTCTTTTTTTATCTGTAGAAGTGAACTCTCTTGAATTTTCGTACTTGGTGGATTTTTCTGACTGAACTAGCAATGCTGATTTGTCTCAGGGGACGCTTACTGTGTTTTTAATAGTGAAGAGCTTTGCTCTTCTGTTAACCACCCATCTGCTTAATTACTTAAACACCTTTGCTCCTACAGACATGGGTTTTGTGTGAAATAACCTGCAGAGTGGTGCCTCCTACTTGTGTTACTTGAAACATCGGAGCTGATGTGCTGAGTATTAGATTTCATCCCTCTTGTTTATTTTCAAGCTTAAAAAATGGACACATAAAATGAATGTCATTGACAATAAATTAATTTGTTGTCGCTAGACAGTGAAGTCAGGGGACCTTTTTCAGAACTCATGCAGAAACAAGGAAGGCTACTATACTCTGCAGTGTTTCAACCTGCAAATATGTGACTTGTAAATGTAAAATAATGAAACATTAAACAACATGCTTTACTGTGATAATACTGTAATGCTGACTGGTGAATTGTCACTTATAGATTTATGCTGAAGTTAAATAGTGTGCATTTATACAATTAAGGCAAGTGATAGACTGAGGTGTAATATTGCTTAGTCATTAGGAATGTGTATTATTTGCATTTGTTAATGTAATCTATTAACAATCTTCAATGCTGTTGGAATGAGCACAAGTGCAAAATTATCCTTTTTAAGCATTATTTTAAAATTGGAGATACTATTAATTTTTTTAATTATGTAAAATCGTAATTTTTACATTTGTACATTACATACAAATTTTTAAAGGGAATACTCAGGATGACTTGGTAGTTTTACTTTCAGCATTCCAGTGTTTGCATCCCATACCTGGGAACTTCTCAAAAATAAGTTGCTGTCAAATGGGTTGTTAAAATCTACGACAATTTTTTGCCACCAAGCATTTCATTTAACCTTGTTCTATAAGGTTCCATTAAAACTGTGTCTTCGCTTAACTTCCTCACTAACAAAAGCTGGTAAATCAGTATCTTTTATTGAAGGTTTTGTCCCCTTTCCATTTGAAGAGGAGCATGCTGTTGAGACTGCCTGTGCTCCCATGTGCGAGTTGGACGTCTGTTACCTACTGTTTACTTTTTCCCCCTAGCCCTGGTGACAAACTTTAAAAGGAGAACACGTGGCTTAAAATTTAGAGCTCCAGAGACACAAGAGCGTCTTACCTTCTACAGAAATATCATGTGCTTCTAAGTCTTCTACCTTTCATATATACTTCTGCCTTCCTTGTGTGGTTCTGCAGATCATTGCTTTTCAAGGCAGCAGATATTTGTGACCCACAGAATTATTTCACTGAAGCAGTGACTGTTAAGTTCTTTAACAAATAGTCTATAAAAAGATCTTTCATTATTGTAAAAAGAGGGAGGGAACAAGAAGGAAGGGGCTGTAACTAAAATGTTCCTTACTTTGGGGAAAGGATATGGAGAGGGTGCGGTTACACAGGCCTAAAGGTATTGCTACCAGTATAACTTTATTCTTTATCTAAGACCAACTATAACCATTCTAAATTTTACTCCGCTGCTGTGAAATCCACACAACGGAGGCAGGCTGTACTTCTCTAGCACTGGTACTACTCAAGCAGTATAACTTTACTGTAGATAAATCTGAAAAACTTTAACGTAGAACTCAGTATCAAAACCTGGAGAGAAAATACTGCACTTTGTTTGTTGCTGTTTATTGCTTGTTTTCAGAATAACCCAGATCAGCTTTCTCTTTGGGATACTTAAGCTTTGGGATATCATAGCAACATAGCATGATACATAGAAGGAAAAGTAGCTAGACATTTAAGAGTTTAATTTTCCATCAGCAAAAAAAAAAAAAAAAAAGTTAGTTGCATCTACTCTAAGAAAACTGTCAAAGAAGCGCAGAACTTGAAATGCAGAGCATTAAATAATGGTTATATGTATTCAATGTTAAATTTGAATGTAATTCTTCAAATATTAAATTTTATTTTGAAATACCTCTTCAAATGCACTTGTCTTTTTTTTTTTTTTTTTTTTTTTTTTTTCCCCCAAACTGCCTTTACCGCTGACAGAGTGACTGTAATTTTTATCTGACTGCAGCTGCTCGCAGATTCTATGGGAGTATAGGAGGGCTCAGTTTCGACACCGGCAGCAGGAGCTCTGCGCGAGGCCGGGCCCTTGTCTAGGACGCAATTGTACCACCACCTCCCTACTCCTCCAGCGCAAGCCCAGCCTCTTCTGCTTCACGTGTCATTCGTGTTTCCAAACCTTGCACCCGCAGATCCCGCTCCTGGGCTCTCAGGACAAGCTTCCAGGCCCTGCATGGAGCAGATGAAGGAAGCAGCAGCAAGGACTCGGTGACTGACGCACAGTGACTGCCTCTTTGGAGGCAAAGACAGAGCATGTCCAGCAACTGCCTCTCCTGGGAAGTTTCGCAATATGTTGTCTGCAAGGTAGAGGTTTCTGAAATTCACACCATTTGTATGTTCAGGGGAAATGTCCCCAAAGCACTGCCATTCCTGGGCACTGGGACCGTTCCTGGGAATGTTGTTTGCCATACCACAGGGCTTTAAAACAGGCCTAGAGAAGGATAGGTCCAAGACCTTGATGTGAAAACTGCCCTTCAGATTCCATCTTTTCTCTGTTATCTTTGTACATCTTTATAATAGGGCTGTGTACCTTCCACCTCAGTAGTTGTTACTCTTTGGTTACACTATGTGTTTTAAAAATATTTTGAAAATGAGTAGGAGGTACCTCCTCTGCTGGGAAATATTGTAGCATACCTGCAGGTAATATATAGGGGGAAAAAGGAGAGA